>JAEMWC010001058.1:82500-225000 GCA_016490735.1 Pachyseris speciosa | reverse complement strand
ACTTAACAACCTTTTATGGCTAATATAAAACATCATTTAGGCCATGTATAATCACTCTTTTACTAAAGTCGCGCTCGTTTCCAAATTTGCTTCAAAGTCGCCAAGTGTCCGTACGCATGGTCCGGATGGGAAAATCCGGACTGCTGGAGTGAGCGCCATTAGCCAATCAGATTCAAGTATTTAGGATTACGCACCATTGAGACTCTTAACGAAAAAATTAATGATTATTATCCGTCCAAGGAAGCAAGCTTGGTTTCTAGCACCTCCTGAACTTTCAGTTTCAGCACTCCCTTATAAATGCCTCTAAGTCCTTCATTCTTTTAATTTCATTTTACTTGATTTCAATTATAATATCACGGGAAAAAATCATTTAATGTCTCAGTCGTCTTACTTTTTACTTAAGACAACGGAGACGTTACAAATGTCTGTCACACTTTTCCATTCGAAATTTATATTTATCTCTTATCATTCAAATCAATGGCTGTTGTTTTGGATTTTGTTGCGTACAGTATTTCTTCGAATAAGCGCCTACGCTCTAATGAATGCCCTTCACCTAATAATTGCCCACTCCTTCGACCAATATAGCAAATACGCTCCCCCCTCCCCCCCTCCTCCCGCTCTCACCCCTTCGAATAAGCGTCTCTTCCCCTCCCCCACACTTTTCTAAAAAGTAGGCATACAAGGAAAACCTGTTTCTATTGTCATTTTAGTTGCAATCTTTAAAGCTTCAACTACACTGGCATAAACACATGTACCAGAACAATCTATTTTCCGTAAGTCACTTACAGTTATTTCTATCTCCTTGTGCTTGTAAAGTTCGTTTATGTGCATTAGCCAAATTTAATAGAGTTTCAGTTCGTTTAAAATAAACAAATAAATAAATAAAAAAATAAATAAATAAAATTAGGTCTCACCCCCCTCCCCCCCCCCCCCGGATCAAGCGCCCTCCTTCCAATAAGCTCCCTCCCTTCTGGCCGAAATTTTAAATAAGGGCCCGGGTGCTTATTCGAGGAAATACGGTATTTGGAAGAGAAGTATTGGCATATTTAGCCAGATTGTCCCACAGCCTGTACGTTATTAAAGTAATTTGCATATCGGATACGCTCAAAAGGCACTTAGGCCACATGGTAGCGGGCATTACCCTTAAATCTACCAAAGCAAAGATTGAGCCCAAGCATTAGCAGCCATAGACAGCTGTTTCGGCCTTGTTAGGCCTCATCAGCATGGCATAGTTAATGCTCAGGCTCAAGTACCCACATATCAATAAAACAAGCAATGAAAACGTAAAGCTTGTGGGATGTGGCTGGAGTGACAAGGATACTTCACAAATTAATGTGATCAAGTAAGCTGAAGCCACTCAAAAGGCACTTAGGCCACATGGTAGCGGGCATTACCCCTTAAATCTACCAAAGCAAAGATTGAGCCCAAGCATTAGCAGCCATAGACAGCTGTTTCGGCCTTGTTAGGCCTCATCAGCATGGCATAGTTAATGCTCAGGCTCAAATACCCACATATCAATAAAACAAGCAATGAAAACGTAAAGCTTGTGGGATGTGGCTGGAGTGACAAGGATACTCTCCAGCCACATCCCACAAGCTTTACGTTTTCATTGCTTGTTTTATTGATATGTGGGTACTTGAGCCTGAGCATTAACTATGCCATGCTGATGAGGCCTAACAAGGCCGAAACAGCTGTCTATGGCTGCTAATGCTTGGGCTCAATCTTTGCTTTGGTAGATTTAAGGGGTAATGCCCGCTACCATGTGGCCTAAGTGCCTTTTGAGTGGCTTCAGCTTACTTGATCACATTAATTTGTGAAGTATCCTCGTCACTCCAGCCACATCCCACAAGCTTTACGTTTTCATTGCTTGTTTTATTGATATGTGGGTACTTGAGCCTGAGCGTTAACTATGCCATGCTGATGAGGCCTAACAAGGCCGAAACAGCTGTCTATGGCTGCTAATGCTTGGGCTCAATCTTTGGTTTGGTAGATTTAAGGGGTAATGCCCGCTACCATGTGGCCTAAGTGCCTTTTGAGTGGCTTCAGCTTACTTGATCACATTAATTTGTGAAGTATCCTTGTCACTCCAGCCACATCCCACAAGCTTTACGTTTTCATTGCTAATTTGCATATCGATGTGCATTTGAAACAAAAAATATCTGGGGCGTAGCCAGAATTTTTCCATAGGTACGCACAAAAAAGCCAACTTCAGCTGCAGCTGCGCCGTATTCTGGAACTCGCTATCGTTACCTAAAAACGTCAGAAAATTAAATCAGCTTGATAATTCAGGAGGAAATACACCGTATATTTCAATCATGCGCTTCTCACTCGGCAATCTTGTAAAACGCTAAATTGAATAGTTTTTATTAATGGTATAGTGCAATGAATTAATCATTGATGACTGTTTTACCGAATTTTAAATAAAGTAAAATATCTACGTATGTATGGAATTGAAAGCCTCCAAGAACTTGACTAATAGGCAAATTCATTTTTTATTAGATTTCAGCAAGATTAAGACTGAGGGCGAAAGGGAGGACAACACGAGTGGCCTTAACACAGCAGTAGACAGCACCACACTGAACACTGAAGTGGGTCAGCAGTTTGTCATTAACGTACGGCAGCTTTTTATGGCTGTGGATCCGGTTGTAATGGAATACGTCACATCTACGTCACATTACGAACAACTCAAGATGGCATTGGCTGCAAAGAAGAGTGAAATACAATGGAAGCCGAGCGATGAAATAGCTGTTTTTGAGAATCGTGGAGAAGACAAAAGCGACTCATGGCAGTTAGAGTGCCTTAAAGAAGCCCAAACCTACCTTGGCAAATGGACGACGCGTGACGTTAAAGTCAATGAAGCTTTCTGGGAAGCCGTGAAGGCACAGTTATCCAATATTCGCGCATGCCTCGGGGTTGACCCACCGCTAGTCAAACCAATCGATGATGCTTTCGTGTTAAAATTCGTTTCCTTAAGTTCAGACGCACAAAAGTTTGAAGATCTATTAAACGCAAAATTGGAGGAGTTATATCGCGAAGAATACCGAAAAAAGCACATTGATCGGACGAAAAACGTTTCCAAAGAACGCTTACGTTTGCTGAAGAAGGTAAAGTTTGCGGAGAAACTTCGAGAAAACAATAAGGAACTGGAGATAAAGTTGGACACTGAAGCAAAGCAAATCTATTTCGAAGGCCCTCGATCGCAAGTCATTGAAGCGATCGCGAAATTCCGCCTATTAGACTTGACAATTGTTGAAAACAATTTAAACGTATCAGAGAACGTCTTAGAATTGTTAGGCTCAGACAAAGGTCTCTCGAGAGTGAAATACGAGTTGGAAAAAAGCGACGTTGAAGCTGTGTTCGTGATGGACAACGAGGCTCGTATTGTGGGTACTTCAGCTGAGCACGCAAACAAGGCAGTGAGTCTTGTGAGCACGTTGATCCTGGAAGAGAAAGTTCGCGTAGACGAGAAGAGCCAGCATCTATTGAAAACGGCGGAGTGGCATCAACTCTGCGAAGAGCTTAACACTGAAGAAGTCGTTCGCGTATGTCAGGATGAGTCGAGTGACACCTTTGTTGCTGGGTTTCCAGAGGATGTGTTAGACGCTATGAAGAGACTAGATGCCTTCTTGGAGAGTAATTGCATTAGGCAAGAGCAATTTCATTGTTCCAGTAAACTTATGAGAAGGTATCTCACTGAGTTACATCCTAACAAGTTGCGCTGCATCGAAACTGAACTTGCAAAGTTTGAAGTAGTCATCCAGAACGGTAAAGCTGACGATAATTTTGCCATTTCTGGCAAAAGAGAAGGGTTAAGGCAAGTGAAAATGAAACTTCATTCTCTACAGTCTGGGACCATATCAGAGACGTTTCGTGTGGAACAACCAGGCCTCCGGAAATTGTTTAGAAGTGGGGAAGGAGATCGCCTGATAAAATCGGTTGAAAAGGACCACCCAGGCTTGATTGATGTCCAGACGAGCTTCGACAGAAGGCTAGGCTACATACGCACTCCAAATACAAAGGTAGCATCGGCAAATGATTTTTTGAGCGGGGAAGATGACGAAGAAGACGATGAGGAAGAAAAGGAGGGAGAAGGAGAGGAGGAGGAGGAGGAGCAACAGGAAGCAGCAGTGGTATACAGAGCAAGTCCATTTTCCATATTCACGTCAAATGGCCACAAAATAACGTTCCGTAGTGGAAGCATTGAACGCGTGAAGGTTAGTACAGGCGTACAAATTCAATCCACCAGTATCCAAATTTGTTTATTTGTTGAGAAATGGAGGGGTTAAAGGGACGTCTGACTCTGGGGAAAAGTTAGGAATCTGCTAATTTTTGCAGCACAAAGTCTTAGGAGACTTCAAAAATCTTTTTGGTGACTCAAAAGTAAAAGATTTTTAATTGTTTTGACGATCATGTCCATCGTTAGGAGCCTCCTGTAGCCGAAAAATACTTTTCACTCCGACATTAAGTTCCAACTGAAGCAATTCTTGTATGAATGATGTTCCCTTTGTTTCTCGAAATGTTAATTTGGACTTGACATTTTGGAGGAACGCCTCCCTAAACTTACATTAGGGTCCGAAATTGCCTCGCCATTACGTCAATTCATTCAATTCAATTGTCTACTGCGATTAAACATCCGTCGTGCAGGTTGAGTCGAATTCACAACGATAGTGCTCAAGTGAAGATACAAAAAGTTATATCGAAAAAACAAAGAGAGCTCAGATGTATAAAAATAACAAAATAAATAATAATGTCAGCACAGTAGTAACAGCGGAACTAACCAAATACCGGCAGTTTACAGCCATATTTCGAAAAAAAAAAACACCCTCCAGCGTTAAAGTGCATGACACAAATTTTTTTTAGCCTGTTCGAAAGAACTTTCAAGATGATGAAGAACGGCGTTAAAATGGTATTGTGATAGCTCTCTTGGTTGCCGAGTTATTCAAGATTTTGCTTTATGCAAATTAGAGGACTTGTGACGTCACAAGGTGGACACAAAATGAAGTAAAATCACAAAATATGGAATATCTGCAAATACTAAGTCTACAGGGTTGAAATTTTGCAGGGTTGATGTGCTGTCAGAACTACACTTTATGATAGTGGTCGTCATGTCAGCATAAAAACATGCTCGTTACTAGACCTCTACCTTCCAAAATGAAATATGCGTTATTTATTGCTCCAGAGTCTAACAAACTTTCTTATACTTGTGCTGTGTAATGTCCATATTCGCCTCGCACCCACCGAATGAACATCAAGAGCAAATAGCACTTCTTAGGGAGGGAAACTCTGATTTTGTCCTTTGGGAAGGTAGAGGTATGGTAACGAGTATGATGATATGGTGACATCATAACCACTATCACAATGTGTAGTTCTGGCAGCACATCAACCCTGCAAAATTTCAACCCTGTAGACTTAGTACTTGCACAGATATTCCATATTTTGTGATTTTACTTCATTTTGTGTCCACTTTGTGACGTCACAAGTCCTCTAATTTGCATAAAGCAAAATCTTGAATAACTCGGCAACCAAGAGTGTTATCACAATAAAATAAATGCTGTTCTTCATCATTTTGAAAGCTCTTTCGAACAAGCTAATGAAAAATGTTGTGTCACTTGAACTTTAACTTCGTTCCGAGCAAAGCGAGGAACGAAGTTAACGCTGGTTACGTTCTAATTCACTACGTTCAAACGAACGTAAATTATTTACCACTTAAATATCTGCAAAAACAAGTACAACGAAGCATGGGTGGATCGCATGCGGAGGAAGAAAAGAAAACAAACAAAGTACCCCAACTAGTAGAAACAACCGAAAACAAACCAACATCGGAGGAAACACACACACGGAAACATAAATATAATGCTATACATAGGCTCCCCGCGAAAAAGCTGCTGATCTGTTGACGAAAGGGAGGTTTTGGTTCTCTTTTCTGGCCCGTGGCGACCTTGCGCGGCTTGCCTTCGTTTACGGTTTGCTGCGTCCTTAGCCTTCTTCAACCGCTTCTCATCCTCAGAACCGGAGGCCAATTCATCAGAGACGTACTCGTCAACTACTCTCCAACCTTCGGCACTCTTATCGGCTAGTCGGATCAACTTTTGGCGCTTACGGATCAATTCCTTGCCTTCGACAACCAATTTAATGATATCTTGGTTTTCAGGAACATTTCCAGAGGTTAACCTATCAAAAATTAAATCGATCTGAGCATTATGTTCAAACTGTTTCTGGTTACCTTTGTATTTCATGAGAGTAACCTGTTTGTCCACCTTCGATTTCGACTCGATCTGTTTACTTTTCTCATCCAGTTTAACTTCAAGATAGTTTTTGAACATCGAGAAGACTTCGTTAATGACAGGCGAATCTCCGGGATTAGAAGTACCAGCAACTCTAGGTTCTGCAGCGCCAAGCTCCATGCCTTCTCCAGGATTAGGCATCCTCAATCGACGCGCTAAACTCGTGTGAAATAGAAAACTTGAACCGGCTCGAAGGATAAAAAGTGTAGGGCTGCAAGCGAGAGAGATCAAACTAAACCGCCGTAAAGTATAAATAGAAAGAAACGACCAATCACGACTTCGCAATTAGCGTCCTACGACACCTGACAGAAAAATTCCAGTGAGGTATGTGACGCTAAAAACCAGCGGAAAATGTATAAGCTAACCGCAAACCGGTTAACTCAATGGTAGAGCACCGGACTACTGTGCGGGAGGTCGCGGGTTCAAACCCTGGCCGGACCTACACTCAGGGTCTTTAAATAATTGAGGAGAAAGTGCTGCCTCTGTAATAACATCTACAAACGGTTAGCCTTTCTAGTCTTCTCGGATAAGGACAATAAACCGTAGGCCCCGTCTTACAACTCTTCATAATTCTCTGATTCTGTGGGACGTAAAAGAGCCACTAGGGACGTAACAAAACTCTGGCAGTAGCCACCCCCGGTGTCTGTCTTAATTTGATATTGACATTACGGGGACACTCATAACTCAACTTCATTAATTGTAAACTGCGTTATAAGCAGTCTGGTAAAGTCCCTCGGCCAGTGTTGTAAACCGCCATAAGACTAAGTAATATTAGCGGTATATAAATACACATTACATTACATTACATTAATTTTTTTCCGAAACTCGGCTGTAAACTGCCGGTGATTTGGTTCGTTCCGCTATTACTACTTCTACTTCTACTGAGCGCCAGCGCGCGGCGGCGCGGCGCCCAGCTGATTCGCCCTTTTAGAGAAGCGCGGCGCCAGCGTATCTTCCGCTCGAGGCGCAGCACTTGTGAACTCCGACATGGAAACCTCCAGATCTCGACAAGTTGTATTTTAATCAATTCTTTATTCTAACAACACAGCATTAACAAACCAAATTCAAAAAAGTAGGAAACGCGTTTCCCAATTTAATCACGTGACATGTGGCGTCATGTTTATTTTAGTTTAACTAATCGATTCAAAAAAGAGGAAACGCGTTTCCCAATTTAATCACGTGACATGTGACGTCTTTTTCGTTAGTTTTGCCGCGGTTTTTAAGGCAAATGTATCTTGACAATGGCTGACATTCATGGCCACTGTTTCCAAGGCAGATGTTTCTTGACAACGGCGGACATTCATGGTTACGAAAAAAAATAAGCTTGACCTCGCGAAACACCTGTTGTTTTCAATAGTTTTGTTATTTTTTCCTGAAATATTTTTTAGCCTTTTAAGGATGAGAAGAAGACATGTACAAGACGTCTTTTGCATCGCTTTTAGCGAATTCGGGTCCCGTAATGTGTTTAAACATGTCTCTTCAGTATGTAAAATGAGTTCTATTTCAGAGTAATCTTTGAATCGCTCAGGGTTTTGAATGCTGGCTTTTAGTTTTTGTTTGAGACTTACACCTTTGCAAGATGATGGCGATGAAATGCTATCTTTCGGCTTAAGAACCAAATCGAGAAAGCTCTCTTCAGCGGCGCTTGGTACGTTGTAAATTATTGCCAACTTTTCGAGAAGAAATTTAATATCTTCAGGCCAACGTGAACCATCGACCAATTGTTTCACAAAAAAAATGCAGCAAATGCAGCAAATGCAGGTGGTGCGAAAAAATGACCTTAGCTTCACCTGTTATAAAACAAAGGAGTTCGCCACCCCATTGAGTCGGTTTTCTTTGACGCCACTTTTGAAGAAAATTGGATCAAATTTTTGTAGCCAATTGAATAAACGTTGTGGCAAAAAAAAAAAATTGATCGCAGTGTGTCTTATGATCTTTCAGTTTTTGAAAGAAAAAATTAATCCCAACGGGGAGATAATCCAAGAAGTTCGCCGGGTTTTGGAAGAGCTCAAACACCAAGACCAAGTTTCTGCTTGGTGTTAATTGCGTTCCGAGCCAAGGCGTCAAGAGATTTGACCATTTTCGTCTTCTCCGTACTTCTTCGCACGAAAGCGTAACTGCTGTAAACGGCAATCCGCATCAGTTGCCCCGCTTAGTTGTTGGTAAATTTCTCCCATTTCAGGATTATATTTCAGCTGTTGGTCAAGGGGGGTTGTACGGGCCAGTGTAGTTGTGGCCGGGAAAAGTCCAACCCCTCTTCGGTGTGGGAAGTTTTCCGATCGCAGAATGGATGTCAATCGCACCCCTTTTGTAATGTCTGACATTGTCTGTAATCCCCTTCAACGCCTGCGAACCCACCAATTTGAAAGCGTTTGTCCACGAAGCTGTTGGATTCACAAACATAATTGCGGCATGAGCACTTTTGTCTTGAGTCGCTGGGCCTCTCTTTCTGGCCAATTCTCTCCCCTTTCAACTGTTCAGATCTTTTCTGTCGTTCTTGTACCGGCGGTTTGGTTTCACTTTTGTGGAAATCTGGTCAAAGAGTTCATGTCCAACCCTTTCAACCATCGGTGCCGCTTTTTTCATCCCATAATTCAACATTTTCTTTTGCAAAGCAAGGTTTGTCATTGCTTCCGAGGCGTAAGAAACAGAACTCCGTTTATCAAAAACAAGTCGGTCGCCGTGCCAGCAACGTCAGTGAAAACTCCAGCGCCCTTTGCAAGAGAGGGCTCCGTCAGTTTCCCAGCAAGAATCGGTTTTTTGAATGCCACAGACCGCGCATTTTACCTTGAGCATCTTCCGGCGGTTCTTTGTTGTGACAACTCGTTCAGTCCCAGGTACATTCGGGGTTTTGCGTTTGTCTTTCACACAATAGATCTCCATTTTCCCGCCTCGAGGTAGGGCAACCCTATATTCAAGAAATGTTTTTTCACAACCCCCTCGTTTTCATGCACACCGCCAGAGAACATTTTGAGAATGTCTTCAAAACTTTCATTGAGTAGAAGCAGGTAATAATACCTACACCTCACACTCTTGATCCACTGCAGAGGCGCTGCATTACGAAGAAAAGTTTCCTTCCCCACTGTTCTCATTTCCAGCTCCCATTCATCCGGTGGCGGCATTCCGAAAGATTGGAAATATTCAATGTCTTTCTCGCGCCAGCAGCAGACCCAATACGTGCCCTAAGTTCCAAAATCATCCATGTTGATAATGCAGGGAGAATGGAGCAGGGGTTTTCTTTCGTTGCGCGAGAAGATTCCCTTAACCGGGATATTTGCACCAATTGATCAGATCAACGTTGGAAGGGGGCACGTCTTTGAATTTCATTTTTTTTCGTGATCATCCCAGCTGCCGAAGAAAGGTGGGGGGCGAGCGGGAATTCCCTTTCCCGGGGAGGAGGGGATGGAGGCGCTGAGCGCCGCGACCTCACTTGCATCCCCTTGCCAAGCATCGCTTTGACAAGGTTGATGGCGAGAGGAACACCGATGGAAGCCAGCATTCCGAGAAACCCCCCATATTGCGCGGCCCCACCACCGCGGACCATTCCTCGGCCGACAAGAAACTTCTTCAGAGCTTTTTTCTTTTCTGGTGACAGCAATTGAGTGAGTTTGTACAACTGCACCTCCTTGGGGCCGAAACCCTTCCCGAAGATCTTTTTCAACGCCTACTCCGCTCCAAAGCTGAGCCCCACGGTTACCAAAGCCTTGGCCGTGGGCGCAAGCAAAGGCCGTGCCAGACCAAGCACCGTGGAAAAAAATGCTGCCGCCGCGTTGGGCAGTCTTCGCAATCTGCGTTTTGTTCATCCTCAGATCGGCCCCTTTTCCCTCGCCAGCCGCTTTTTTATTCGGTTGATTTGAGTGGCGGTAAGGAGGAGGACGTCTCCCCGGCCAACCTGTTCAGATTTGACGCGCAGAGTCACAGCTGTTAAATGTGCCGCAAAAGCTTTTTTAAGGCTTTTCTTTTGCCCATCAGTCAGCGTAATCTTGAATGGATGATACGTCATCGCCATCTTATATCGAAGAAAAGAATTTCCTCGCCTCGGGGCGGGGTTTTCCTGCGTTTGGGCAGGGCCGCCTCGGGGCGGGTTTCAGCCCACAATCAAGTCGTTTCCAATCTGTTTTATCACGAGCTTTTCCTCATTCAGGACAGCGCCAAAGATTGTGTAATCCTGGGCATCGGCGGCTTCATTCAACCGGTAATGCAAAACCAACTTCTTCGGGTCGCCCGTCTTGGTCGCTCTTTGGTCGCTCTGAGGTTGAAGTAAATGACATGAATGAAGTAGTTGGCCACATTCAGCTGAGTCCCCGTGTTGTAATCATTTTTCATGTATCTGTAGTTTATCAGATCGCGTCGGATTCGTGTTTCTTCGTCATCCTCATAATCCAGTTCGGGGTAATAACTTCCACCGTACTGGAGGCGGCAAGTGTCCTCTTTTGCCGAATTGTCTCCATTGAGGTCGAAGGCGTAAGGATTCTGTGTCAGAGTGTTTTGTTTTCGGGTCGGGGAAAGTTGCCATTGCCCGCCGGCATTTCCTCGGGTGGAGCTGAGGATCAACGTCTGTCTCAAGAAGCGCCATTGAGTTGGCTTCAGGAACTTTTCGTTGACGAGCTTTTGCCCCTCGGGAGACAGCAGCAGTTTTGGAACCCACATGCAATCTGAGCTTTTGGACAACAATTCGCCGCCCAGTGCCGTCGTTTTGAAAGATCATTTCAGAGTCATTCTGCAGCTCAATTTTCGAAATCAAGTTGCATCGGAGGCCTACAGCTCTTCGAAAAACGAATAGCGGTTGAGGGGAACTGACGGTTTTGAACGAAGCGCCACCATGTGAAAGAGTCCCGCTCGCTTGAATTCCTTTGTTTGTTGCGGCATCAGCTGTCACAGTGTGTTGTCGTCAGAATATTCCACCAAGTTTTTGGTGAATATCACTTTGTGGATGTCGCTGGCTTCGTAAACTTTCTTTCCCGCAGACCTCACAGTCAAGTGTTTTATCAGAGAGAAAGCGCTGTTGATTGGGGCCGACTGTCTGTCAGCAGCAGCATTGCCGCCATTTTGCGAGAAACTGGAATTTGTACTCAACACAGAAATAATCCTTGTAACAGTCATGGACAACGTCCCTGTATTTCACAGAGAATTTCATTCCGGTTTTGGTTTGGTGCTGACCATTGTCCAGAATCGTGAGCGGTGTGTCCAGATTGACTCGCTCATAATCCACCTTCTCGAAATACCGCGGTGACCTGAATATTGTCGGTATATTAATGAAAAAAATTCGCGCCCCGAGGCGGGGAATTTTAAAGTTGGTTTCCCAAAATTCGCCTCAGTGTCAACTTTACGTCAGACGGTGGGAATCTGGGCGGGAATTGCGGCGTTTCCGCAATGTTTGTTGAAAATTTTCAGCCCCCTTTTCTGCCGCCACCTCAACAAGTTTTTGCCTCACTTTTCCAGCTGCCGCCTTCGCGTTTTTTTTTTTCGCAACCTTTGTCGCCCCCTTTTTGAACACCTTCCCGATGGCCATGAGTGTGATCACGCCTGAGCCCTTGTGTTTGTAACGATATCGGTCAGCGCGCTCATCAAAAAAAGTCATCCACTCGCTGGGATGATTCACTTTTGCCTCCTCTGTGTGGAATCGTCCTATACATTTTAAGAAATAATTTGTCTCGGGGCGGGTAAATTCACGCTTCTTCCATCATAATGCTCAAAGCCTCATCAACTCTGTTGTGGTCCAGAGGGTTATTTCGCCAGTCTGTTACTCGAATCCCCACAGAATCAAGCCGGGTTTTGTTGATAGGATGGTACTCAAGTCGACGAGGTTCTGCTCAAAAAGGGTAACTAACCTGGAAATCCGTGGTTGATAAGCCGTACAAGACATCGCTTGCCACATCACTGGCCCGCCGCGTGATTAAATCACAGTGAAGAAAAATATCCAAGCAACACACTTGTGATGTCTGGAATCTTATCTCCTGTGAAATTTGTTCCGTCTCTCAGGATCTTTTTCTCGAATTCAAGCAAACCAGCGAACTCCCCGCCAGAGAGGTCAAGCTCGTAATCTCTGGCCATCAAAACAACAACCCGATAAACGGTGAAGTTAAAATACAAATTGAAGATGTGCTCTTTTCGGCCTTCGGGTCAACGAACCCTGTATGAGCCTGCAAAAAACGGTTGATGTCGGTGTAATCATACATTCCATCAGGAAAAGTCAAATTTTGCCATTCTCCTGTGTTTCCCTGCCCCGAGGCGGGCTTTTTTCTCCATTTCAGTTTGTTGTTTCCATAACCTTCTGCAATATTGTACCAAGAGTAGCTCATGGTGATCAATCTGTTCAACGTCGCCTCATTTCTTTTCAGCTGTACAAGACGCGAGTCGAGCAACAGCCTGAAGGTCATTGCGCTAAATAATCGCCGAGAATTTTTTGTCTTTGAAACTCATTCAAAAAGCCTTGTTTGACGAGCGCGGAAAGAAAAGAAACAACTTCTTTCAGGAGTTTTGACGAAGCGTTTCCGGCTATCATCGAACCAAACGACACGTAAAGGTCGTTGATTAATTTTTCAGCGGCGGCTTCTCCCAGACCGCTGCCAGCCGTTTCCCATTCCCATTCCCACCCCGAGGTGGGGAATTCATCATCTTCTGGCCGGGGGCGGAAATTCTCCCCCCCCCCCCCCCCCCCCACTTCTTCGGCCTTCAATCTCGGATTCAACTTTTCTGAGATCTTCCACCGAATAACCGTGAAATGGGGACTTGGCACTTTTCACTCTGTAACTGGGGTCATTTGCGTATTGAGTGATGAGCCGTTTGGCTGTCTGCAAAGCAATTGATTCGCTGGTGTTCCTGAGAAAGCTTGTCTCCATCGGCTCTCCCCAGGTCTGTAGTGGGGGGCGCTCAACATCACCTTCCCTCCCAGAGGCGGGTTCTTGATCTTCCACCAACGGTGGTGGTGGTGGTGGTGGAAACTCTTTTTCTTCTTCCTGGGTTGGTTATGGTGGTGTTGTTTCGGCATCCATCCGGCCTAAAATCCCCCCAGTCAAACGGGTTGATTCTGTTGAACTCATCCATTTCGTAGTTCGGCCCGGCTTCAACCTTCAGCTCAGGCTCCAACGTTTTGTCCAACCTTGTTGTGATCGGTTTGAAAAGCTTTTCAGCCGCGACCTGGCCAAACTCCTTGGCAATTCTGTTCGTTTTGAATTTTTGGCAAATGGCTTTCTCCTGTTTTACAAGAGTGCTGCGGCTTCTGTCTGTTGTCATCATTTTTTAATGACATAGTAATCGCGGGGCAATATATAGGAAATGGAAATTCCGAATTATGATCCGGACTTGTCTATCACCAATGATATGGATACCGACAAGGCTATCTAGCCATTCCCTCTAAAGTTTTTTCGGATGTTGATTTGTGGGCCAAACAATTCTGGAAAAACAAACATCTTGCAGCACATGCTTTACGAGTTGTTGGCGTTTGACAAAGTTTTTCTCTTCTCGAAAAACCTCCACCAAAACAAGTACCAGGCTCATTGGCAGGACATTGCCGAAAACATCGATCCTGAGGCTGGTAACCAGGTCATCGAGGCGCCTGGTGATGAAATTTTTCCACTCAAGGAGCTTCCGACCGACAACCATCTTTGATGATCTGATTTGTGAAGAAAATCAGAACGACGTCATCAACTATTTCATCAATGGCCGGCACGGAAACTGCAGCGTCATCTATCTCACTCAGACCTACTACAAGGTGCCCAAAAACATCCGGGACAGCTGCAGCCAGTTTTGCCTTTTCAGTTTCCTCCCAAGAGAGAACAAACGAATCGCCGACAAGCTGGGGGGGGGGGGGGGAATCACAACCTGCTGGACTGCGTTTAACCGACAAAAAGTTCTCCTTCTTTTACTACGACAAATCGACGAAAATGATAAAAAAAATTGATGAACTAGTTTGCGACTCACGCGACAGTTAGCAGACCAACGCAAATACTTAGACAACGTTTTCAGCAGGAACAACTACAACCGCGATTTTGTTAGACGCAAAACTTACAGGACAGAACCAAATGCTACAAACGCTAACCCGACACCAGTCACTAGAGCGACTATAACCTACGTCAAAGGAACTTCTGAAACTACTGCACGGATACTACAACCTTACAATATCCGTGTCGCTCACAGACCAATCACAACTTTTGACGAACGTTAAGGACAAAGACGAACCTAAGGACAGACAGGGAGCAGTTTACAAGATCGAATGCTGCGACTGTCAGACCACTTATATCGGTGAGACTGGCAGAAATTTGAACTTAAGACTGACTGAACACAAACGAGCGACGAGAAATGGCGACATCAACTGTAACATTGCTGAGCACCATTTACTGACAAACCACACAATCGACTGGGACTCTCCTAAATGCATTAACTACTGTACGGACTACCACCAACGGATCGCACTGGAAAGTTGGTTTACTAACTTGGAACAGACACCACTGAACCGTTGCCAGCAACTTCCCGCACCTTAAAAACGACTTATTGACGATATCAACAACAGACAACTTCAGTTAACTTCGAGCGTAAGATAACAAATTTATACAATTTATAATTATTTTACTTTCTTATGATGGGGGACAACGTGAAGCAACTAAAGAAAGACCACGACGAAGTGAAGAAAGAACTGAAGAACTTAACCAAGGAATTTGAATCGCTACGAGACAAGATGGCGGACAAATCAGACCGCGCCTCATCTCCTAGTAGTGCGGATGTTCAACATCTGAGCGATACTTGCGATGACTTCTCAACAATTATTGAGAGCTTTCAGACGAGATTAAATAAACTGGCAAGTCAAGTAGAAGCTGTTACAAAGGCTATCGACGATGCAACATCTTATAGCTACCAGTATAACTTGAAAATAGTCGGGGTTCCACAAACGAACGAGAAAGAAACGGCTGAAGAAACAACGAGTCTTTGTCTAAAGCTTTTCAAGAAAATTGGCGTGGATGTCAGAGAAACTGATATTGACATTGCTCATAGAATTCCGACAAGAAAACAATATGGCCGGAGAGGAAAGCGAAATAACGCAATTGTTTGCAAGTTTGTGAGGCTCATGGTTCGGGAGAGGGTGCTGGCTGCAAGAGCAAACACAAATCGTCTCACATCAAATGATTTTGATCTTCCCTCTGACAGCCAAATCGACCGAATTGGAATTCTGAGTCATCTGTCGCCGAAGCTCCAAGATCTTTTTGCGATCGGCGAAAACTCATCAAACTGAGTACGGCTACAAGTTTTGCTGGGCTAAATCTACAACAGTTTTCCTTCGCAAATCTGATAACTCCAGAATCTTTAGGATAGAGTCGGAGAAGGATCTTGAGGGCCTACGAAGAAACGAGTCTACTAATGATGAATCTCACAGCTAAGTTTATCTATTTCTTTTACCATTACCATATAAATTACTAGCCTGTAGTCACGATCATGGCAGTTAAAAACCAACGTGTTGATAAAAACATAAGGTGCACTTTACGCGAACTACCATATTTTGGTTTTCGAGGAGATCTCGCTTCTTACCACGGACAATTTAACAACTGTCTGTTCTCCGCTAGGAAATCTAAAAGAAATCTCGAAAGACTTTCTGGACTTTATGATCTTGATTTATTTAATCTGAATATCGGTGTCGATTGTAACACCGATTACCCTGATTTATCTACGCATATACGTAGTAGATATTATTCTCCGCATAGCTTTGAAGTAATGAAAAATAATTTAAGAAAATATGATATTAATCACAGCTTTTCAATCTTTCACAACAATATAAGAAGTCTAAATCGTAACTTGGAAAACCTACAAAGCCATCTCTTAGAAGAGCTTGATTTTCACTTCGATGTAATAGGTGTAACAGAAACCAAAATTACCAATTCAAATTTGGAGGGATTTATCCCAAGTATTCCTGGCTATAATTTTGAATACGTCCCAACACCCTTGTCAGCTGGGGGTGTTGGAATGTTTATTGATGCATCTCTTGATTATGTAATTCTGGAAAAAACGTCTACTACGGCTTACCAAGCTCTTTGGATCGAAATAAGTTTCACGGATAAAAAACATATGGTATGTGGCATCATATATCGACAACATAATTCAACCGAGCAATTTCAAAACTATTTTGCAGATACAGTTGAGAAATTTATTTCATCTGGTAAAACCCTTTGTTTGATGGGTGATATCAATATAGATTTGCTAAAAAGTGCACATTGCCAGTTTGCGCACGATTTCCTCTCAACTCTCTTAAGCTGCTATCTCATTCCTACCATTGATAAGCCAACACGTGTACATAGAAGTTCGGCAACACTTATTGACAATATTTTCGTTAATAATCGAGAGCAAGTCTCGCTCAGTGGAAACATCATCTCCGATATAAGCGACCACTTTTCGCAATTCTGTTTCATAAAGTCTGCGAAAGCTCCAAATATTTCTATAAAGAAAAAAGTGCGCGATTTTTCTAACTTTTCTGCAGAGAGTTTTAGAGCTGATGTTTGTCAAGTTTCATGGAATACTTTGACTGAGAAAGGGGGAAATCATGTGGATAAATTATTTTCATCATTCTACAACAAACTTAATAAAATTGTCAATAAACACGCTCCTATGAAGGTTTTATCCCAGCGCAAAGCAAAGCAGCTTTCTAAACCTTGGATAACAAAGGGAATAAAAACTTCAATTAAGGTTAAAAATAGATTATTTACTACCGGCGACAATGCTAGATATAAGCTCTATAGAAATAAAATATGTAGCCTGATCAGATTAAGTAAAAAGAATTACTATTTTGACTATTTTAATGATAATATTGCAAATATGAAAAAAACTTGGGAAGGAATTAATAACCTACTGCATCGAAAAACTAAGCCTTCAAAATGCATAAGCGCAGTTAAAGACCCCACAAAAAATAACAGTGTGATCAGGGACCCATCGCGTATACCAGACATATTTAACAAGCATTTTTCATCGGTGGGCAATAATTTAGCTAGCAAGCTCCCCTCGACGCAGCATGGTTATGTTGATTTTCTTGCTAAATCGAAATCACCCCAGTCATCGTTTTATTTTCGACCAGTAACAGCTTCAGAAGTGGAAACTGAAATTCGTCGTATTCCTAATAAGAAAGCATGTGGTCTTTATTCATGTCCGACGCTATTATTAAAATATGTAAGTGACATTGTAAGCCTGCCACTTGCGACACTTTTAAATGTTTCTGTTTCCCAAGGAGTATACCCGGCCAAGCTAAAATTATCAAAAATAGTGCCAGTTTTTAAATCTGGCGACGAGCTTGATGCGAATAATTATAGACCAATATCACTTTTATCCAATTTTAACAGAATTTTTGAAAAGTTAATGTACTCTAAGATGATCTCTTTCATCGAAGAAAAGGGATTACTCTATCAGGCACAATATGGCTTTCGTAAAGCACATTCTACACAACATGCAATTTTGGATATTATTAATACAATACAAACTAATATGGATAAACGCCTCTTTTCGTGTGGTATCTTTATTGATTTGAAGAAGGCATTTGATACAGTTAATCACGGAATATTATTAAACAAATTGGAACATTATGGTTTCCGTGGAATAATTAATGACTGGTTTACTTCCTATTTAAGTAACCGAACGCAAACAACAGAACTCAAATGTCATATTTCTAACAAGGCTACAATCACCTGTGGCGTTCCTCAAGGGTCTGTCCTGGGACCGCTCCTTTTTTTATTATATGCAAATGATATACAGTACTCCTCTGATAAATTCAATTTCTACCTCTTTGCTGATGATACAAATATTCTCTATGCCGGTAAAGACATTAAATCTCTTGAAACCCTTGTAAACTGTGAACTTCGTAAGGTATGTAACTGGCTAACAGCAAACAGGTTAACCCTCAATATTGATAAATCTAATTATGTTATTTTTCGACCTTACCAAAAGCGACTAACACTTAAACCGAAAATTGTGATATATGATAATGTACTGAGCAAATCTGTTCACCTTGAATGCAAAGATTATGTAAAATACCTTGGGGTTCTAATAGACTGCAGTTTAAGCTGGAAATTTCATATTGAACACATTGTAGTTAAAATAAGTAGATTAGTTGGGATTATAGCGAAACTTAGACATTTTGTGCCACGAAATACTCTACAGCGCATCTATCAATCATTAATATTGCCCTACATATCTTACGGCCTGACTGCATGGGGTCTTGCAAATAAATCCTACTTGACAAAAATTTTAGTTCTTCAAAAAAGAGCACTTAGATTTATATTTTCCGTAGAGAGATGTGAACATGCAGTCCCTTTGTTTATTCATGCCGATATTTTACCTCTAAATTTTCTTTATTTCAAATCCGTTTGTTGCTTAATGCATGATATACGAAACCGGAAAGTACCTAGTAACATTTTAAACCTATTCAGCGACACTACCAGTATTCACTCTTATAACACTCGGTCTTCGTCAGCAAATAATTTCTATATTAAGAAATCTAGGTTAGAAATCCAAAAAAGAGCTTTCTCAAGAGTAGGGGCTAAAATTTGGAATGAGATGCCAGCATCATTAAGAGAGCTCCCCAAGAAACACTTCCAAACAAAACTCCACTCTTTCCTTCTCGATATTCTTAAGAAGTATGACGACTATATCGATATTTCCCAAATTACCTCTGCCCTAAAAACGTACAATTGAACTTGAGTTCTTCATTCAAACATACCATGTAAGAGTCATTGAACTTGTAATTTATGTTAACGATTTAACGATTTAATGATTTGGTACAATCTGTTTACAAATTATGTAAGTCTCCTCTCGTAAATTTATTAATTTTTTTTTTTTTTGTAATTGTTTTGTATGACTGTTCCGCCCAGACTAGCAATGCTATTTGCGGAACAGTCCTTTCTACGCTGAATATTTATTCTATACATAAAAGTTGTTGTTGACAAACAATAGACAAACCGACTAATTTGACTAACAATACACCTACGAACATTTGACTAACAAAAGACGGATCGAAGCGCACCAATCACGGTTTACAGTCTTCACAGCCAATAGCATCACGGCTTAACTGACAGACAACCAATAACATCACGATTCCGTTGACCAATCACATCAACGACCAGAGTACTTATACCATCTCCTGACGTTACCCAAATCACTTGACTCTGATGATGACTTCCGCTCAGGTTGTCGTAACGTCAGTCAATGTCACCACAAACAGTCCTTCTCAGGACTACACTCACCCGGACGATCGTGCTTCACCTAGTTAAGATATGAACCTGCCAGCAGGGCATCCGCTGTCTCGAAACAGCAATGGGGTACATCAACTCCTTGCTCTTTCCCTCTTTGCGGGCAGAGCGGCCCGAAAGGGGCCAAAGGCGACAAAGTGACAAAGGAGACACGGGTAATTCTGGCCCCCGTGGCCCGGAAGGCCCCCGCGGCGCGCAAGGTCTCATAGGGCCGCAAGGCGCGCAAGGGCTACAAGACTCGGCGGGTGATTTTCTGAACCTTGACGGCAGCAGCACAATGATAGGGGGTCTCGACATGGGAAACCAGAAAATCAAAAGGCTTGGCAGGCCACTTGGAAGCGAACATGACGCGGCTGTAAACGTGGGATTTTTCAATGACGGCCTCACCCTGTCAAACCGGGCCTTGAAGAGTCAAATCACAGACGAATACTAAAAGTACGTGGACTAAGCGCCGCATTCTGCGCCCACCGGAAACAAAAAGACCCCTTCCGGTACTTGATGAAAGACGTGGACGAGTAATCGGCTGCAAACAAAATCGAAGTGCGGGGGATTACGAGCGAGTTCAGCGGCTCCCCTCACTCGTCAAACAAAAAGGCCTACTCGCTTGCCTTGTGGAGGGACCAAGGCAGCGAAGATTACCGCTCACGGCTCGGTTTCAATCTTTTCCCGCTTCCAATCGGTTATTACACTTTCGCTGTTGAATACCTCCCCGTCACACTCAGCAATGTCAGCTTGACAGCGCGGGGCTCAACCATTTCAATCAACAAACAGACGACCAAAACGCTCACAAACCCCACAATTCTATTCAGTACACGAAAACGATTGCCCTATTTCATCGATGGAGCAGCTCGACTCCGAACTACATTTATTTGGATCTGCATGGAAGCGCCTCTGGGGGTGACACCAAAGTGTTGGCTAACATGATTGTTTATGGCGTGCAAGGCTATGTGGCAAATGTTACCCCAGAAGTTTTTGAAACAATTTATGTGGCAGAAAAGGGCCAAATGTTGATGGAGGCCGATTTGAATTTGAACGGCCACCAATTGTTGGACTCTCCCCGATTTTATTATCTTCGGTGCTATTTCAGCTTTGAAGCCAATGAAAGTACCGTGGATTGTTTTTTCTTTGCCGGCGAAAAAAATGGTGTGATACCGGGCGCGGCAACCCTCGAAAAAATTACCTTCCATCTGGGTGCAGCCATGGCCAATGATTTTGTTAACCATGGCGGCATTAAACAACACATCACACCGTTCCATCGGGCCCCACGAAATACACTTGGGATGTAAACTTGTTTGTTGATGACGCATTTCAGATAAGATTTTTTCGTAACGTGCGTGACACCATGACGTTGAGGTGGGTCGCTCTTTTCATTTTCGTTTTGAATTCAATTGCCCTGGGGCTTGAAAAATTCCACCTGCCATAAAGCAATGGCTCAAGACATATCCCTGTCCCGAAGCAGGATTTTCGATTTCAACCACATCGACACGGCCCTTTCCGAGCGCACGATCAATATGTTGAAAAAGCTTTACGCCCACTACCACAAGAAACATTGGGGCTACGAAAAGCTCTTTCGCGCCTTTCAAAAAAGAAATCTGCTTTGCAACATCGTGGCAGGCAAAGCCGTCGGGACTTCTGCGGTTGCTGGGGGCATTACCTAGAACCCTGTTGTGTTTGCCAGTTTGACGGCTTTCGGGCTCGTTGTCAAAGCCGTGGCCAGTTTCAAAAAAATACGACGAAAAGGCTGAGAAGGCCAACTTCGCCAGAGTTGAGTAAATAAAAATCCTCGATGCCATTCGGTTTTATCTCAGGGGCGAGCCTTTCAACGAAAAGGCTTCCTTGACAGGCTGTAAATGGTTAACGACTTCGTCAGCGACAATTGCATGGAAATCCTCGAAAAATTCCAGGCGAGATATACAAAACGTTTTCTCGCCTCGGGCCGGGGTTTCACCTCAGGCTAAATCCCTGCCTCCTTTCTAGCCTCGGACCGGGTTTGCGGAAAACTGGGCAAAGAAATCCACCACCTGTAAAATGCTTCTTTCGCCCGGCGTCGTGAGGTTGGATGAAATTTTTTGAAAACAGGCGAAGGGCATTGGGGAATTTTTCTTTTTTTCGCGGCCAAACTTCACAAGGAACCGCTTAAAAGTAATCATGAAAAAAGAAAAAACCAAACAAACAAAAACAAAACAAACTTAGTTCACCGACTGGCCGCCACAACCGAAATTGTGGATGACGTTTCCCAAGAAGCGCCATCTCGATAGGTCGCACACCTCTCGCCCCGCAAACACGACGGTGTTGATGGCGCCAAAGATTCTGCGTTTCTCAAGACTCTTTCAGGTATGGGGGTGAGAAACGGTGGCCTGCAACCACCCTTTCTCATCCTTTCAGGTGTTATGGGCTGTTGTGCCGCGCTTCTCCACCGTTCCACACGATTGACAAACGAGCTCAAAATTTTCGAATTTCTCAACCATCTTCTTTTTGCAGCAAAAACCTCCCTCTGGGCGGGTTTTTCCTTCCTCGAGGCCGGATTTTGGTGTTTCTAACGTTTTTTCAAAAAAAAAAAGAAAGAAAAAGAAAGGAAAGCCTCTTTGTTTGTCATCTTTTGCGCTGTTTTGTATATATAAATGAAGAAACGCCTGTCAAAAATTTACTACAGCCCAAGCGGCTACTGGAGAGGCTTTGCCGCAGTGAAGAAATTAGTCTGGGCCGCAAAGGTCTCGGAATCAGACGTAAGACAGTAGTTGGCGGAAGCAGGCTTATTGGAAAATCCGCCTTCCCGCGTAGCGGCGCATTCCTCACCCAAAGTTCGATGTGCCCACACCCAACGCGGTGCACCAAGCCGACCTGCTCTTCATGCCACGCGACAAAACTGGGCGCAAAGTTTTCAAATACGCGCTGACCGTTGTCGATGTGGCCAGCCGCTTCAAAGAAGCCGAGCGCTTCACCTCGAAAAATTCTGATGAAGTCGCTCAGGCCTTCGACAAAATTTACAAGCGCGGGCCTCTCAAATGGCCGAAACTGCTGCAAGTCGATCCTGGGCGCAAATTTATGGGAGCTGTCTCGAGAGCAATGGAAAGCCACAAAACAGCCCATCCTACGGGGGCACGTTGAGATTCACTACGACCAAGCGATTGTAGCGCGTTTTAACCGCACCACTGCCGAGCGTCTGTTTGGCCATCAGTACGCCGTCCAAATGTTTCTGCCGGAGGACCAGCGGGCCTTTGCGTGGGTGAAAAGGGGTGGGGAAGGTGATCATCGATGGGCTCTGTGTGAACCCCGTCCGGCAGCACCCACCGTTTGTTGTAATACGCGCTCAGCCCAAGCTTCTGCTGCGCGTAAGTCGTCATCCGCCCGTCTCTCATGCCGAAGCCTTTGTTTGTTGCCCTGTCCGTGTTTCCTTCCAGCGCCGTCTAGAAACGCTCCCACGTGATCTCGTTTCGCTTCTTGGACATCCCTTTCGTGCTGAACTTGTTTTTCCCTGCCTCGAGGCCGGAGTTGTCCATTGCTCCAGGAGAGAACTCCTCGACGAAGTAGCACTTAGAGCAGAGCACAATCATCCGGCGGCCCACGCACTCCAGTTTGAACAGCCCCGGCGACAGGCCACGGCGTGCGGCCACTTGCGGCAGTCTTCGAACCTGTCCAGGAAGTTGTAGTAGAACTCGAGCATTCGCAGTTTGGCTAACTGGTACACCGCTATGCCGACTTGGAACGGCCCTCTGATCGTGATCTGCGGCTTCTGGCGTTCCAGCTCGAACGCTTGGCCGATCTCGTCAAGATTGCAGAAATACGCGCTCCCCAAAGCCCGCTCAACGACCTTTTTGTCTTTCGTGTAAACCACGTTGGTTTGCCGCTGCAAGGCTTCTATTGACTTGCCGCACGCGCTGTTGCCCAACAGTGTGAACATCTCGGCGAGCAGCGGCTTGCTTTTTTCCGAGTCTCCTGTTCGGCGCGCCTCCTTGACTTGCCTCACTAACCAGCTGAGGATTTTCTTTGGCCGATAGTTGATGATTCGGTGGAGCGCTGTGATGACGGCCCCGTGGTCCACGCACTATCGAAGGAGGGGTGTGTGCAGCAGCATCTTTTCTGCGGACAGCGCTCCTACAAGCTTTTCCCCAGCCCCGCGGGTTCGGCCGGTGCCCCATAGGTAGTCCAACATGTGTTGTTGCACAGCTTCCGTGGGCACTTGCTTGTTGACGAAAAAGGGCACATCTCCTCGAACTTGATCCGCAGTGGTTCGGGAATCTCGATGTCGACCTCGGCGAAGCCGAACCAGGTCCTCGCTTTCAACCTTTGTGTGAGAACCAGCGCCGCTGCTGCCTCCGCCCCGAAGTAGCAAGCGACTTGTTCTTGCCCGCAAGGCACGTCTTCGAGCTTTGTCGACAGATATAGGGCGTTGGTGTCGAAGCCCAGGATTTTTCGGCAAAGCTTCGGGGCGGGGAACTGGTGCACCCGCAGCCCCGTTACTCCGATCTCGTGGAAACGTATGAACACGAGGCTCGGCCCTCCGACGGCCGCCTCTTTCAACATTTTTAAACTTCTGCACCGGGCCTCCACATTTCGGCACCCCGTTCGACCATCCCCGAAGGAGATGGAGCAGGCTAACGCCGGGGATCCTGATGGCGTCTTTGAGAATGTCGATGCCTTTTTCGGCGTGACATGGTGGGACCGGACTACCCCCTTTATGTGCGCGAAACGAGTAGTTAGTATTTTTCAAAATGGCGCGGAATGACCCCGCTTCTGGGTGCCACCATATCGGATTTGTGGTCGGAAGGACCCGAGATTTGAGTCATAATTTATTGTGGAGACCTGGTACTAGCCATGCAAATTTGGCGGTAATTATAAGAAAGCTGAAGTTTCTAGCTTTCTATCGATAATATGATTAACGCCATTGCATCTCGATAAATCGGAAAATATTGATATGATAGGTTGGCAAAAACGAAAGGTTGGTTTGATTTCATAATAACTTTTATGTACAGGGCTTATACATCACTGTTGTTAGAGGGCTTTACAATTTCATCAGTTCATGGAATAATAAAAATGATTTTTTTTAACAAAAATGTATAATTATACTAAATTATTGTAAGAGTACTTATTTTACTTCTTAGCTGTTTATATTGTGGTCATAGTGTGAGATCATAACTATCAGACTGTAAGGCTGCAGACTATCTGTACAGCAAAAATGTTCTCTTAACTACAATAGCTAGTTTATTATTAGTAGCTAACAGACACAATTTTGGGTTAACCATAGTGGATTAATAACTCGTTTAATAGTAAGTCGTCTGTGTCACCTGCATTCTGAAAGTCACTTTGCGACTAGCACCTTGGTCATGAAAGCAAACCCACAGAGTCTAGTCTGTGAAGACTATTTTTGATTTTATATGCAATCAAAAATTTATTGATTTGTTCATAATATTTATTGTTAAAAACAAGACACTGAACTTGAAACTATTGCTAATGAAAATGAGTGTCCAATCCAAAGGTCTCGAAAAACACATGTAAGCAGTAAAATACAAGATGACTGCAGTTAAAAGCTTGAGTATCTTTCAAGATTTCAGCTATTACGAAGGAAAAAAGACCATCCCTGCACTAAAACCAGTTCATTGTGGCAACAATAACAACAAGTCAGTCTGATGACCAATCTGTGCTAGATGGTTTATGGACCATACTGATTGGCACAGCTTTAAAAGAAACAATGACAACTTACCTCTCCAATTCAGCGGCTTGCATGAATAGTATTGCACCGAAGATTGTCAAAAAGAGAGTTGAAGAATATGAAAAAAGTGAGCAAAACCAACGCAGGAGCATGCGTGTGTTGTATGAAGGGGGATGGTAAGCAAGCGGAAGTACATGAACATAAGAAACAGTGGTGATGTGATGAAACAATCTCCAGGAGAATCAGGAAGAAATAAGAGGTCGCAATTTATGGAAAGCTGTGAGATTCCTAAGATTCTTCCATACAAAACTCTGATGAGTTATATCAGAAACATTGACCTTGGTGAAGTTTTACCTTTGGAGTTGCTAGCAGCAAAACTTTCTGTAAAATCAGTCCCTAGAGTGTACAGGTAGTACACAAACATAAGAAACAGTGGTGATGTGATGAAACAATCTGCAGGAGAATCAGGAAGAAATAAGAAGTCGCAATTTATGGAAAGCTGTGAGATTCTTAAGATTCTTCCATACAAAACTCTGATGGGTTATATCAGAAACATTGACCATGGTGATGTTTCACCTCTGGAGATGCTAACAGCAAAGCTTTCTCTAGAATCAATCCCCGGAGTGTACAGGCCCCTTAAGCCTTTCCTTTTGAGACTTGCAGATATGTATCTCTGTCTCCATGAAAAAGACCCCTACCTGGAGTGGTTTATTTAATGGGGAGGAAGGGGTGCTGTATGTGGCAGTGGGGGCAGATGGTGTACCTTTCGGCAAGGATGACAGCCACTGCATACTTGGTTAGCTTTATTAACTTGCTGTAAAGAGTGCAAAGTTACAATGATAATCATTTAATCCTGGGTGCTAACTGTGAAGAAGATCACCCACTCATGAAATCTTACAGCAATCACCTAAGAGAGGAAATGGAAGAAATAGAAGGGAAGCCACTGACTACTGAAAGAGGAAAACAGGTTGTCTTCAAGTTGGAATTGATTCCATCAGACATGAAGTGGATGTCAACCCACTCAGGAGAACCGAACAATTGTGCAACTTTCTTTTCACCATTTGCCAATGTTAATCAAACAAACAAAGGAACCATCGGTGGTACTATTGGTGGAACAGAGGCAACATGGCAACGATGGGACTACACAAAGACACTGGATGTAGCAGACAAAGTTGAAAAGTTGAAGAAAAAACTTAGAGATCCCAAGGGAAAACAAAGAAATGAAGTGACCAAATTCATTGCTCAAAATAAATCTTGACAGGAATTTGTACCTCCTTTGGGGATGTATGTAGATTTACTTAAGGCTGAACCTCTACACAACACCAACAATGCTTGGCAAAGCTGGGTTTTTAACTGCACTTGCTATTGCAATGCATTACACAAACCAGAATCAACTCAAAGCAGTAACAGTAGTTTCTGGTCTTCCAGGCAGTTCCCCCTTGCTTGCATTTTTGAAGTGCCTGAAAGACACACTCAAGTGTGGGACACTGTACAAGGCCTTTTTGCGGTGGTTCAGTGAGAAGCGAAAGAAGGGAATCGCTTTCTCATATAGATTCACAGGACTTGAGTCTAAGAAATTTTGTTGGCAATTTCCCACTTTGATTCAGGAACTTCTAAAGATCAACTCTCTTTCAAAGGAGTCGGTTGTGAAACTGCACACATTGGCATTTGTTGGAGTCACATTGAGAAATGCAGTTTCAATTTTCTCAATAGTTAAGTTGAGCACTGAGCAAGTGGAAAATTTTAAAAAATTGTGCCAACAATTTTTCAGTGCTAACTGTTTGTTGCTTGACGGCGTCACTCCTACTGTGTGGACAGTAGGAGTAGCCATCCCTTACCACATTAGTAAATTGCATCAGAAGCTTGGCTATGGATTGGGCCTCAATTCAATGCAGGGCAGAGAGACAAAGCACGTGAAACTGGCCAAGTACGTAGAAAACACATGCAATGCCCGAAAGATACTTCACAAATTAATGTGATCAAGTAAGCTGAAGTCACTCTAAAGGCACTAAGGCCACAAGGTAGCGGACATTACCCCTTAAATATACCAAAGCAAAGATTGAGCCCAAGCATTAGCAGCCATGGACAGCTGTTTCTTTTAGTACTGCTAGAACAATGTCTACACAATATGACTAAAACTTGGCCTCTTTGGCATGTCGCACACTTAAAGTACAACAGTGAACTTGATGACATTTGTAAAAAAAACTGCAACCATAAATATTTTTCCATTTTACTGTAAGAGCCATCATATTACATACATGTACTTAATAGATTACTAAAGATCAACAACAACAAAAACAATTGAAACAGTTGCATATCAGGTCAAGTTTGTTCAGTGCTGTGGGACGCTGCTTGGATTCCAGTAACCGTAGTGAAATTTCACTTCCAACAATTCCTTTGTTTTGTTAAAATTCAGCTCCATGGGCTTCTCAGTTGAAGCCAACACTTCACACTTCTCAAGGCTATTAGTCCCCGGTGCCATACGCCAGGGTCGACTTCAAAGCCACCCAGATCCATCCTCCGGAAAAAATACTTTGCCTTTCGCAGATCTGTTATCTCATAGACTATTTGAGTAGGGAGAGTTGAAAACAATGACCCCCGCTCCGTGGACTACCCACTGACCCCCACTCCGTGGAATACCCCACGGAGTACTCCACGGACTACCTTATGGACTACTCCGCGGACTACCCCCCTTGCGGTAAAGCAAAAATTACTTTTAGGCTGAAAAAAAGATACAAAAGACGTACTTGCGTCAGTCGCCATCTTGGTTACTTCCGTTTACCTTAAAGATGGAATCCTGAAGCCTGCATCGAGAAACGAGAATCGGGAATCGGAAATAAGAATCGGGAATCGGAAATCGAAAAATCGGAAATCGAAAATCGGAATCGGAATCGGAATCGGGAATCGGAAATCGGGAATCCGGAAACCAGACTCAACTGGAAGGAACAAGCCGAGTCCAGGCACGGTGGAGTGGGTGAGAGGGGGGGCTGGGGGGCTTTAGCCCCCCCAATTTCAAGCAAAAAATACATAAAATATCTCCAGAACACCTACAAGATAGCCCCTCTGGCGCTCTTTTCTCAGAGTTGATAATGTAAATGGACCACCGTACAGGGATTCGATTAGCTGACGTTTCGAGCGTTAGCCCTGCGTCGGAGCGAATCGAGGAATTGTGGGTTATGTATGGTTTATATACAGAAAATGGAGCTAGAAAGATGACAAAGATGCATCCAAACCAGTCGCTCGGCATTTTAATCTCCTCAGCCATTCCAAACAACACATGTCGATCTCCGGCCTTTCCCTGCATCAAGGCACCACGGACAGCCGTAAAAATCTCGATCAAAAATTTATCGTTCAGATCGGCACTCTTAATCCCCACGGTATCAACGAGCGCTTTTCGTTCAATTAATTTATTCCTGCTTTTCACGTTACCATGATACCACCAATAGCGTAGCTCCATTTTCTGTATATAAACCATACACAACCCACAATTCCTCGATTCCTGTGTGTGGCTGCGGCTTTTCGCCGCTGCGCCCAACTTTACACCCCCACGCCTTGACCTCGTGGAAGCCCGTCACGCGTAGCGCTCTTGTCCGCTGCATGGTAGCTTGGTACAAGGTTTCGCGAGTCTTTCCGCTGTGCTGGAGGACTGTTTCGTGGTCGGAGAAACATTTCGGGCATCCGTGCCAGTGCCAGTACTGGACAACCGTTTTGGTTGCAGGGTGGAACCCGTCCACGTTGGCCCCGGCAATCCATCACTCCCCTTTGTGCCCGCACATTGCGTGGTGGATGCGAATTTTTCGGAGCTGCGTTTATTGCTCGAGCCAGGCCTCTTGGGCGCAACTCTAGGCGTGCCGCCTAAGATTGGTCGATTGGGTGAAGCACGTGTCGCAATCCGCGCACGCGAAAATTCTCGCCAGCCTTGTGATGTTTTTGATTATGAACGCGTGCCCGGCGCTGACGACGGTCATCAGGATGTTTTTCAGCTTGGCTGGCGGATTCCGCCTGAGGTACCAGACCACACCCCTTTCTGTTCGCTCGGCCTCATAAACGCGGATGCTGAGCCACTCAGGCAAAGCTTTCCCGTGGTTGAGGTGCTTCCTGACCTAGTCCAATTTGTTGAACGAAGTTCAAGAAGAATTCGTTCTGAACGATCGCAAACTCGAAAAAGCTCTGCTCCAGGATCCTTGCCGCTTGTGTGCTCCGATCTGGCCTTGCCCTGTAGTGAGCCGCGATGCAGCGCCACAGACACAGGTTGTCCCTGAAAATTTCCAGCGTAACCATTGTCTGGCTGTGCGCCAGATTTCTCAGCCAGTCCGGCATGGAGCCTGTCCCCACCAACGGCTGGCGGTCAAGCACAGCTTTCACGTCAACGCTTGAAGGCCAGAAATATCCAAACGGAGATCCTTGGTTCGTGAAATACACGATCACCGGGCCATCTTCGATGTTCCGCGGCTGGTAGCCGAAAATGTGCCTGAAGTATAACGACGTGCGCACTCTTTCGCGGATCTTGGCCATGAACCTGGGTGTGACGCTCTGGCTTAAGTTCCGGATCGTGCGAAACACAACGAATCGGCGTCCCCGCCTTCCTTCCTCCACCTCCTCGTGCTCGCCGTCATTAAACAGACCGACGATGGTTTGCTGGTGGTTGCTCGCCGTTCGCCTTCTTGCTGGCGGCGCGGGATCGAACTCTCGCCAGATTTCGCGGTATCTTCGTTGCCGCCTCTGAGGGGCTGTCGGGTGAAAGGGCTGCGGGGCAGCGGTTCCCGCAGCCGCGCCCCGTTCCTTCAGGAACGGGTTCGTCCAGCACCTTCTGAACCGCTGCGCGGAGTGGGCCGGTTGGCGACGCGTTTTCCGCGTACAAATCCAACAATTCCTTCTCAACCGCTTGCCCCGTGTCCGTGAGAAGTTGTCTCAGAAAGCTTCGAGTTTCTGCTGGTCAGCCATGGAGTTCATAGGAGCTGTGCCTCGAGTGAAAGATAAACGGGTGCCACGCTTATTTAAAAGGGCGCACCCGTTGCGCCGTATAAAAATGAAAAAAAAAAAACGCGCCGCCTGGCCGTGCTTTTGCTTACACTGCGGGTGCGGTCGCGTGGCAGGCACAGAGTCCCGCGGCGCCTTGGGAAACAGAGCAGGAAGCGCCAGCGCACGCAGTTGCGACCGGCTCTGGCTCGATCAGCTAGCGCTCGAGCTCTTCAAGCAGGACTTCAAGGCTGTTTTGTTCGGCATAGGCATCTAACGCCTGGTGAAGCCGCGCGAATTCCGCGTTCAATTCTTCCCGAACTTCTGACCTTGTATTAAATTCTTCGGCTGGAATTAGTACTCTTTCCAAATCTTCCAGGATTTGTTCTTCAAGCCTGTGGTTATCCATATTAGAGTTCGCAAAAGCTGCGCCTCGAACGGAAGATAAGCTGGCGCCGCGCTTGTCTAAAAGGGTGCACCAGCTGGGCACTGCGCAGCACTGGCGGCGCGTGCCGAAAAAGGGCGCGTATTCAAATTACAAAACAAGCTCGTCGTGCACCACCTCCCACCCTGCGGCTTTTTTGTTTTCGATATTTGCTTACACGAATTTTTTGAGAATGCTTGCCCGCAACCCCGCTGGCAGCTGGATTATGTTCTCCAGCAAATTCATTTTTTTTTTCGCTGGCACGGCTGTTTAATCGGCCGCGCTCACTGCTCCAAAATAATGTTGGCTTCAACTCTCCGCTTTTTTTTTGTTTTGTCCACCATTGACAAAAATTCTTCAATAAGCGCCGTCTCCCTTGTTTTACCCAGTTGAAGACAAGGGCGCGAATGAACTCCATTGGTTTGTAATCCATTAATTTTTTGTTTGTCTTACCCACCACTTTACGATTTCGCCAAGAAGGGCTTCTCGCAACTCCCTCGAGATGGGGGTTCCGTTGTGTACCGGGGCATGTTTGGTCGTTGCCCAACTATACCCAACCTTTAAATGGCGAGCGCGCTTGGGCTGCGAGCTGTGCCGCTCCATCCAACGCTTCAAAAGATTCGCTATAAGTTTTGTCTAAGCCGCTGTTGCGGCCAAACTGCTCACGCCGCGCTCCAAGGCGGTCTGAGAGACAAAGCGAATGGCCTCTTCTATGTCAAAATCCGGCTCAAACAGCGCATGCGATCCATCAAGTTCCTCGTCTAAAGCTTTTAAGAAAGCGTTCCATCGTTCTTCAACGTTTCGGGAAACCACACGGGGATATATTGAGCTGTAAGCGTGCACCGGTATTATCTGCCAGTCTCCCAAAGCTTCTGGATTTTCAATCCTTGCGTCAAGCCAGTATTCCAGTTTGGCCAAAATTTCTTCAATCTCTTGTCGAAATCTGGAGGTTTCCACGTCGGAGTTCACAAGAGCTGCGCTTCGAACTGAAGATACGCTGGTGCCGCTCTTCTCTAAAAGGGCGCACCAGCTGGGCACCTCGCCGCCGCTCGATGCCGCGCGCTGGCGCTCAGCAAGAAAGATGCGCGGCGCTGGCTGCGCGCGCTGGCGGTGTCACGCTCAGCAGACGCGGTGCTGGCTGCGCTGCTACATAGAAGTAGTAATAGCGGAACTAACCAAATCACCGCCAGTTTACAGCCGAATTTCGGGGGAAAAAAAGCCTCCAGTGAGGAACGAAGTTAACGCTGGAGGTTTTTTTTTTCCCAAAATGTGGATGTAAACTGCCGGATTTTTGTTAGTTCCGCTATTACTACTCGAAAATTCAATCAACTCACTACTTTGAAAATTTCTTTTTAAGTATTTTTTTTTTTTTGACCTAAATTGCAGGTTGACATACTGGTCAGCCCACAAGGCGCATTGTCTCAAGCCGTTATCAACGCGGGTGGACAGGCAATGAGACGGAGCTTCGCAACTCCAAACACTGGTGACATTACAGTCACTCCTGGATCCGGAAATTTGGCCTGCAATCACGTGATCCATACGAACTGCTGCCAGTGGAATGGAGGCAGTGGTGAAACAGTGAGTGACAAACTTAATTGGTCATGAGTTTTGTTGGTGTAGTGAATGACATAAGTTTGATCTAACAGGTCTTTTAGTTCAGCTTGACACGGAGGTGTCGGATTTACCAGTTTTTGATGACTGCTTGGGCATGTTTTTGGGCCAAACCGGAGACCCAAGAGGGCACATCGAAGATGTAACAACTAAAAAAAAAACCAGAGGCTATACTGGCCTTTATTCGGCCTTGTAAGAGGCAATCGGAAATTGCAAAGATTTTCTACCTCTTCAACTTTTCGTAAACCATTAAAATATCTATAGTTTAAATTTATTCTGGCCATGTTAAAACCTTTCGTCTCGCAGTTGAACTTGCAAACATTCGGATAGACACATCTCTTAGCGTTCTAGTTTTTCAAACCTCAAAAACGCAAGTTGAGTCGACGTTTTCCTGTACGTGATATATGATTGAATCCAACATGGCGGCATTCTTGTTGTGTTATTTTTGTTTTTAGAGTTTTCGCAGAAACGCTGGAAGTGAGGTTTGTGGAAAAAGAATAACGGAGGATAGTTTTAGACTCGGTTCTTCCACTGGTAGCCCGAGAAAAAACAAAGCTGATTTTATGTCTAGAACGACTCTATTGTCCAAAATTTCTTCAGGCACCTAATAACTCCTTCATGCAGGGAATTATAAACTGCACGAATAAAACGTAACACTTTGAACAAATGAAGGAACGAAGAATACAAGAGAATATTGAACTATTACAGTAAAGTACAGTGTCCACTACAGAGGCCTTCCGAGGAGTGGTCTGGTGTCGCTTTACCGCTCGTTTACGACGCTGTCTGTCGCTTGTTTCGTTAGGGACAAATTTCCCTGTCGCAAAGAAAACAAAGAGGGATGAAAAGTGAACTTTTCCCGTCACAAACTGTCACACTTTTCTGCCAATTTCAATTTTTACCCCTTGGAAGGCCTAACTACACATGTACAAACTTTAGTTTCTGAGTTGCTCATGAGTGCCTTAGTTTCCATAGTAGAAGAGAGTTTACGAAGCCTAATTTTAAGAAAACTAATAAAAACTAATAAAAACCAAAAAAAAAAAATTAAATTAACGAAATAGTTAATTCGTGCCGCAAAAAATGGATTTTATTTGATCATTAAAAACATATGATTTAATACTGTCGGAGCTATGGAGGAAGGGGGTAGATTACCCTTGCTCTTCCTGGTGTAGGAGACGAAAAACGTTCCAGTATAGATGGGATTAAACATGTCCAGGCTCGTGGTACAGCATCCGGGGGTCATGGGCTTGAGTTGACGGCTAGTTGTGGATTCTAAAATGATCGGTGTGAGAAAAGAATAAATCAAGCACAAGAGATACTTTAATTTTGTTGTTATTGTTATTGCTATTGCTGCTGATGTTCTTGTTAAAAGTTAACAATGAAATCAGACTCATTGGTGCACTGAGTTCAACTCATCAACTTTCCTTATTATAGTTTAATTTCCTACTATTTTAGGTTTTAAAAAACATCGTTCAAAAGTGTCTTCTAAAAGGTGAAGAGCTTGGAGGGACGTCCATAGCATTTCCTGGCATTGGCACTCGGAACTTGAACTTCCCACCAGTCCAAGTTTCAAGAATCATGCTAGAAGAAACCACCGGCTTTTGTCTCGCTAATCCTACGACCACTTTGAAAAATATTTTATTTGTGCTGTATTACCCGGGAGACCTCGACACAATCGAGGCTTTTTTAAACGAGTTCCAAAACTTTCAGCCTAAACTCCACCGTCCAGTGAAGGGAAGAGACCGTGTGACTAACAAAGTTTCGCAACAAGCCTTAAGCCATGAGTCAACTAACGCCCCTGGTGTTAACAAGAAGACAGGTCTTAGTATTGAAGTCATAAATAGTGACTTGACGCAAGAGAAAACCGACGCTATCGTCAACATCCTCAGTAGAGACATGAACATGGGAAATGCCGGAGAACTGAGCAAAGCCATCTTAAGAGTCGGCGGTCCACAGATCCAACAAGAATGCAGTCAGCTGGGGCAACAGTCTCCCGGATCAGCGGTGATGACAAGTGGAGGAAGCTTAGCTGTGCCTCGTGTGATTCACATCATTCCAGGTTTTTCCTTTCTTCCTCTTTCTTCTTTCAAAAGATCGGAGAAATACGAAATGGGTGCTGTTAATATGGTATTATATATTTTACACGAAACCTCTTTGCACACACTCTGCGCATTTTCTTTCAATAGTAACCTTTTTTTTAGTAAATTTTCCAAGAGACAGAAAAATTCTAATAATGTTTTCTGGGTCAACACGATCACCAAGTGAACATACAGGGGATTAGTAGGGTTTTTCATTGCTTGTTTATCTATTTTACGTACCACACAAACAAAATTTCAACAACATACACTATTGCACATACTAGACATTAGACATAAATTACCAAAGAAGGACCTGTCTACTATCTAAAGCAGTTTTCAATTGAGTACTTAAGTTATTACTCTAACCAATCACAACAAGTACAAAACACAATGAACCAATTAGAATTCGAAGCAGTGGCATGTAGCTTGCATGGCTCCAAGCGCAAGTACAGAATAATAATGATGATGATGATGATGATGATGATGATGATGATGATAATAAAAAATAATAACGCTTTATTAGTAGAACTTCCACGAGGTGGCTGTTCGCCTACTAATTATAAATCTCAAATCAAATCAAATTAAATGAAATGTTGGTTTTTGAGGAGAGGGGAAAACCGGAGTACCCGGGAAAAAACCTCTCGCCCACTCAAACTCGGCCCACATATGACACCGAGTCCGGGAATCGAACCCGGAACACATTGGTGGAAGGCGAGTGCTCTCACCACTGCGCCAACTCTGCTACTCCAAACAGTGTGCATGTGTAAGCCAGGATTGGTTTGGGTTTTGCTCCTTACTGGTTGAGAAAGAAGAGCCGGTTTTGCCAACCAATCACTGTACAAAGTAAAGAAAAACCAAAGCAAACAAGAATCACTTCGTCAATCAACTGAAAACCGCTTTATCTTCAAGACACAATGGCATTGGTAGGAAACTGAAGCGTTCAATACAACAACCTGATCCCTCTGCTTTTCATTTAATTGTGGTGTAAACTTTGAAATTACTCTTATTAAATGACCTTTATTGTACAAAACTCCTTTCTCTGTGTCATTTTCAATCATTTCATTAAAAAATATGCAAATTAAAATTCACTCAGCATTTTATAATTACAGGTTCCTCTGACAAGCAACATCTTCAAACGTGTTTGGAAGCTGGTCTTCGCCTGGCTGATGCACATAACCTTCGCTCAATTTCAATTCCCAGTATAGGCACCGGTGGCTATGGCCTGGCTGCGGCGGACTCGGCCCAAATCACTTTTAAGGCTCTCAGTAACTTCAGTGGAAACTATAAGAGTGTTCTGAAAGTGCGCGTCATCATATTTCAAGCTTCAATGATGCATGAATTCTTACAAGCGCAGAAAGGACACCCATTGAAGCAAGATGCGGATGAGCGGGAAAGGAAGTCACGTTCAGAGGGTACGCCCTATAGACAATCAAGAAACCACAGAAGTAAGCTGAGTACATCGAACATCCTGTCGAACGACCTCTTTGTAAAAATTGAGGTGGTAGCCGATCGCGAGGACCGGGAAAGCGTGAAGAAAGCGGTGGATTCCTTGAAGAAAGGTTTCTCTAAATACTATCCCACTAGGAAAGTCGAAGACGACACCATTAGTCAGTTCTCCAAGAAACAGATCGACGCTCTAATGAAACAAGCCAATGACCGCGATGTAATACTTGAAATCGAGGCTGATATGAATCGCGTTGTGGTGAGGGGTGAATTGACTGAAGTGTTGGATATGGTCGATCAGATTTGGCGCGTGATTAACGAGAGAAATAAGAAGACCCAGAAAGAGCTGGTGATGAAGAACATAGAATGGAGTTTCGAAATAGGAGGGGTGAAATCGACATTTGATCCAGAAACAAACACCAAGATAGAGATGGCTTACAGCAAAGGACGAGCCACAGTAAAAGTAGCAGATGAGTTCATCATTGCTTTTGAAAGGAAAGCTGGAATAGGACAGCTGAGCAGGGAAACAATGAAAGTTTTCAGGAAACTGAAAGGAGCTGATGAAGGTTAGTAGCTGATAGTAATGCTAGTGAATTAGCGATGGAGGTGTATTCCTACAGTGTTTTGGAAAAGATGGTTCAGTTGCCTTTGTGTTGTGTGGACACATCACAATATTTTGACTCAACGCAAAAGGTACTTTCGTCATAGGCCACTTATTTACCCCCTCCCCCCCCTCCCCAAAAAAGAAAGAATTTTAGCCAAAATGACCTTAGTTGATGGCTGCCTTTATCTTTTCCAATGTAAAGATAAAACAAAAGTCCCACAAACTTCAAAGTTCACAGTGTTTCCACGATTACTCACGTACAACTTCTTAGTTTTTCGTCCAAAAACTTTTCACTTTTCAAAACCGTTTTCAGGATGTTAAACTGCCTTTAATTTCAGGATCTTGTATGACATGACACACTGTTCAACAGCATAAGATGCGACGCTTGTTGATCAACACATGGTGAACAGTGTGCTAATGGCATTACGCAACAAGTCATTCGTAAGCAGTAGCCTATAGAACATACTGAAAACCCTACAGCGAGTTTTTCTTGTTTCTTTATAATTTTTGTTTCGAAGGAATCCCTCTTCCAGAAGACTGGGAATCAATGCCTCGCCCTGATATGACGGTGCACACAGTGACACTCGTCCCAGGCTCCTCTGAGTACCAAGATGTCATGCGCAAATTTCAAGCCACTGCCAGCGGAGTAAACATTCAGAAAATTGAGCGAGTTCAAAATCCTTATCTCTATCAATGTTATATGTTGAGAAAGAAGGAAATGGATAAAACGAATGTAGGGAATAATGAACGACAGCTCTTTCATGGCACGGACGCTAAAAATATACCTGCTATTAACGCACAGGGTTTCAACAGGAGCTTCAGTGGAGTGAATGGTGAATATTTTCTTTGTATTAATGATAAAACGTGCTATACTCCCCATATCAAACTCTTTCCCCACTGTGACGGACATTTGTTTTTCTGCTCCCCAGGCACGCGCGGTTAACTTAAATGACCAGTGAGGCTTAAACGGGGTAGGGAAAACTTAGAGATTTGTGGAGGAATTAACTCGATAACCAGCAGTTAAGACACTTTGTGAACGTAAGATAGATGATCTCTATGACATGAGGCGAAGGAGATCGACAAAGTCAATAAACGATTAAAAAAATCACTTTTAGGGCTTAAGCTTGCAAGGCAATACCGGCCTCCCAAGTACTTCCCATTTCTTCGCAAGAAACAGAGGAAAGCAGTGTTTGTACCAACATAAAAATCCGTGGGAAATCGAGAGCAAATCCTTCTCGGTTTAACAATCTCCTGATAACTTAAAATAAACTAGCTTTGCTACGCTAAATTTTAAACTGTACAGTATCGACGCGATAGTAAATATCCATTAACATCGATGGAGGGAGCACCATCAAGCCGGTAAATAAAAAAGCCGACTGTGAATGTTATACCTCTTAAAACGGTAAATATATAAAACCCGAAAGTCGATAGGAAATAAGTCCCCGAAATGAAGATACTGTAAGAAATTTGACCTTTTAAAATCACCACTGTCTCTACTGAATAAACCCAAATTGGCGTTGCAGCCCTTGCTATTTTGAAAGACATGACTCCCAAACATGGCTATCCCACTACCTCTGAAGGTTCTTTCTTCAGCCATACCGATGAATATTCGAAATTTTAAAACTTGAAATAAAGCGTGATAACAGATGTTTAAAGTGTTAACTTACTAGTTTATTTCGTAGGTACAATTCCATTCCAGAAGCGCTTATAAATCCCCGAGCCCGTCGATTTTTCTTGCACAGCTTTCACCGAGCAAACATAAGGCAATATGACGACAAACCATATGAAGCAAATTTTGAAGAGCCATTTCCCGAGCCTAAATTAGCTCAAATATTGACAAGTTTGGTATCAAAACAAAGTAAATTTTATGCAGTTTTCAATTCCGTCGGTGCAATTATAATAAGAGATTGCGCAGTTGAAATATTGACCTAGATCCCGCGCAGAGTCACCAGGAGGGCCAGAAAGCTCTCTACAAAGTAGTCGAACCGTATCGGTCAAATATAATGTCAAAAACCCAAGCGAAAAACAACTCCGAAATACTTTAAAACTAGCTAGATTTTAAGCTAAGATGTTAAAATTTCTAATTTGAGAGGTGCAGTTAGGTATTTTCAAGTGGCATACGAATGACACAATAAAAGGTGCCTGGCTGTGTAATTAATATAAGAGTACTTGTCCGCGAGACGGTTTGTCTCGTTTTCATGACTGACTTTTTTGAGTGGATGGGGTGTGGCAGGGGAGCGTATGCATCAAAGTAGTGTGGTTTACCATTTACCAAAGAAATCCGGAAATTTCGGTTGGAATGTAAATGGAAAGCCTATTTTGGTCTTCCCAAACGGAAATGTGCGTTCCATTTGCTCATTTCTACCAGTTCCAGGCCTTTCGGCTTCGATCGCTATAATCGTCCCATGGAAATTTTCATTTGGGTGTTTATGCGTACCATTTACTGCAACCGTCGACCAACCGGTTTTCCCATGTTAATGGTAAACAACCTGTGAAACGTACAGGTAGGATCTACCTAAATAAGCACCTCATTCGCTCTAAGATGCTGTGTAGTGGATGAGTCGACATTTTGGACTCCGCCAACGACAAGTTTAACTCACTGCTTAGCACCACAGTCCACAGTGACAAAACCAAGATATTTCCAGTCATTGAAGCTGAGGTGAAAAGACGCAGTGCGAACCAAAAAATAAGATGTTTTTTATGTCTGTGACTAAAAAGAAGAAAAAATATTCTCTAAAGTTCCGTATTTATTTGCGCATAACAGAATTTATACTGCGCAGGCTTCATAGATATATGATCGCCTGCGCATTACAGTCATCACATACATGTACAACAACCTTAATAATTTACATATGAGATTAAAATTAAAGTAATAAATAACTCAGATGGTCATGCGCAATTTTTGTTTGTTTTCAGGAGTAGTGTTAGGACGTGGAGTGTACTTTGCCAGAGATGCATCTTACTCAGTTAACTACGCAAGGCGCGGAGGTGGGGTTCGCTATATGTACCTTGCCAGGGTTCTGGTTGGGCAGTATTGTCAAGGCAATTCTTCAATGGTAGCTGCACCCCCGAAAGACCCTTCCATACCGCAGATTTTGTATGAATCAGTGGTTGACAACATAAGGAACCCATCCTTCTTTGCTGTATTTCACGATGCTCAGTGTTATCCCGACTACCTCATAACCTTTTATTAGATGGTTTGCGTCTCCATTGCAATAGTGAAACCGTTTTGCATGTATAGACAAGATCAGTAGACTAAAAAGTATGTGACTAGATGCTATTTATAGCTGAAGTATTGTCGTCTAGATAGGAATTAATTACAGTAATCGATATGCAAGCGACCTTTTTGTTTGAAAGCGGATTATTGTTTATTAAGTATGACGATAGTCGCACGACCGAAATGTTCAGAACTTTTTACTTTATAAAATTCTTTCAAGTGGAATATGGCCACTAGTTGACAGTTAACGTTGTTACAATCGTTATGCATATCCAGTCGTTTTCAGTTTAGTGTTTTATTTTGCTTAATTCGGGTTAATTCACTCATGTGTGGCATGAAAGCTTGTTATTATGAGGAAAAAAAACTTTTGCAAGCAAATATTAACGTTAATGACAGACGTTTCGGCGTCATCGTGGCACCATTATCAAGGCAAAGTGAATAAAAAATGCGAAGATTTGATTTCCATACAGTCTCTATTCACCTTGAGAATGGTGTCACGATGAGCCGAAACGTCGGCTATTAACGTTAATATTTGGTTGCTTATGTTTAAAGAAATCATTATTGATCAAGAAGAAAACTCATAGGGCAAGAAATAAATTTATGGTATAATTGGCCTCATAATATTTATCAATGTCCAGGTACTTAATTTTTGTAATCGCCTCCCGCATCGTTGACAGTTTCCCATAAATGAAAACTAAACCATATCCGGTAAGACTATTCTGAAGAAACTACAGACAGCGGAACCGCGTAATCTGCGGAAAAAAGAAATTGAAATGGTTATTTTAATAAGTAATAATCGAACAAACACTCCTCTAGTGCCTTAGAACCATGGTTTGGTTCTGGCCCTAGAAGGCAAATGTAGACAAATTGCAGTAAAATATAACAATAACGACAATGACAATGACAATGACAACGACAAGGACAAGGACAATGACAATGACAGTGACAGTGACAGTGATAGTGATAGTGACAGTGACAGTGACAGTGACAGTGACAGTGACAGTGACAGTGACAGTGACAGTGACAGTGACAGTGACAGTGACAGTGATAGTGATAATGATAATGATAGCGATAATGATAACAATAATTATTATTATATAGCGCTAGTATCCTTAAGGTTCAAGAGTTAAAATTAGTAAAATTATAAAAATTCCTTTTTTAAAAAAGGAAAGTTTTAAGTTTGTTTTTAAAAACGGACACTTAGGAGCTGTTCTACGTCAGACGGCAGAGTGTTCGAGACTCAGTGTGGGGCCGGGGCTGCCCCGGAAAAAGATCTGCACCGTATGTCCTCAAATTAAAATGAGGAATAACAATAAGGTTTGGAGATGCGGAACGTAGCCTGAGTGAACTGGGAGATGGAATGTAAGGTGCGAGTAGATCGCAAATGTACGATGATGCCAGATTGTTAACAGCCTTGCACGTGATGAGTAGAATCAAAATTGATGCGATAATGTATCGGAAGCCAGTGAATATTTAACAGAATAGGTGGAATGTGTTCATCTTTTCTTGAAAGAGAGATGAGACGAGCAGTGGCGTTCTGGACGGCTGTAACTCTTTTACTCGGTAGTTTGGTGGGTCATAGAGTAAAGAATGGCTATGATCCAGTTTTCATGATACAGATGCATGAACAAGTATTTCTCAGTAGTGGTCGATGACAGGTACTTTCTTATATAGCTAGTGTTACGAACATGAAGATTAGAAGATGATTTGCAGCTACTTGCCACATGTTCGTTGAAATGAAAATGATTGAAAAAATGATTGTCAAAAATTACACCAATATTTCTAGCTTTCTGTGAAGAGTGGATGGTCTCGTTGACGACAAAATGATTTCTTGAAAAATTGGTCTAGGTAGATGTTTAGCTGCAGAGATCACTAGTAGTTTAGACCTAGTTCACTCTTTAGTTATCTTTGTTTAGTTTAAGACGTACGGTTAACCAGCATCCAGTGATCAATCTCATGTACACAACACTCAATGTTAGACAACTTAATCCCTATCACCAGGTAACGTTGGCTGAAATGAAAAATAAAGTTGGTACTGAACTTGGCAGTAATATTGAGGCTGTAGTTTGAATTTTGTCCTCCACTCCAGTGTTGAGGTTGGGTGTAAACCCTGGTGTAAAATCAACCTCAACATCAACATCAACATCATTACCGCCGGCAGGTTAGCTCAGTGGTAGAGCACCGGATTAGCGTGCGGGAGGTTAGACATCTGCAAATGGTTAGACTTTGTATGTATGATGTAATCCCAGGTCGATATCCGAATCAAGTTCGCAGAAAATGCTGTTGCTGTAGTCCGAAGAGGAGCAAAGATAAAGAATAATTCGCGAGTATGGTTGGAGTGAAAGGCTCTTCAGAACCAGGAAAAGAGCTCGCCAGGTTTTTATCACCGTACAGCAGGCGGTAGAATGCCGTATTGCTGCTTGTTACAACATCCTTGTTGAAGCCAAAGTGTTTTTCCACTGCTTTTTAAAGCAACTTATCAGCGCCAATACTCGGTCAAACCCAACTGTCAGCGTTGACGTCACCGAGAGAGACTCTCTGAGAACGCCCAGTAAATACTGCCAGATCCACCATAAACAACACTAAAATATGCACGAGATCGTACATTACAGTAATGGCATGAGGTTGCTGCACAAAGGATGGGTGGCAAGCTTCACATCGCACTCGGTCTCCCACAATAAATCTATAAAAATTATGCTCACGATAAAAAATGTGCCACGAAGTAGATGTAAATTTAATATGAAAATGACAGAACTTTGAACACAAAAGCAACGCAAAATAACGAGAAAAATGGTTATTCCACAAAATTAGAACTTACCGTCGTTTGTGGACACTTCCATAATCCTCGACTGTCGTTTCGGCGGGAAGCTTCCACTCGATACGGCGTGGAAACAAGTGAATTTCAACCAGGGTTTTTTTTGCGCTAAAATCAGGGGCATTTTGGTAGTATTTGCAGGTGTTCTCTTGCCCAATCCTTCCCAGACTTCGCGCGGACAAGGGGGACAAGGGGGAACGCCAAGGGACTAGGCTGGTTATGCCTCTCTTTATGGTGAGAGCCCCATCCTTCAGAGCCATAATACCAGCATTGATCTTTACATCCGAGTTGTCTGGTTGATGAACAAGTTTTGGTCTCTTCGCAGGCAGTTTTCTCCGAAAGAATCCCCTTCTGTCTTCCTCTTTCCTTTCTTTAAACTGCAAGAATGGCAAGCTGAACCACTGCCCGACCGGGAACACGTGGAACCGACTGCATTGTCATCGACTGCACTCAAGACATCCTTCATGGAGTCCTGTTCCACAGCAAGTTGCCGACCACATTGACGGCAAAACTTTGCAGTTGAAGGACACTCGCCACCTCACAGAAAGCAAAACATTTTTAGCAAGTAAATGGAAACTATGGCTGCTTAGAGATTAGCTTCGAGATGGTTCGCGCTCAAAAGCCTTGTACCCAGTCCGCCTCCTTCTTTCAGTGCGCACGCACACTTTGTCGTATATATTTATTTGCAGCAACAGTTTGTTTTAATTTGCAGCAACTATATTAAATTCGCAGCAACTTTTTTCAATTTGCAGCGACCTTTTTTTTAAATTTGCAGCGTGTCCCTTGTGGGTCACCGTTGCAGAAGGTGTCATAAAAACAGTCATTATACTCTAGGTTCCGCAAGTTCCGGAGGTCGCGCGGTCTGCGTTTCCGCAGATTTATCTTAATCTTTTTTGAAGCCCCTTCCTAGAAACGTTTGATGAAAAATTAGACTCCAAAATTAACCCCACACCACCTTAAAGGCCAAATATTTATTTACAATCATACCTTCAACCATAAACTGCGGACTCGACTTCTGTGGACATAATTGAGCAACCTTCGGTAACACACTAGAAGTGTCGGAAAGGCGTCCAGCGTTAGAAACTAAAGAATAACCAGCTTCTTTCGATTCGCTCTCTGAGTCATTTCTTTCCTCCCCTTATGAGAATTGCGATTCAATAATAGTCAGATAGAATACGGGAAAACAGAAAACAGAATTTGTAACGATTAGCAAACGAAGTAACCACGATACCTCATCAGCCCAGACTGCCTTGCACGTCTTTCAACACGGCGGCCGAGGGAAGGGAATTAAAAAACAAAAAATTTCGCTTGGAGAGACATTTTTTACTTCACACATTGTAATTGGTATTTTTAGAACATTTTATGCGATTTTTGTGTAAAGAGTGGAGGTTCCCTTTAACCAATACAGGGTATTACTTTACGAGCGCTTAATTTTCGAGTTCTTACTTTTTGAGGTCTTAGGTCTTAGGTCATAGTCTAGAGACACCCAGCACTCGATGGAAATGTCGAAACCGCTGCTGGTCGAATACATCCCGCGAATCAAGAGACGACCAGGAGGAAGATGAGCTTGATCGAAGTTCGCCAGGCTCCCTGTAACAAATTTCCGCATGTAACTGAACCCGAAACGAAAAGTTATTTCGCCTTCTAAGATCTTCCTACATGCATGTCCTAGTGCTACAATCTTCCTCTGTCCCTCCATGTCAACAGCCCCTCACTGAAATTCCATCGATAAGTCACTCGGATTTATAAACTGTGAATTGTTTTTATGGTCGTCTGTCCGTTTCTTTTCAATAAATCCTCAGTTTTGTGATGTGCGCACATCATTTTCTGTGCTTCCCAACCACCATATGAAAGTTAAATATTATTAATCGGTGACCGATTTCCCAGTGGCACATAGGTCACTGCACAAACATTGAAATCCTACTTAAAGTGCACCTAAAGGCAAATTTTTTTCTTTGATAAGATAATTCTTTCCACTAATAGAAAACATATTTTACCATTTTCACCTCGAAAGTTTGCACTCATGTGTCATACAAGCTAGTAAGCAAAACTAGCAGTCATACGGCCCCACGGCCGTGCTGTGAGAGGCATGGGCCTATTCTAGATTTTATGTCACAAACTGTTTTGCAATGCAAAAACTCTTTGAAAATTTGAATGCATTGCAGTTTGTGACGTAAAACCGAGAATAGGCCCATGCCTCTTACAGCACGGCCGTGGGGCCATATAACTGCTAGTTTTGCTAACTTTACATAGCTCGTGCAACGCATTAAAAGCAGAATTTCGAGGTGAGAATGGTAAAATATGTTTCCTATAAGTGGAAAGAATTATCTTACCAAAGAAAAATGTTTGCCTTTAGGTGCACTTTTTTTTTCGCCTTGAAAGCGAAACACCTCTTAAGGAGGCTCGAAAGGGTTTTTTGACCGCGCGAAGAGTGGATCCAAATGGATGTATCCCGTGCGTATTCTTGCGCGAGACCTTGCGCGATCCTCCCGCGAAGTTACGAGGCGCGAGCGGTGGGAGTTGTAAACAACAATAGCGGCCTCAAATGAAAAAGTAAATCTGTCTTCTGAAGCTGAATGCGGCTATTTGCGGAACAAAAAGGGGAAGTGTGCTTCTAAAAAGAGCGTTGAGAACAGTGTACTTTCCGTCAACAAGATGACTCGGCAAGAAAGTCAGCAAAGAAACGTCGTTTTGAGGATGATGCTCAAGAACGCGCGATCAACGATTTTATATCTCGCAAAAAACAAACAAACAAACCAAAAAAAAAAGACGGTAGAATATGGTACGTAAAACTTTACAACACTACACTACACATGGCTTTAAATACTTTCGATTCATTGGCTGTTGAATGTCATAAACGTATTTTAAAAAAATCCAAACTTAATCATACATGTACACACAGGACTCAGGCAAGGAAAACAGTCGGAAATTACGTGTAGCATGTAGTCGGGTCACGAATTATTGGCATGGAGATGTTAGCAAAAGGGTTGGACAAGTTATGAAAACGGTAAGCAATGAATTTAAGGATCCAGTTTTTACTCTAGCTCGGTTTTTGTATTTACATTTTAACAAGTAAATATTACATTGTTTCTCAAGGAGTTCATTCAAAAGGAACTTCAACTTCACGTAAGCTTAATTTTATATGAAACAATTTTAACTCAAACAACTACAATGTACAAATAAGTATACATGCAGTTTAAAAAGTTTAAAACTTGACAAATATACCTGTACAGAAATTGAATGTAATCAATTACTTCACACTATAAATAAGTTTGTGAAAATGGATAACTTGTCAAAAAAGGCCTGCATTGTATAAATCACCATAGTTTGTACTTGAGAGAGAGATCAGATATGCACTGTACAAATACCATAAATCCTGCACAGCTCCTCAGTGTTTGATATCCCAAGACTTCTCCGTAACGGAGGCTGCAGATATTCCAACCAGCTGCATGAAATTTAAGTATTGTTCTGAGAAAGTCTTCCAGTTTTGAAATTCCTTCGAAGTCAACTGAACAACACCTTGAAATCTTCACCGAACAACAAATTGGGCTGTGTTTATAAGGCAATGTTTAATTGTGAATTTTCCGCTCACGACGTATTGGAAGATGTGAAAGCACTTGGAAGGATTCTGTTTTCTCCGCCAACCGAGCCAAACGCTGAAACTATTATGAATCGTTGAAAAACATCTTTACCGAACGAAGCCCTGCAACAAGCAACAGTTCTTGAGCGTTGACAAGAAGTTGTTGACACCTTCAGCGGAAATCTCACTTACCTTCCGAATGGCTCTGTAAAGTTAACAACAATCCAGTAGTTTGCAGACTCCGGTTTGGCCTTCAGTACTCTTCAAGAAATTTCAAACTTGGAATAAACGGTCTTTATGGAGTTATGACACTCCCTCCATCGTCTCGAAAATTCTCGCGTCACCAAACCAAATCGTCGAGAATTTCATTGAAAAGAAGAATAATTTCCTCAATATTAAAGTATTTCCACGAACAATAAACAAGATCTTTCTCTTTGCCTTGATTTCATATACTTTTAGCCTGTTAATTCCTCTATTAATTGACTTGGTAAGCAGACACGACGAGAGACAATGGCGTCCGATAGAATTTCGAGTCTGTATGAGTCTCGCAACTCGCGCAAATAAGGTCAGCGGTAACATGAAGAGCGCGACCGGAAATAATGATTTGCGCGAAATCGCACGAACCGGAAACAAAAGGTGCAAAATGATTATCAATTTATCTCAAAAATTTTCTCGGTGACCTATGTTGAAAATTTTCATGCAAATAGCATTCAACTTGATCTAACATTTTAGACATTTAAGAAAAAAATCTGTAGAGTAGATGTTTTTTAATCCTTAAGAGGCTATTTTTCGAATTATCTCCGTTTCCACTTTACAGAATTTTCTAAAATTTTCACAGAAAGTGAATAATATTCCAAACTTTGAAAAACGCTTATAAAAAATATAGGTCACCGAGTTAGCTTTAAAGATAAATTAAAAAAGTGCTTTTTAGGGGTAGGTCTTTAGAGAGGTATGGTTACCATGACAACGCACATGACATCAGAAGTTGTCTCAATTGAAACTTTAACAACCCTGTTGTAAGATAACCTACAATTTGTGGAAGTGACTTACAGCAAAAAAAATTAATCTTGAATTGTTTTCACATGCATATTAACTGTAAGAAACCCTTTCGAGCCTCCTTAAATGGAATAATAATCAAATTTCTATTTGAAAACTGTACCAGTCATTAGCAACAGATAAAGGTTTCAGTGAAAGCAAAACGTCCTCACCACTTCTCGGAAGGCTTGATTACAACATGGTAGAATATTTACAACTCGGACATCAAAACTACCACACTGTTTTCTATATAACACGGAAATGATTGAGAGAGCTTACCAAAGCTGAAATGTTGCAACTGGTGGATTTCCAAACAGCTTTGGAAATAAAAAACCAAACAAAAACCGGACGTTTCTGCTGCTGGAATAAGCATTTTTACTTTGGCTCAAATCTGCACTGAATAGTCCTTAGGATTTATTTCAGCTCCAGGCTTTATTAAGTACAAACAAATATCATCTTTTCTCTATTTATATATGTATGTAATTAAGTACAAGGCGAATAAAGGTGTTGTTGCAACAGTTCATAAAGAGCCAGTTTTCCAAATTTTTTTTAACAGCGTTTGAGTTTTAATAGGGGTGATTTTCTAGGAACTAACGGCCTTTAATAATCCACATTAGATGCAAATCGAGCATTGTTTTCGTCGGTTTTCCCTTTTCTTCAGCCTGCGTGGCAGGTCGGATAAAGAAGTAGGGTTAAGGGAGGGGGGGGGGGTGGGGTGGGGGGTGGGGGCGAGGAATCAGTCTCGCGCGAAACGAGGGTAGGGCGTGGGGAAGGGAAAAATGTCTCCTCTCCCACGCGCCCTGCTCGTTACGCGCGTCTTAGTGTGTATATGCCTCACGTATCAACGAAGAGTCACAACTTGCAGCAGCATTCGTTTATTCTGACTCAAGAAATAACCGACTTACAATCACACGATAATCTGCGAAAATACTAAATACCAGCTACTTCATATTGTCGTCAGGAAAATTTGGCTATTGAATGTCGCGTGAAGGCATGCATGCTGAGAACTCTATCTAATATAGCACACGTCAAAAAAAAATCTGTAAATGTCAATGAAACAAACGTCAATAATCACAACTCTTGCAAAGGTGCTAGTTGCCATTCAGTCCTAGGATTTTTGCGATTAGTAAGTTTTAATCTCAACGATGCAACTTACCCACTAAAGGGTTATGAAGTATTCACTTTTAGCATTGAGTATCGACAACCAATACATCAAAAGATGGATTAGTCTCATCAATCAAAGGTCACACGAAAGACAATCTGTGTCACGTGAGCACTTTTATACCTGCTACCTTCAGTTGCCAACTTGCTTCCCTGAATTACACGGGAAAAAAATGATGATTAAATACTATAGCTCTGGTTGGATGAGGCTCATTTTTGCTTTAATTCCTACGAGTACATTTTATAACGTAATTGACTCTCCGATCCTGTCAGTCAAGTTACCGGTAACCTACTTTCAAGATACTGATACTTAAAGTTTCTAGCTGGTAAATATTAGCACATCCGATTGTTCAAGCGACATGCGCCAACCCATCTGATACCCACAGTTTGTTCAGTTTCCTTGTTCACCGATGTATACGTAGCGACCTGTCAATCATTTTCATTGCGGTATCATTATCTTTTCATTTGACTAAAACAATCCGTGAAATGCTTTTGCAAAAGAAAAACGGGAAACTCCGCTCACGTTGAATCCTGGGTTTGTGTTATATCCGCTTTCGAACAATCGAACTCTCATGTGCCTGGCCAAAGTTGTCTCAGTGGGGTTACAGCATATTTCGTATCATATACGGATATTTCCAGCATTTTTATTGGCTAGCCAGACACAGGCTCTCAGCTCATATACCTGCATGCACTACCTTATATGGTCAATGAACGCTTCATCAAACGGAGAAAGCTCAATGACATTTACCCTTGAAACAGCAGCCATTAAAATATTAGTCGTCTCGCAGCGGAATTAACGAGTAGAAATTTCGAAACTGGAACAGAAATACAAATGGAATTCAACTTTTCATTGCTGGTTGTTTGAAAACGACAAGAAACAGTGGTGGGATCGTGTTAAAAAATTTCTTGCAGCGCTAAGAACATTTTCCGGGCTGTTGATGTTTGGAAGGTGTTTAGCTAATAGCAAAACGCACTTTTAGTTAATTACGGAAATACCGAAAGAGTGTTTGACCATAACTAAGCGAAAAAGATGTATTGAACAACAAATGTCGAGGTCACCAATCTGTACCTTTGTTCACATGCCAGTCTATTTAAACAAACTGAACAAACAAGAACTTTAGCTAAAATTTGCAGCAATAATCCACTATTGAAAATTTTTCCAGCGATCAGTGACATTTTTAAAAAAACTTAACACACATTGAAAATGTTCTACCTGCACTCGATGATCCATCAAACTGGCAAGAACTAAACTGTACAACGCCTAAAAGTAAAGAACACATCTTAAATCAAATAATTTGGAACAACCGACTAATACGAATAAACAATTCATCTGTTTATTATCGAATCTGGAGTCAAGTCGGCATCCGAAAACTTGCTTGTCTTGTAATGATATAGGAAATAACGTCTTGCCGTTTAGTGCGTTCGTGGAAAAATTTAAACTGATTTTCTGCAGTACCTTAGCTTGTTGTCGGCTATACCAGATCAGTGGAAAAAAAAGTCTAAAAAGAGATCAGCAACGCCATGTCGCAGCGAGCACGCAACTCGCAATCGATTAGCTTACGTGTAAGACAGCGTACAATACTCTAATAAGCCGACAACAGTGCCCACCTACCTCAGAAAAAAAGATTAGCAGAATGCGGTTTTGATACACAGAGGCGACAAAGCTTTTACTCACTGCCATTTTGTGCTACGAAAGAAGTAAAACTATCTGTTTTTCAGTACAAAATAATTCACAACATTCTATATACAAATAATATCTTACACAAAATGAAGAAAAAACTTCATCCTTATTGCCCGTACTGTACTAGCGTCGAACAAGCGACTTCTCATTTATTCTTTTCATGTTCTGTTGCGAAAGCGTTCTGGGCTGAGGTTACTACTTGGTTTAATCTGATGTCCACAAAAAAGAAATCTACTCTTTCTAAAATTGAAATAATGTACGGGGTGTTCGATGATTGGTCATCCTGTCTAACCCTAAATCACTTGATTTTAATAGGAATATACTTTCTGTATACAAACGCCTCAGATGACAAAAGACCTCAGTTTGCTGATTTTATCACCCTCGCACGAAAATTGAAATAGAAAAATATATCGCAATCATGACAAATAATCGCCCTGCTTTTGTTAAAAAGTAGTCACATTTCTTAATCTAACTATGTTGTTTCTTTTACGGGATGTAAAGTTCTCGATGTTTATAATTCGTAATTAACACGTCTTCTAAGGTTCCCATCGTTAGTAGTTACATTGTACGTATTTTTTGGGCAAGTAGTTCAATTGTATTTTATGTGTCCAATAAATAGTGTTAGTATTGTAAGTAGCGTAAGTACCGCATTGTAAATAGCGTAAGTACCGTATTGGAAGCAGTGATAGCATTTTAAATGGTGTAAGTACCGGATTGTAAGTAGTGTCAGTATTGTAAATAACGTAAGTACCGTATTGTAAGCAGTGTAGCATTGTAAGTAGTCCAAGTATCGTGCTGTCAGCTACATAAGTATTGTAAACGTAAGCTACATGAGACGTTGAAAAATGTTCTTGTGTTGAAATAAATTTGTCAAAAAAAAAAATAAATAAATAAATAAAGGTTTTCGCGCCCTTTTTGTTTAATATTGTGACGGACAAATGTTTCCTTTTTTTCGTTTTCTCTTTCTCTGAGTTCCTTTCTTTCACTTTCTTGGCTCAGACTGTCAATTATGCGTCGTAGAGTTTTTAATAAAACAATTATTCTACTCGGGCTTGCGCTACGCGCCTCGTTGGATATTTATCACTTCATATCCACCGCGCCTTTGTAGAATAATTGTTAAATATTAGGGGCCCATGACAATGACAAACAGTTTATTTTAACCTAATTTATAGTCTATTAATCATCAACTTTTACGGAGATAGGTTTTATTGCCATCACGAGAAAAAAATCATCTATTTAAAGGTTATGAGGTACTCGGGATAGCATTGATTATCATAAAATACAACAAAGATGGTTGGGTCTCCAGTACTATCAACCACTGAATCATACAAAACCTCCGGTCTGGATGGATTTTTCGGCGGTGGAGCTTTCAGAGAAGAGTTGCCTGAACAAAACGTACCAACCAGGACCCGGGCAAGGTACATGTGGCGAGCATCACCTCCACCACCTGCAGGTCTGGCAAAGTACGCTCCGTGTCCAATCGGATTTCCTGAAATTAACCAAACAAGTTTTGCGCATAACCATCTGAGTGTTTGGTTATACATAATGAAATAAGGGAACTTCGAAGAATATTTTGTCCTATTTTTAGCTACAGGCATCAAACAAATCCATTTTTTTGTCCGGCACTCCGTGCATCTCTCTACCTGAGCCTCAAGGGCTGGAAAACTCTTGATTTTGTCATTGTGGATTGTGGATTAACGGAGTCCAAAATATTGACTCATCCACTACACCGTAGAGTTAGACTCGCTTTCGAACAGTCGGACTCTTGCGCCGGGCCAAAGTTGTCTCAGTGGGTTGTCTCACTATTCTTTTGGGTAACAAAGTATATATCTTAGGGGCCCATGACAATGTCAAACAGTTTCTAGTCTACAGCCTCTTAACAAATCATCGATTTCGCTCTTTCAAGAAGATCGGCTTTATTGCCACCATGAGAGCCAGCTGTTCAGAGGTTAAGAGGTCATAACATTGATTATCAGAAAATACAACAAAGATGGCGGGATTTCCTGGATTGTCAACTATTGATTCATGAAAAATCGCCGGTCTGGATGAAATTTTCCGCGGTGGAAGTTTCATATAGGAGAATTGCCTTTGCGGTACTTCCTAACCAGGACCCGGGCAAGGTACATGTGGCGAGCCTCACCTCCTCTCCCTGCGTAATTAACTGAGTATTTGGCATCTTTGGCAAAGTACACCCCTTGTCCAAACTTACTTCCTGAAACAAAACATAAATTGCAAGAAAGCTAATTGATGGTCGCTTGTGCCAAGATCTTTTGTCCATGTGCATGGTAAATGAAAGGGCATTTTGATATCACATTTTAAATACTAGCTCTATGATTCGTCGAATTCCAGTGTATTTGTATCCTGAAATTTAGCTTTTTGTTTTATACGGTATTGGCATAGATCTACTAGCATTCTATCATGAATGCCGTTCTCTGATTCGCTACGGTACTCACTATCTATTTAACAATTAGATTATGCGCTCGAGATTTCTATCGCGTGAGGGCGCAGCCCGAATCAGCTATCACGGATAGAAATCGAGAGCGAATAATCTAATTGTTTTAGTATAAATCTACTAGTCGTTCAAAACTAAGCAAGTAAATTATCCAAATTCTCCTCACAGACACTTCGAAAACGCGAAGAAGCGGGCGCCATTTTGTTGACAACCGTTACTCACTATCTATCTCAGAATAGATAGCGAGTAGCGTAGCCAATCAGAGAACGGCATTCGTGATAGAACGCTAGTAGATTTATACTAATCTGTGATAGATAGTGAGTAGCGGTTTCCGACGAAATGGCGGCTGCTTCTTCGGGTTTTCAAAGTGTCTGCGAGGAGGAATCAGATAACTTACTTGTTTAGTTTTGAACGACTAGTAGATTTATACTAAAACAATTAGATTATTCGCCCTCGATTTCTATGCGTAATAGCTGATTCGGGCTGCGCCCTCATCAGATATCACGCGATAGAAATCTCGATCTCATAATCTATTAGTTAAATAGTTGCACTTACCATGTACCCACAAAAACTCCTGTTGAAACCCTGTGTGTTAATAGCTGGTGTATTTTTTGCGTCCGTTCCATGAAACAGCTGCCGTTAATTTTTTCCTGTATTGGTTTTATCCATTTCTCTCTTTCTCACCATATAACACTGATAAAGATAAGGATTTTGTACTCGCTCAATTTTCTGAATGTTTACTCCGCTGGCAGTTGCTTGAACTTTGTGCATGACATCTTGATACTCAGGGGAGAGTGGGTCGAGTCTCACTTTGTGGACCTTCATATCGGGGTGAGGCATTGGTTCCCAGTCCTTTGGAAGAGGGATTCCTACAAAACAAAAATTTTAATAGTTTTTTTGTTGTTGTTGTTGTTTTTTTTTTTAAGGCGTGTGTAAATAAGCAAAGAAAGAAGATTTGTTGGAGGGAGTAGTGTTTTTAAATATGTTTTTTGCTAGTTAGTGCCCACGAAACGCTTGTTGCGTAATGCCATAAGCACACTGTTCACCGTTCGATAATCAACAAACGTCACCGCTTGTGCTGTTGAACAGTGTGTCATTTCGGCTATAAAATGTAGCGTGCTGAAATTAAAGGCCGTTTAATATTCTGAACACTCTTGAACGGAATATATCCTGGTCGCGAAACGTTTCCGACGAAAACGGAAGAGATTTGTTTGTACGAAAACGTGGTAAAACTATGATAAAAGATTCAGAATAGTATTGTGGGGCTTAGGGATGGAGTGGAGGGGTAATCAAGTGGCCTACGATGGAAGTCATGCCAAGAAATGAGGGACATGAGGAAGCGGAGTCACTTCAGAGCAATCTCGAGAGCTGTCAATTACTTTCTTTCTTTGGCGAGATGCTATATGATGATCTTTGCTCCGTTGCTATAGAAATTTGCAGGCGATACAAAATGGAAAAAAAAAAAAATAAAAAATAAAAAAAAGGTGGCGCTGTCGGCAATGCACGGTTGTCTATAACAGCGAAGAAATAAAGATAATAAAGAAAGCTTGCTATCTGGAAAATTTCCACTAATAAATAAATCGATTCTTGTCTTTTTAGGCGAAATATCAGACGTTAATGGCATACGAAAGTCACGGGCGTATTGAATATTTGACTAGATTAATACGGTCAGACGAAAAACAAATAGATGAAGTTCTTGATGAAAGAATAGACAACAAAAAAAAAAAAAAAGATGGAGAACGAGCAGACGAACTGGCATGAAAAAGAGAGAGCGAATAGAAAGTGATGAGGATGAAATGACATGATTGAAGAAATAGAGGAAGAAAAACAAGCCCACTCTGAAACAGAAGATGAAGAAATGGTCGCTTGCAATGAGAGAATTGAAGAGACTGAAGAAGACCCCGTCGACGACGTGTAAAAAGGAATCCGAATAGAAGACTATAAAGATGAGTTAGACGAAGACATAGCAGAAATAGAGGAAAACTAAAGAAACCGACAAGAAAGAAATTTACGATGGTGAAAAAGAGCTGGAAGAAAACAGAAAAGTTATAGTTTGTGAAATTAGTTAGCAGGACGAAAGAATAAATAGAAAAAGATGAAACGACAAAGGAAAAAGGCCGTCTTTTTCTCGCGCCGGATTTGTTTCAGCCTGACGCTCAACGAACCAAGCGGCGAAAGAGGGACTGCTCGTAGTCTACGTGTAAATCTACTTTCGGGGAACAATTCGTTAAAATTTCGCTGAAGGAACAACGCAAAAGCGAATAATCTGAATTAAAGCAAGCAGCCATTGTAATTACCCCGTTGTCCATGTTAGTCTGTTCCAGGCTCTCAGATATTTGGCCCAGATATCCCAGGGGAGCGTGGGAGAACGAGCGAAGAAAGTTAATAACAATAACAATAACTGTTTGGGCTAATCGTCCTCGCAAAGTACAGAAAGGACGCAGCTCAACAAGGTCGAACCGAAAGCATATACAAGGCGCCTCTGGCAGCCGCTATACGGTCCATGTATGACCTTGGAGCACAGCCGGCAGCCATCTCGAATAAGCCGTATGCGGGTTTTTGCTTAGGGAGGAAAACCGGAGTACCCGGAGAAAAACCCTCGGAGCAGGGTCGAGAACCAACACAAACTCAACCCATTTATGGCGTCACCACCGGGAATCGAACCCGGTGCCACATTGGTGGGAGGCGAGTGCTCTCACCACTACGCCATCCCTGCTCCCCATGCGGAGCTGGGGGAGGGAAAGGAGAAGGGAAGAAAAGAGAGCCTGTGAGATTTTCTTTAACGACCTGATTCATCCCACATTCACTTGGATTTCTGTCAATCTGTCAATTAACGGAAATTGTTCTCGGATTTCTCGCGTGAGTTATTCACATAACGGCGAGTAAACATGTGAGGATCCTGCAAGACGAATTTTCAAGATAAGTCTCATATGTACTGAAAAAAAAAAAATTCCACGCGTTTTTTTTATTGAGTGTCAGGAAATACATGGAATAGCTGGTATTTTTTCTGGAGCGGAGTACTTGGTTTCGCCGATGCTGTTGCTATATTTGGCCACAAGCTTTCAAAAACACGTGGCGCTGTCAGAAGTCAATTGTCTCACTGTGCCCTAACCGTCGCTCGCGTTGATGAATTCTATCTAGACTGCTAGCAGTCCGCCTTTCTGAAATCCGTTAAGTTCTCATCGCAGCGCGCACGTTCGCAAAACAACGCGGTTTATACCGACCTGTAAGTTCCCCGCCCTTACCTTCATTGAGAGTAACACAAAGAAATGCGTTTGCAACAACCGGGATAGACTATGCTGGTCCCTTGTGCGTCAAGAATTTTTCAGGAGAATCAGCCTTCCAAGGTCTATATTTCACTTTTTACGTGCGCAACTAAACGAGCTGTCCATTTAAAAGTTGTGGAGGACAAATCAAATCAAATCAAAACTTTATTTATCCACGGAGTCCATTTCACTAAGTAATGCTCTCCCATGGAGCCGTGCATTACAAATACGATGACTAGTTAACGATGACTATTAATTTAAAAATAGTAAAATAAGAATCTATAGTTAAAAGTCTAATTTATCTACTACTCAAATTTAGACAAGTTAAAATATATTACAGTAAGTTCTGAAAATAACTTAATTAATTAATTAATTAAAATCTGAAGCCTTCATTCGTGCATTCAGAAGATTTGTAAGCAGACGAGGTGTACCGGAGAAAATCATTTCAGACAACGCCAAGAACTTCAAGGAGAGCAGTACGAGAATCTCTTCAATATCTACTTAGATTTTGGAAGCAGAGAAAACGTAAAAGTACTCTTGCAAACCATAGAGTGACCTGGCAGCTCATAGTAGAAACCTAGAAAGAGCGCCCTGGTGGGGAGGGTTCTATGAAAGGCTTATTGGCCTGGTAAAAAGATGTCTTAAAAAGTCATTAGGCAAGGATTCTCTCACACTACCAGACATCGTTACCATGGTCACAGAATTAGTGGCCGTCTTAAACAGTTGTCCGTTGACTTATCTGTACTCCGACATTGAGGATAACCCGCCCTTATTCCCCCTTAACACCAGCACATTTTCTTTGTGGCCACAGACTTACCACCCTACCCAATTTGGTATAAGAAAGGAAAGAAGACGATCACTTATTTATGCCTCCATCTTGTTCTGTTTCCTTTTCTTGAAAGAAAGAGCTATCAAGGCGAGTTAAACATTATGAGTCACGAATGACATCTTTTTGGACCCAATGGAAAAGGGAATACCTAGTAAATTTGAAAGAATTTCGTGCTCAACGCGCTCATGGTCCCTACCGACGAGACAAACTGTTGCCAAGGTTGGAGATGTTGTTTTGGTTCAAGACAACCTTCCCAGGAGTAGGTGGAGATGAGGTCGTTGGGAGAAGCTCATCGAAGGAAAGGATGGGTTGTGTCGTGCTGCTTAAGTTAAACTTGCCACCGGGATTCGGATTAAACGCCCTTTGCAGCTTCTTTATACGTTAGAAGTACAAGATTCAGTAGCCGAAGAGAACGAATTAAAGCAAATCAGCCCGACTAGCGACGTTCAGCGCCCACCGAAGAGAAAGGTGGCTATTGAAGCTAATCAAAAAATCAAGAGCAGTTTATGGGATTCTTGAAGAATAGGCTAAGCGTGAATGAAACTTGGAAAGTGACATAATCGCATTCGGTACATGTTATCATAACTGAGAATATTCGGGGTGGGTGTCGTGAGATGATTGCTTCGCAGTTGTTTTCAGTGCGATTTGACCTGACTTCACACGATCTTCAGTGTAAAAATGCTTTTTTGTCACCAAGAAGATGTAAAAGTGTGCGAACTGGCGCACGTTCTAGGTTAAATCCCCCCGATTGTATATGAGCTAGCTAGATTGTTTGTCAACGTGTTATTTCGGTTATCTTAGTTTTGGGGGTTTGGTCCTTCGGATTTAATACGAAAGAGTCGCGAGTGGTAATGCAGGCAACATAAAGAACAATCTTGGCGCTGACAACGGAAAATATAAATATAAGCTTACAATTAATCTGTCACTGACTGGATTTCACCCAGCACTATCGTGATCTCCTGGCGTCCAAGTTGATAATATCGTAACTCCTTTCTCCAGGAGTTTGAGAGCCCGCAGCTCCCCGTAGTACCGAAGGAAAATGCGCGGATTCCAAGAAAGAATACGCTGAAGGTCGCGTTGAATCTTCCACCTGTAAAATCCCAATTTCCAAACACACCAGTATCCGGCTAGTAACAAAGGTTAGATTCCGGCTAGAGGCTAGAAATGTATTCAAACAAATCGTGCGACGTATCATCCTTTATCATTATTAAAACCAAGTTGCATTCATACAAGCACAATTCAGAAAATAATTTTTTAACCTTCCAAGGGAATGTTCAAGGAACGTAAGTTAAAACAGGTTCTTTTTCCCACGGATTTCATGAAAGAACAAGAGTCGAGTGTCGGTTAATCTGTATGAACAAAGGGAATACTGTACTTTGATATTATGCTTGTGCAACTACGATTTAATGTCACTAACCTTATTCAACTCCTTTTAATTTCCTGCAAAGTGTTATTGTCTCTCTGTTCCGCCGTTCTTGTCCAGATTTACCTTTTAAATCGATGACAAACTCATCTGCTCGCAAAGATACTCGTGCTGTGGCTTGTTCTTTGCTATACGCCATCTCTATCTTTGCGTTTGTTTTCGGACCGAAGAACATTTTGGCTCCCTGTATCTCATAGCTCCATTCTACGTTCTTTGAAACCAGCAGCGCTTGCTGTTTCTCTTGGACCTTCTTGTTCCTCTCTTTAATCTCGTGCCAGATCCCCCCGACCATAATACCAGTCACTTCAGTCGGATCACCACTTACCACAACGCGATCCAAAGCTTCCTCGATTCCAATATCTAGACTGACGTCACGGTCTTTCGCTTTCTTTCTTAGAGTGTCTATCTGTTTCTGGAAAGAGTTGACGAATGGTGTCGTTTTCGACTTTCTGAGTAGTAAAGGCTGAGAAGAAACTTTCTTCAAGAAATCCACCGCTTTCTCGACGCTTGCCTTGTCCTTGCCCGTCACGGAAATTTTCACAGAGGGGTCATTTGTTATACTCACACCACTTCTGCGTGTTCTTGGCTGCCTAATGACTGATTCGTCTGAAGATAAATCACTACCTCGTTCATCCACATCTTGCACTACCACTTGTCCTTATTGTTTTTGTAAGAATTCCTGCATCATTGAAGCTTGAAATACGACAACGCGCACTCTGCGAACGCTCTTACAATTCTCACTGAAGTTGTTCAGAGCCTGAAACGTGAGTTGGGCTGAGTCCGCCGCAGTCAGGCCATACCCACCGGTATCTACACTGGGAATTGAAACCGAGCGAAAGTTGCGTGTATCAGCCAGGCGAAGACCAGCTTCTAAACATGTTTGAAGATGCCGCTTGTGTTTGGAACCTGGAATAATGAAACACTGTGAGCGAACTTCGAAACTACAAACTGTGGAGAAAATTAGCGACCATTTTTGTTAAAAGAACAAACCTAAAGCTCAAGGAAACATAATTCAATATTATGGACAACGCTTTGAAATATAAGAGCTGAAAATCAGACTTACACCGGTCGGGGCGGCATGAAATGCATACGTGCTTGCAACGGGAATTAGTATTTTGAATGAATCCCAGAGAAGCAATTGCCCAAGAAGCAAGCAAACCCAAAATATTAAGATAGCTCTATTTACGATCCTTACAGTACATTCATCACTCCCTGAGACTGTTGTCTTGACGTGACTGAATAGCTCGTGTGTTGCAAGGACTTTAAGGGCAATGCCGGAGAGGGTTTATTCCCTGCCAGAGCGCCTTCTAAGCTGGACATCTCAAATAGTAGAGTCCAGACAAAAGATGATCACCCAGTCTCCCGGAAGGGGACGTAGCTCCCGGTGTGGTGTGTATGTATGTATGTATGTATGTATGTATGTATGTATGTATGTATGTATGTATGTATGTATGTATGTATGTATGTATGTATGTGTGTATGTGTGTGTGTGTGTGTGTGTGTGTGTGTATGTATGTATGTATGTATGTATGTATGTGTGTATGTATGTATGCAGTATGCATGTGTGTGTGTGTGGCTAACAACCCCATCCCGTAAAATGTATGTATGTATGTATGTATGTATGTATGTATGTATGTATGTATGTGTGTGTGTGTGTATGTATGTATGTGTGTGTGTGTGTGTGTATGTATGTATGTATGTATGTGTGTATGTATGTATGCAGTATGCATGTGTGTGTGTGTGTGTGTGTGTGGCTAACAACCCCATCCCGTAAAAATAACGTGTCGCCAAAAAAAGAAGTAAATTAAACAAAATTAATCATTTCTGATTAGTTTGACAGGCTTAGCCTAGGGGCTTATTAAAAGACTCATCCAATTAAAAGGCTCATCCAATTTCTAGAATTTTCAAAATCACTCGTATACCCACTAATCACGATTTCCTGTGCAAAATAAAAGATGCAGATTGAAGGAGAAAACAAGTCAAACCTGGAATAATGTGAATGATGTACGGCACAGCTAGTTTTTCTCCACATGTTATCACTGCTGATCCCGCAGTTTGCTGTCCCAGTTGATTGCATTCTTGTTTCATCTGTGCACCACAACTGCTAAGATGGCTTTACTTACTTCTCCAGCGTCGCTCAAGCTCATATTTGTGCTGTTAATGTTTATAATGGCGTCGGTTCTTTCTTTAGTTAAGTCCCCCTTTATGACTTCAATGCTGCGACCTGTATTTTTGCCGATAGGTGTTCCATAGGCTCCTGGTGTTCTGAGCACGCCTTGATTAGATAACAGCGGGTGTCTCTGCTGCTCCTGTTGAAATGCTGGTAACATCTGAGCTTCGAAGACTACAATCCTCACCTTACGAATGGTGAAGTTGCCGAGAGCTTGAAACATCAGACTCGCTGAATCCGTCGCAGACATTCAATAGACTCCAGTTCCTACCGCTGGGAAAGAAATCGATTTAATACCCCTTGATTCTGTGTGAAGCAGACACATCTCCACCCACTGCTGAAGGTGGTTCTTGTCTGACGAGACTGAGATCAAATGAATGATATGACTTATTCCTCGTGGTGCCAGATTTCGACCACTGGTAATCACCATTGAACCACCTGCCTGCCGTCCAAGACGAGTGCACTCTTTCTGCGCTGGCCTGTTTCACCGCCTTGCTCAACGCGCCAGCGCTTTCCATATTCATATCTTTGCTATTGATATTCACAATAGCGTCAGTTGTTTCATGGCACAGGTCTCCCTGCACAGCTTGAATACTCAGATGGCCTATTGGTTTTGCTGGTGTGCTAAGTCCGAACTTGGAAAGAATATTCCTAAAAAACCCACTCATATTGTGTCTCGGACGGAGCTTGCGCTGGGATTGCAAGGTAGCCATCTCTTGTCCAAAGGTGGTGATTAATGTCTGATCTTGCTGATACACTAATATATAGATTTAGCCAAGCCTAGAAGCGAAGCTCCACGATTATTATTTTTTACTCGTATTGAGCAACACCGCATGGCTTCCCTTGCGCCAGTATTTTATGTTTAGAGCAGTCAACAGGAATTGACTGTGGTTCAAAAACCTCAAAACATTACAAGAAAACAATACAGTCGACGCGTGTGTTTGTTCGAAAACAAATTTAGCAATCTAAGAATGATCAAATATTTTCATCCACAACTACAACAACACCAGCTTTATTACCAAATAATAGTTGAACTTAATTTACAACATCATCTAATAATACAGGAAAGGTAACATTTACTCAGAATAACTGAAAAGCTAATCGAGCTGAGTAAAATTAAGTAATGTTTAAGTATAGGAGATTGGTTGGCACTAAAGCTAGAGCAGAGCAGTTAATAAGTCAAAAGAAGAAGACAAATATAAATAAATAAAATAAATAAATAAATAAGAGAATAAATCAATAAGTGAATAAATATATACCAGTTGAAAACTCATGAACAGTAAGACTGTAAGATTGTTTTTAAACGTTTCAAGGAGGAGGTGTTTAATGCTTTCATCAAGGTTATTCTGAACTTTAACAGCTGCAAAGTGAAAGTTGGATTTACCATAGTTTGTTTTGATGACATTGATGTAATATGTTGATTTAGAAGCAAGCCTGGTATTGTATGAGTGTATAGATGCTACTGTTTGAAAAATATTTTCAAAGGAAGATGGAAGAAGATTATAGTTATAGTGATACATGAGGAGTCCGTTGTGAAGGGTAACAAGATCAATTAATTTAAGAATCTCTAATTCCTTAAAAAGAGGCTCAGAGTTTTCATCTGGTTCCGAAAAAGTTATAGTACGTATTGCTCTCTTTTGAAGAATTATTAGAGGCCTGAGAGTAGAACTACAAGTATTGCCCCAAACTGATACACCGTAGGCGAGAAAGGGGTAAATAAGTGAATGATATAATTGAAGTAATATGTTTCTGTTTACATAATATTTAATTTTAGATAGTACTCCAATACCTCAGACGCATAATTCGTCTGGACTGATAATGCGTCTCTAGTATAAAAAGGGCCATTGTTATGCGTTTAGCCACCAAACGTTATGTGTCACAAACATGATGTTGGATGAAAATGTTTGATCTTTAGCCGGGGCTTAACAAACATATTTCGTAGTACGTTAAGCTTAGACGTAGGCTTAAATGTTGTGGAAAAGAGAAAAAGGAAAACAATCCTGGTAGTTGAGATAGGTAATCGCACGGGGCCGAGTAAAAAAAAAGATTAGTGTCACTTGTGTTTTCAGAAATTTGCTGAATTTGCTCTCGTCACGCAAAGCATGAGAGATACTTTACGAGGACTCATTGCGAGTACGTGTTAATAACATAAGGGCAAACGTTTCTTTCAGTTCTTAACACTATAGAAACACTGACGTCAAAAAACATGTACAGTCAGCCAAGCGGAGGAAAACAATCGTTCGCTTGCAAAACGACAAACAAACAATTCGAATAGCTACTTTTTTGTGTCCAAAACGAGTAGATTGTTATTTATATCCAGTCGAGACGAAAATACAAGTTTCATTCCTGAACAAAAGTAATAACGATTAGGCCTCAAATGCTAAGCTTCAATTTATTTAAGTTAGCTGTGTTGTCGAGCTTTCTACGACTTGAAAATACGCATCGATCCACTGAAGCAAAAACACGCATCTACAAAAAAAGCAAACGGTTTGTCCAAAGAAATTCTTCCACCAAGTTTGAGCTACTTGTTCCTCCCATTAATGCCGGTAAATTGTTAAGTGAACTTTCGTGGTGAGCTGCAAGATGTCGCGGTAAAGTGAACAAGCCATTGAAGCGTTAAATCATTTTGTTTTTCAACCACACAATCCGGGCGTCATACAAGTGAAGCCAAAATTGAAGAATTTCCTGCGAAAAATGTTTTGCTCTTCCATTTTATCAGTTAAAAATTCAGCTTTCGGAGTATTTATAAAGTAGTTCTTGATTTTCATGCTTTTTACGCGAATCAAAAGAGAGAATTTCGAAGAAGATGAAGTTGTTGTGCTCAAAATGAAGAAACCAACTGAATGTGAAATCTCGAGCCGCAGAAAGCGCGCGAAAAATTAAGCCTCGTTTTGGTTTGGGTGTCCTACACCTGGCTTGAACCTGCGATCAAATCGAAACAAGTACACGGTCAGCGGTCAACTTAAAAAAAATGCTGACCTCAATGAGGTCTTATCTTGAGCCCGCGATATGGTCACGTACTACTGGTCAGCGGATACCTTGTTTTGACAGGTGTCAATTGGCCATAACATTGAAGTCCAGTATCAAAAGATGTACTGAAAACGCGGGTTACAACACACAATTAATGGGACATTTCACATCGCATACATGGAGGGGCGGACGTATGGACATACGACGTACGTACGGTGACCTAAACCAAATTTTCTCGAGCAGATGGGTTACCATTCTTAACTATGGTGCTCCGCTTGGCGGCCTTCGGGCCGCCGGAGCACGCTATAAAGTTACCTTTATCTCGCCAAGACATATGTTCTCGTGATCTAAATTAAACAAAATTCTCACGCAATGCTAATCGAAAAATTACAACAGCAATGTTAACGAAAATATTAACACTTTGCAATGTTTCCTGTAACTTGCGCCGTTACGGTAGTGGAAGAGGTGCTACATGCATGCCAGAAGATTAGCTTTCAAAACTAGTATATTAATATGCAAAATCTACTGTATTCAAATGTACTTCGAGCTTTTTTGCAACTAACATTCAAAGTATTCAAAACCATCATTCACGTACAAAAACAAGAAACCCGCACCCGTTTTTCTTTAGAATAATGTAAATAAATCCTTTACCTTGGTGAGACCCGTTTTCTGCTCCTGTAAGTTTAACACTTTTTTCATCCTCCGCAAGGGCAAGTTCCATGGAATTTCAAACCTAAACTTTCCACTCAAATGGTTTGCATAAACGATAGTCATTTCCTGATCAGGGACCAATCGCTCAAAGCGAAACTAATCCACATTAACAGCAAATTTGAATTTAGATCTTATAACTTTTCGTTGTAAATTCCAACCACTTTGTATTATATGTATTGAATCTCGAAGGAAGAAAAAGGAAGGAACAGAAAACAAAACAAAGAAAAAGAAGAAAGAAAAAAGAAAAAAAGAGAGAAAGACAAACAGAAAGAAAGAAAGGGAAGAGGCATTTAAACAAGTGAATCACACATCTTGGTTTCCATTAATTCCCAACTTAGCATAAATTTGTTTCCGAACAACCGGTCGCCTTATTGTACCAAAGATATATCCCAACATTTGATAGCGATACTTAAGCTCACTATAATCCTCTACCTAGCTATTTGCGGGCATAAATGATACTTAAAACTAACGCGAGATCAAAGCTTTTCTTTATATGAATCATTGATCCTGACATGGAAGCAAATTGATTTTATGGCCACATTGAAGTCACACTAAAAGGTTATAAGGTACTCAGGATAACACTGGGCATCATAAAACACTACAAAGATGCCTGGATCGTCGGTGTTGTCAACCACTGATTCATACAAAATCTCCTTTTTGGATGGATATTTCGGAGGTGGAACGATCATGAGGGGGTTGCCTTGACAATACTGCCCAACCAGGACCCGGGCAAGGTACATGTGGCGTGTCCCACTTCCACCCCCTGCGTAGTTAACTGAATAAGAGGCGTCTCTGGCAAAGTAAACTCCGCGACCGTAGGCCGTCCCTGATGATTAAAAAAAAAAAAATTAAAAAACCTTGTGTGATTAAAAAGACTGCCTTAATGAATCGAAACAAAATATACAAGATGTTGAGAAAAAGAAGAAGTAATTAAAAGTGAGTGTCTCAAAAGTGACTCAGTCTCCACAAAATACCCCAGTAAATAGTCATTTTTGTTTAGGAATTCAACCTTAATTATCTACCCAATGAAACGCAAGCAAAGGAGAAAATCGACTCTATGGGCCCCCTTTTTACGAGTGTTACGAGTATTCTAAAAAAAGAAATGCAGCTTAAAATGTTGTATCTGTTTCCCAACAATGAAAAATACCCATATGGCCTAAGGAAAAGCATTTGATTCCATTTAATATTTCGGAAGACGGACATGTTTAATGTATTTTAGAAAATACGGAAATTGTCGCAAAAACGCGCCCTTACATCGCTTAAATTATTCTGACACGGTAACCCAAATTAGCCCTTATCCTCGGTGTACTTGGGCATTTCTCAGTTGTTCAAAAAATTAAATCGCTGCAGAATAACACAAGAAATGATTTTCGGGCCTTTTTAAGCTAAAACGTTCTTCACAACGTAAAGTCCTTCTAACATACATTGCATTTTTGTGTTAAAACTTAACGGAAATGTAGGAGCTTAAAAGAAATCTCCAAAGAACTTTCAAACCCGAGATCATACTGGTTTAATTTTAACAGTAAAGCTCTGGCTAAATGCGGCAACAATTTTACTCGCCAATGTTTCCAGGATGTTTCCCCGTTTACCAACTCGAGGAAACATTGTTACGACAACAAAAAAAGTTTCTGAATCCACTCAGAAACACTTTTTGTTGTCGTAACAGTGTTTCCTCGAATGGCTAAACGGGGAAACATCGTAGAAACGTGCGCGAGCAAAATTTTTGCCTCGTTTAGGCAGAGCTTAAGACAAATTGTCCCATGAACATCATCTTCTCAGTCTGTTGTCCGTCTTCCAGTGCGATAACGCAACCTCGTTACCAGGTTGTTTTCGCCCAATTTACAATGGAAAGCCCTGGCAACGAAATCGAGGTTGTATGGAAATAACAGTTCACCTTGTCTTGTATAACTTCCCAGAAGGAGGGTAACCACTGGATAAATTTAACCATTGACATGGTACAATAACTCTTTGTAGATTATAATAATGCATAACACCCACCATGAGCCCCGCAAAAGCTTCTGTTAAATCCCTGTGTGTTGATGTGTTTGATATTTTCACCATCTGTCCCATGGAACAGCTGTCGTTCGTTCTGGTGGCCTCTATTGTCTTCATCCATCTTCTGTTTCCTTACCACGTAAGACTGATAAAGATGAGGATTTTGTATTCGTTCGATTGTCTGGACGTGCAACTGCATTCCGCCAGTAGTCGCTTGCATCTTGCGCAAAACATCTTGGTACTCTGAGGAGCCTGGAGCGAGCTGTACCCTATGAACAGTCTTCTCGGACGGCGGCATTGGTGCCCAGTTCGGAGGGAGCGCAATTCCTGGTTCACGATGAAAAAATCATAGTATAAATTATAACTTTAATCATTGAAAGAAGCGAACACCTCGCCTTCACCCTTTCGTCCATTTTTTTCTGTCTACCAAGCCTGGATAAGTATATATAAAACGTTAGGGAAAGGACATAGCCTCCACAACTACATTTTAATTTTAGAACCAAGAAGGCAAATTGTTCTGAGAGGCAATAGTCGACATGTCTGTCGACGACAATAAACCAACCGCGAAAGTGGGTGAAAACGACGTGTATTATGGACGTCACTTGACCGGAAACCGCCGTAGACTGGAAACGATCATTACAATGATACATTTTGTCTTTTGTCTGGAAGTCGGCACCAGTCACAGGGACACCCGAGAGCCATAGTAATAAAGTTCTGCTAAATAAAGTTATAATGAAAACACACACAGAATGATACCCTTATACGCTATAGTACAGTCAGCTTAGTGTTAACTACTGAAAGATAAGATTACCTTCGTAATTTTGGGCAGTGAAGTTGGTTATATTAAGAGTACATAAGAAGCAAATTTCATATGGTCGGTCTGTTTGTTATTATAAGACTAAGTACTCGAAGATTCAGAATGAATCGAAAAAAAAGTTTGCAGCGTGAGTTAGATTTTTAGCCTTGACAATAGTGATATACTATCTGTCACAATGTCACTAGTCAGATCGCGCAGAAAAAATGCGGATTCCAAGAAAGAATACACTGAAGGTCTCTGAATCTTCCAACTGTAAATTAAAACCCGGTTTCGAAACATAGCAGTATCCGACTGGTAACCCAAGTTAGATTCCGGCTAAAGGCTAGAAATGTATTCTAAGCAATCTTGCGACAAACGTACCATCCTTTATCATCATTAAAGCCAAGTCGCATTCATACAAGCACAGGAGATTATTTTTTAAGCGTTCAAGGAAATGTTTAAAGCAGGTAAGTTGAAACAGGTGCTTTTTCCCTCGGATTTCGTGAAAGAACGAACACGAGTGGAGTGTCAGTCAATCTGCATGAACAAAAGACATACTGTACTTCGATATTATGCTTGTGCAACCACGATTTAATGCCACTAACCATTTTCAGCTCCTTTCACTTTCCTGGAAAGTGTTATTGTCTCCCTGTTCCACCGTCCTTGTCCAGTTTTACCTTTTAAATCGATAACAAACTCATCTGCTCGCAGAGATACTCGAACTTGCGCTTGTTCTTTGCTGTACGCCATCTCTATCTTTGCGTTTGTTTTTGGACCGAACAGCATTTTGGCTCCCTGTATCTCATAGCTCCATTCTACGTTCTTTGAAACCACCAGCGCGTTAATCTCGTGCCAGATCTCTCCGACCATACCCGACACTTCAGTCGGATCACCACGGACCACAATTCGATCCAAAGCTTCCTCAATTTCAAGACTGACGTCACGGTCTTTCGCTTTCTTTTTTAGGTTGGCTTTCCGTTTCGGGGAAAGCTGACTAATGCTGTCGTTTTCAACTTTTTGAGTAGTACAGGCTGAGGAGAAACCTTTCTTCAAGGAATCCACCGCTTTCTCGACGCTTGCCTTGTCCTTGCCCATCACGGAAATTTTCACAGAGTGGTCATTCGTTACACTCACACCACTCCTGCGTGTTCTTGGCTGCCTAGTGACTTTTTCGTCTGAAGATGAATCACTACCTCGTTCATCCACATCTTGCACTATCACTTGTCCTTCTTGTGCTTGTAAGAATTCCTGCATCATTGAAGCTTGAAATACGACAATGCGCACTCTGCGAACGCTCTTGCAATTCCCACTGAAGTTGTTCAGAGCCTGAAACGTGAGTTGGGCTGAGTCCGCCGCATCCAGACCATAACCACCGGTGCCTACACTGGGAATTGAAACTGAGCGAAGGTTGTGTGTATCAGCCAGGCGAAGACCACCTTCCAGACATGTTTGAAGATGCTGCTTGTGTTGGGAACCTGAAATAATAAAAAATTGTGAGTGAACTTCGAAACTACAAACTATGGATAAACTTAGCGACGGTTTTTGTTAAAAGAACAACCCTAAATTATATAAAGCTCTAGGAAACATAGTTTAATGTTTTGGACAACGCTTTGAATTGAAAGAGCTGAAAGATCAGACTTACACCGGCCGGGGCGAGATGTTCAAAATGCATACATGCCTGAAACAGGAATGAGTATTTTGAATAAATCCCAGAGAAGCAATCGTCCAAGAAGCAAGCGAACCCAAATATTAAGATAGCCCTAATATGTTTTCAAATTCTATTTGCGAACCTTATAGTACATTAAAATTTGGTTTATCAACGGAGTTGATAATGTAAATTGACCACCGTACAGGGATTCGATTAGCTGACGTTTCGAGCGTTAGCCCTTCGTCGGAGCGAATCGAGGAATTGTGGGTTGTGTATGGTTTATATACAGAAAATGAAGCAACGCTATTGGTGGTAACATGGTAACGTGAAATTCAGGAATAAATTAATTGACTGAAAAGCGCTCGTTGATACCGTGGGGATTAAGAGTGCCAATTTGAAAGATCAGTTTTTGCTCGAGATTTTTACGGCTTTCCGTGGTACCTTGATGTAGGGAAAAGCCGGAAATCGACATGTGTTGTTTACAATGGTTAGGGAGATTAAAATGCCGAGCGACAGGTTTGGGTGCGTCTTTGTCATTTTTCTCAACATCACGAAGATGTTCTCGGAATCGGTCACCTAGTCGTCTTCCTGTTTCGCCGATGTATAACTTTTTGCATAATGTGCAGGTTATGCAATAGATAACATTTGCGGAGGTACACGTGAAACGATCAGTGATCTTAACAGATCGCTTAGGGCCCGATATTTTGTCAGTGTTTTGAATGAAAGGACAAGTTTTGCATCGCGAGCGCGCGCATTTAAAAGTGCCAGGCTGTTCAGTTGTTTTGAATGCGCTTTTAACTAGAAAGTTACCTACATTTTTATCGCGTTTGAATGAAATCAGCGGTGGTTCCGAAAAGATTCTAGCAGTTTCTGGATCATTTTGCAGTATCTTAAAGTTATTAAGAATGATGGCTTTAACTGGGTTATTATGCGGGTGAAATGTGAGGGTGAATGGAATTCTGTCATTCTTTTCCTTTTGTGACGTCTGTAGTGCTGACTGTTGATCAATCTGCTGAGCGCGGTGATGGCCCGATTGAACCACAGAATCAGGATAGCCACGTGTCTCGAAAAAATGGCACATTTCCTCTTATTTGTTGGAAAAATCAGAGTCATCACTACATAGACGTCGAAGTCTAAGAAATTGAGAATAGGGAATGGCGTTTTTGACATGAGATGGATTTGAAGATGAATACAACAAATAACTGTGAGAATCGGTGGGTTTGTAGTGCACACTGGTACATAAACCGTTGCCGCTGATAAAAACTTTGATATCAAGAAAGGCAAGGGAAGTTTCCGAAATTTCCCAGGTATATTTTAGAGCCGGATGAAAGGAATTAACGGCGGTTCTAAATTGATTAATTTCCTCCTTGCTAGACGATTTCATTCAAACGCGAGAAAAAAAAATGTAGATAACTTTCTAGTTAAAAGCGCATTCAAAACAACTGAACAGCCTGGCACTTTTAAATGCGCGCGCTCGCGATGCAAAACTTGTCCTTTCATTCAAAACACCGACAAAATATCGGGCCCTAAGCGATCTGTTAAGATCACTGATCGTTTCACGTGTACCTCCGCAAATGTTATCTATTGCATAACCTGCACATTATGCAAAAAGTTATACATCGGCGAAACAGGAAGACGACTAGGTGACCGATTCCGAGAACATCTTCGCGATGTTAAGAAAGATGACAAAGACGCACCCAAACCTGTCGCTCGGCATTTTAATCTCCCAAACCATTGTATACAACACATGTCGATCTCCGGCCTTTCCCTACATCAAGGTACCACGGAAAGCCGTAAAAATCTCGAGCAAAAACTGATCTTTCAAATTGGCACTCTTAATCCCCACGGTATCAACGAGCGCTTTTCATTCAATTAATTTATTCCTGAATTTCACGTTACCATGTTACCACCAATAGCGTAGCTCCATTTTCTGTATATAAACCATACACAACCCACAATTCCTCGATTCGCTCCGACGAAGGGCTAACGCTCGAAACGTCAGCTAATCGAATCCCTGTACGGTGGTCAATTTACATTATCAACTCCGTTGATAAACCAAATTTTCGTGTTTCACTCCCCCACCGACGCAGCACCACAGTTTCTTTAGAAACTAATCCCCCTTATAGTACATTCACTACTCCCTGAGACTGGTACCTTGACATGACTGAATAGTTCGTGTGTTGCAATCACTTAAAGCATGTTAAAGAGCAATGCAGGAGAGGGTTTATTTCCCGGGCAGGGCGCCTTCCAAGATGGACAGCCCAAATAGTAGGGTCCAGACAAAAGACAGTCTCTTCTCTCCTCCTCCAGGAGTGGGGGTTGAGCTTGAGGCTCCCAACCTCATCCCGTAAAAAATAACGTGTTACCAAAAAAAGCAGTAAATGCAAAAAAAATTAATCAATTCTGATTAGTTTGAAAGGCCTAGCCTAAGGGCCTAAAGATTAGTCCGATTTCTAGAATTTCCAGAATCACTCGTATACCCACTACTCACCTACATCTACATTAAAATGCGTCGGTAAAGTCGTTAGACATCACACCAACGTTAGAAATATTACAAAAAGATAAAAATAACAACAATAAAAATTTCCCGTACAAAATAAAAGATAAAGATAGAAGGGGGAAAACAAAACAAAGGAGGAACAAATCAAACCTGGAATAATGTGAATGATGTGCCGCACAGCTAAGCTTCCTCCATTTGTTATCACTGCTGATCCCGCGGTTTGCTGTCCCAGTTGAGTGCATTCTTGTTGGATCTGTGGACCGCCGGCTGCTAAGATGGCTTTACTTACTTCTCCAGCGTCGTTCATGTTCATGTTGGTGCTGTTGATGTTTATAATGGCGTCGGTTTTTTCTTGAGTCAAGTCGCCGTTTATGACTTCAATATTGAGACCTGTATTTTTGCTGATATGTGTTCTGACCGCGCCTTGCGATTGGTTAGACATCAGCGGCTGTCTCTGCTGCTCTTGTTGAAATGCTGGTAACATCTGAGCTTGGAAGACTACAATCCTGACCGTGTGGATGGTGTTAAAATAGACGCTGAAGTTGCTGAGAGCTTGGAATATCAGACTCGCTGAATCTGTGGCAGACATTCCATAGACTCCAGTTCCTACCGCTGGGAAAGAAATGGATTGAACACCTTTTGACTCTGCGAGACGTAGACACTTTTCCACGCACTGCTGCAGGTGGTTCTTATCCGCGGAGTTTGGGATCAAATGTATGATATGACGTATTCCTCGTGCTAACAGATTTCCACTACTGGTCATCACCACTGACCCTCCTGCCTGTTGTCCAAGACGAGTGCACTCATCCTGCACACCGCTGGCCTGTTTCACCGCCTTACTCAACGCGCCAGCACTTTCCATATTCATATCTTTGCTATTGATATTCACAATAGCGTCAGTTGTTTCATGGCACAGGTCTCCCTGCACAACTTGAATACTGAGACGGCCTGTTGGTTTTGCTGGTGTGCTAACTCCGAACTTGGAACGAATTTTTCTAAAAAACCCACTCATAGTTTGTCTCGGACGAAGTTTATGCTGGGATTGCAAGGAAGCCATCTCTTGTCCAAAGGCATTGATTAATGCCTGATCTTGCTGATACACCACAAATCTGATATCTTTCACAGTGGACGAAGGATTATTCTGACAAAAGCCGATGACCTCATCCAGCATGATTCGTGAAGCTTCCTTGGGTGGAAATTGCAAGTTTCCGGCGCCAATGACCGGAAATGCTAGGGACGTCCCGCCAAGCTCTTCACCCTTTAGAAGACACTTCTGAACGATGTTCCGTAAAACCTTGAACAGTAACAAGAATAAAGATGTTTTAGAAATTGAAAGAGGAGTGGAACTGGATAATGGCGCGCGATTGCACTACACTACCATGTTCAACGTTATAGTTGCACTTTCATTGCGGCATCAACAACAACAAAGAGAATTCCTCACGGAGTATACTAGAGTTCCTACCAACTCCAAGTTAACTTATTATAAGCGGTTACATTTAGACTGTGGACAATCCACTATTTCTTGGCGCATTTCTGCCATGTATGCCCATCCCTCTATGCTTACAATACTTTTGTCACTCTCTCCAGATTTCGCTCGTCAAATAATCCAAGATCGAGACTACAGTATCTACCACGATAGGAGTACGATTTTAGCGGGGGAAAAATATAGGAACTGTCCACAGCTGAGATAAAATACGTAACCGTGATTATAGTAAACACTCACATGTTCGCCATTGCCTGCACGTCCATTCCAGTTGCAGCAGCTCGTATGAATCACGTGATTGCAGGCCAAAGTGCCAGATCCGGGAGTGACTGTTATGTCACCAGTTTTTGGATTTGCGATGCTCTGTGTCATTGCTTGTCCACCGCGGTGATGATCGCTTGAGAGCATGCGCCTTGTGAGCTAACCAGTATCTTAGCCTGCAATAAAAGCACAGAAATACCTGATTATGAAATGAATTGTTAGGGTTAGGGTTAATTTCTTGCTGGCATTAGAAAACAACGTCTTAAAGTCAAAGTTGAAGAATAGGAAGGTTTTGCAATAAAGATATAACTGCAAAGATCGAATCCTTTTAAGTCACGCCACTGCGGAAGAGAAAACTTCTTTGCCTTTACGGACAGGCGGGAAAAGATTACATGATGGAAACGGTGTGAGATATGAACTCAAATGTGCTAGCTGCAAAGACATCGTATGGTAGGTAGGTAGTAGGTAATATTTTATTTAAAATGTTCAAATCAAAATAGAAATGCCCTAACCCCAACAACACTCCGCTGGACAGGTTTCCATGGAGGGCGTGTTGACACATAAAAAAAAACCTATATTAAATTACTAAAACTAATACTAAAATTACTAGGATTGTGTTTGCTACTGCTACGACCACTATTACAGAAAGACAGATAAAAGTTAATACAGTAACTAATATAAAAATGTACGTCTTGGCGAGGCCCAACTATTTCCTAATAAGCTTCTTAAATGAAGGAATTGACTCAGCGAGTTTTCATTCATTCGAGCGCTGGTTCCAAAGCATAGCACCGCTAAATATAAAACTTCGTTTTAGAAACTCCCTTTTTAGCTCATGGATGACGTAGTCATGCCATGAGGTATAGGAGGCACTCGATGTCACTCACTCACTCACTCACTCACTCACTCACTCGATTCTGATTAATTTATTCATTAAATTTGGATGAAACATTTCTTCTGTCCGTCCCCTGGTAATTTTGTATTTGTCCCCGGAGTCCTCTTTGCTCAAGGTTTGCAAGTTTCAGGGGATAGTAGCAATGCGTAGATTCTTGCTCGACTGTTTATGTATCCTGAAGTGAATATGAATTAATGGCGTCGATCAGAGCATGTGAAGATTGAAAAGCCGATGATTTTTCGTCCTATCCTCTTGAATATACTTTTGTGAAGTTGGAAAGTGGAAAGCTAATACGATTACGTACGCAAGCTGCGAGAACTGAAGATGGAAATCGAAGAAATTTGCACGCTGATATCTTAAAGGCGATGATGAAATTGCCGTTCCTATCGGCTTGTCACCCGGGGGAAGAAGCAGGGAGGAATGAATGTCGTAATGATCAAAGCAAGTTATTTCGATATCACTAGCACTGAAACGCACGGTTAGAGTTCAAGACAAGAGAACAGAAAGAAAACAACGCCAAAAGCATATGTTTATATATATATATATATATATATATATATATATATATATATACTAAAAACAATGAAAACCCAAAGTCTTCTGTTACTTTGCTTTGTCGCTACGCGTTTCACCGCTGTTGAATTTAAGCTCAGTTACAGTTGTTCACCAAACCTAAAAAAGATCATCGATGGACACAACAGAACCATTCTAAGACAGAACACGCCACCTGAAGACAAAGCACCCCCAAACCCTGTAACTGCAGAGAGCCAAACAAATGCCCTTTTAAAGGACAATGTCTAGTTAAGGAAGTAGTGTACCAAGCCACTATCACCACTGCTGAAAGCACTGAGACATACGTCAGCCTCACCGCCACGGAGTTCAAGACGAGATGGCGAAACCACCAGATGTCATTCAAACACGAAAGTAGAAAAAATGACACAGAACTAAGCAAACACCTATGGCAGCTAAAAGATCAAAAGAAAGACTTCGCAATCTCCTGGAAAATTCTAGCCAAGGCCAAATCTTATAGCAATCTTACCAAACGATGTAACCTGTGTAACACCAAGAAATTCGATATTTTATATAAACCGGACATGGCAACGCTCAACAAACGTAAAGAACTCGTATCAAATTGCAGGCACAAGCGAAAGTTTCTCCTTAAATTCAATCGCATCCTCAAGGACCAATCATAAGCTTACAAATGTATATTACCATTGTTATTTAAGTTTGAATTTTGTAACGATCATACTGCTGATGTATATAAACCTTAGCGATGCTACAGTGTATATGGAATTTAACTGATGAGTGGACTAACTCTTTGTTGGTCTACGAAACAGACTTGTATTAAAGTCCATATGAAACGAGATTGTGTCGAAACACTTTGTTATATATATATATATATATATATATATATATATATATATATATATATATATATATACATTTTCACTTAATTACTTAGTTGTTGATTTCTGTTCCCAAATTAACCTTGTCTGTTTGTATTTCTCAGAAATCCCTAATGAATCGCCATCCAAACGGGAATAGGCTGGTGACCCTAAGTAATTAAGGCAATCAGTTGGTAATATATCCCCTCTCTACCTTACTGTACTTAATTAATTTCCAGGGGGATTTGGCCTTGTATCGCCGATCGACCGGGGAGTAGTGACGTGATCCTGGTTGCAGAAAATGTGTGAAATTGTCTCCTCGGACCTTACCATAAAAATAAGGCCACATGTGTTGTACAGTAAAAATATGTGAACCCAGTGTGGTTGGTTCAGTGGCCTAGTGGTTAAGGCATCCGGTAATCTGGAGACCCAGGTTCGATTCCTGGCTGAGCCACATTTTCACTTAATTACTTAGTTGTTGATTTCTGTTCCCAAATTAACCTTGTCTGTTTGTATTTCTCAGAAATCCCTAATGAATCGCCATCCAAACGGGAATAGGCTGGTGATCCTAAGTAATTAAGGCAATCAGTTGCTAATATATCCTCTCTCTAACTTACTGTACTATATATATATATATATATATATATATATATATATATATATATATATATATATATATATATATAACTAGGCATGCTATGGCCACCGAGTGTTTGGAAATAAATTTCCTGCGACCGTAAGTAAGGAAATAAGACATTCCCTATCCTCCGGAGCTTTAGACAAGGACCAAAAGCAACTAATTCGTTTGAGCAAAGGATTGGAACATTCAACAATGAAATGAATCCCCCATCACGTGATGAGTACTGCGTGTTGTTGCATATCAGGTTAAATGCAACATACATTCACGCCGCAATCGCTACAGTGAATCAAATATAAACAAAGTAACGAGCAGAGCTTTTCTATGGGAGGTTGCAACACATTTGTTTTGGGAGAAAAATATGATCGATTTTACTGCTTAAACGGAGACAGGTACGTATTGGATTCTTATCGAAGACAAGATCGGAAATTTCTGAAATGTCTGAAATAGCTTCAATGGTATGTAAATGAAATGGCCGCGGTATTCTGAAATCTAGCCACCAAAACACCGATCTTGTTCAGAAAGTCTATATCCTTTGGCTTTAATAAACGATCAGTAATAAAAATTACTTTTGAAAGTAGTTCAATAATGTGGTAAAAAACAGTTACAATGCTGTAATATAGCTGCAGATTTCTTTAGGTCATACGTTTTTCGGGGTGTCACACAACAGTCTCTTTGATGGGAGGTTGCGTCGAGGGCGGGAATCCATCCGTCACAATAATAAGTTTGATAGACTCTGGGAAAGAGGTTGTATTACTTGTCAAATGGAGGTCGCGATTAGTGTAGGAAGATGCTTCCATGAGCTAGCTCACAGGAGCCTTTGGTCGGTTTAGGAAGTGTCAGATCAGTACCCCTATTACGTAGATGGTTATTAGCCTGATCAACATTTCTTCTAGTAACAAAAGAGTGCCTGTTGTAAGGGCGAGGGCAGTTTAGTCATTAAATTTTCATACATTAAAATTGACTTTGCATAGCGCCGTCTATCATCAAGTGTTTCCCAAGAAAGAGAGTTAATGTCATAATTGGTTCCTGTGTGAAGTGTAACAGCATGTGCCTGGAATCTTTGCGACTTGTCTTTCAATAATTTGCTGTAGGTGTCCCACAGAAGAGAACAGTGTTCAAAATATGGCTGAACTAAGCCATTATAAACTGTTTCGAGAGTAGCTACGGAACCAAAATTCTTGATGCGTCAAATGGCTCCTATACCCGCGCTAAATTTCGTACAAATCATGTCGACATGACAGTCCCAGTTAAGCTTTTGATCAATCTGAACCACAAGGCACTTATGTGCACTGGTTCTGGTTTATAGTTTGATTATTTACTACAGCTGGTTGCTCACAGGTTGCTATGTGGAGGAAAAGTGAAGGAGTGTGTATACTAGACGAATGGAATACGTGAAATCACTCAACGCCAAGGACGGAACGGTTAGTCCACTTGAAACATTGCATCAAGAAACATGGAAACAATGTACAAAGCTCCCAGGTGAACGTCGGACATCTTTTCAAATTATGCCACCTTGAGGAAAGTCTCTTAGAGTGTCAGAATGAATCGAATCCCGGAAAGATCAAGGGCACCCAACGACAAATTTCGGTAGATATCTGTTCGGTGGAGGGTAAGTCGCCTTGGGTTTTCGGCGTCGAATGAAGACTGCACTCGGATTTTCGTAACTAAAACGTGGCCTAAAAGATTCGCAATTGGGAAATCATAGCCCCTAAGGTTTTCGAAAGGGTTGTAATTGCTGTTTTTGGCAGTCTAAAACGTCAGCTAGCATTTTCGGGAAAAAAATAGTTCCCTAGAAAGTTCGTGGAAAGTTCATTTCAGCTTGCATTTTCTCAAAGGAAGATTTTCTTCCCTAACATTTTTGAGCAATCAAAATTTCAGCTAGGGAATCCGCACAGATCAACTTCTTCTAGCTAATGAAAACATCACTTAAAACAGACTTCAAACACCATAAGGGACTTAAAAATGCCTTTCTACAGCTTTTGGTTGATTGGTTCGTTGGGTGCCTTGAAAGATCGCTGATGGATTCACAGAATGAATGAAACTAAGTTCACACTCTTCAAGCAGTAATTAAAAGCGATGACGCGAGACTGTTTGCATGAAGTGTTTTTAGGGCGCAGGAGTTATTTCTCTTGACCTGTTGTATCAAGGGCGGAAAGAATTATTTATTTAACATGGTGTGCACCTGAAGAGGCTGAAAAAGCGAAGTATATTTTTGTATGGCCATCGTTCTACCTGAAAATAGAGAGTGCGTCGAACTAGCATCAATAAATAGATATCTTTCATTTTTCTTTATGTATTTTTCTAATTCTTTCCTTGCCTCGACGATGAAAATTGCTGGCGAAACAAAAAAGATCGCGTCAAGGCAAAGAAATCAGTTTTGGTACTCGGGTAAGAGATTTTCCATTTTATACTCAAGATAAACTAATTTAAGATACAGTACATTTTTAGATTGTTAAATAGATTTACTTTAACTTATGAATAAAGGGGATTAGTTTCTAAAGAAACTGTGGTGCTACGTCTGTGGGGGAGAGAAACACGAAAATTTGGTTTATTGTTATTGTTTTTGTAGGTTACGTCGAGTACAAATTCTTCAATCAGTACAACGGTCCTAAACCTGACCTCTACGGTCGCTACATTGACAACTGTATCGGCGCAATTTCGTCTAGCAAGGAGTAAATCAATCAATTTATAACCGCCTTTAATTCCTTTCATCCGGCTCTAAAATATACCTGGGAAATTTCGGAAACTTCCCTTGCCTTTCTTGATATCAAAGTTTTTATTAGCGGCAACGGTTTATGTACCAGTGTGCACTACAAACCCACCGATTCTTTACAGTTATTTGTTGTATTCATCTTCACATTCATCTCATGTCAAAAACGCCATTCCCTATTCTCAATTTCTTAGACTTCGACGTCTATGTAGTGATGACTCTGATTTTTCCAACAAATGAGAGGAAATGTGCCATTTTTTCGAGACACGTGGCTATCCTGATTCTGTGGTTCAATCGGGCCATCACCGCGCTCAGCAGATTGATCAACAGTCAGCACTACAGACGTCACAAAAGGAAAAGAATGACAGAATTCCATTCACCCTCACATTTCACCCGCATAATAACCCAGTTAAAGCCATCATTCTTAATAACTTTAAGATACTGCAAAATGATCCAGAAACTGCTAGAATCTTTTCGGAACCACCGCTGATTTCATTCAAACGCGACAAAAATGTAGGTAACTTTCTAGTTAAAAGCGCATTCAAAACAACTGAACAGCCTGGCACTTTTAAATGCGCGCGCTCGCGATGCAAAACTTGTCCTTTCATTCAAAACACTGACAAAATATCGGGCCCTAAGCGATCTGTTAAGATCACTGATCGTTTCATGTGTACCTCCGCAAACGTTATCTATTGCATAACCTGCACATTATGCAAAAAGTTATACATCGGCGAAACAGGAAGACGACTAGGTGACCGATTCTGAGAACATCTTCGCGATGTTGAGAAAGATGACAAAGACGCACCCAAACCTGTCGCTCGGCATTTTAATCTCCCAAACCATTGTATACAACACATGTCGATCTCCGGCCTTTCCCTACATCAAGGTACCACGGAAAGCCGTAAAAATCTCGAGCAAAAACTGATCTTTCAAATTGGCACTCTTAATCCTCACGGTATCAACGAGCGCTTTTCATTCAATTAATTTATTCCTGAATTTCACGTTACCATGTTACCACCAATAGCGTAGCTTCATTTTCTGTATATAAACCATACACAACCCACAATTCCTCGATTCGCTCCGACGAAGGGCTAACGCTCGAAACGTCAGCTAATCGAATCCCTGTACGGTGGTCAATTTATATTATCAACTCCGTTGATAAACCAAATTTTCGTGTTACTTTAACTTACTTTCTCAGTCTGGATGTATCCCGCTTTCCACGAAATTTTGTGGCCATTTGCGGTGACCAAGGCAAAGGGATCAGTGCTACGTGCAACTGCTTCTTCTTCTTGATCATCACTGCGGCGCCCGGCAGCATAGTGTTCATCGCCGTCATCACCGCTTGTTGCGTCAGATTCCACAGCAGTTGCTGTACCTCCAGTGCGCATGCCTTCCTGCTTTTTGTCAAAGTTTCTTTTGACATAGATGGCGCATGCGTGGTCCTTTTCCACCGATTTTACCAGATCGTCACCGTTACCGATTGTAAAGTATTTCCTTAGACCTGGCTGCTTTACTTCAAACACCTTTGAGTCGGTCCCAGCCAAGAGGTCTTTCAGCATTCTTCTTGAAAGTTTAAGCCCTTCTTTATTGCCAGAAATTACAAAACCATCATCACCTCTTCCATTTTGAATCTTCACTTTAAAGTTTGCGAGTTGCGCTTCTATCGAGTGCAAGTCGTCTTGACGATGCTCAGAGAGATATCTTCTATGAAGTTTAGAAGGACAAGTGAATCGCTCCGTCTGAATGCGATATGACTCCTCCAATTCTGCTTTTAATTGATCTTCAAACATTTTCTTTCTTTTTGTTTTAGGTTCAGACTGCTGACTTACTGGCTTGTTATTAGCGCTGTCTCCTACTGCCGCACTATCTGAATCGTCTTTGTTGTCACCTTCTAAAAAAGCATGGTAGATTCTGAGGGAGAGCTCTGCGTTGTTTAAGACGTGTGGTCGCTCTTGTTGTCTGGCCAAGACTCTTTCCATATCTGTGAATGAAACGATGAATCGATCTATAAACGTTCTGCTTTTTTGTTTTGCTAGATGATCAGAGAATAAGTGTAGAATCATGTGAGGCAATGTTTGAGTCGCTGGGCTGGCAAACGTGCATCTTCAAAGAGAATGATGTGTTGCAGAAAATAAACTGAAAGAGCAAGAAGTGTTGACTGGGGATGAAGTCACCTGGCGTTGCTGTCGTCTATATGATGTTTAAAATGTCAAGGATTTAATTTTCTATATTTCCTGCCTTTTCTTCCTTGGTTTGATTTGATTTGATTCTGCTGCTGTAGCTTGGCTTCGTATTGCTAGAGCAATAAAATATCGAAGGCGCAGTATGTCGACGAAAATCAGCCCAGCAGGAAGGCAAGACACTTACGGGTGTATACTACACTAATCATTACCGCTGTACAATTACACACTTTGTTAATATATAAGCAAATGAAAAACAGGGACTAACTGGACTGATCCGCAAATAGCACAAGCTAATCTAGGCGGGTCCGTCATTTATAAAGAAGTAGATGAAACATTACGTAACAATTAAGCAATTTTAATTAATTTCTTCTTTTCCTCAAAGTTTCTTTGGACGAAAACGAGAAACTAATAGGTTTCTAACCTCTTGGATCTTGAAACACTACCACAGCTTGACCACTATTAGCCTGAAACTGGACCTTTGACACAGGACCCCCACCGTTTCTTTGACTCTGAAAGTACAGCTCAATAGCATCATGAGTAGTATTGTCAGAGATGCCATTGACAAGGATGCTTGTGCAAACAGGAACTCGTTTGATGGAGACTTGTGAGGAGTCTAGGCACCTGCGATCGCCTTTCGCCTTGATTTTGCTAAAATCTGGAAATTGAATTGAAAATAAATTGTTAAATCGCCAGGGAAAATAAATACTATGAATCCAGATCGTACAACAATCATGCTCTCGTATCACAATGTTGTCACGGACCGTGATTTTTTAGATTTACTTTAAATGATTACGACTCCTGTAGAAATCATACGAACCAATCAAAAGACAAGAAAGTCTAGAATGGGATACTTTAGATAGCGAAAGAGCGTCGTGGCCGGCATTGCGCAGATAGTATGTTTATTAACAATAGCAGGTACCGCCCATCAATCAAGAGGACAATCTATGTGATGTTTGTTCGTTAACCATATCAACTTTCGATAGCCTGTCAGCAGTATGGGGCATTAGAAGAGCGCGGGAGAGAACAAATTCGGTGAGCCGAGCCCCTCTCCAGGCCTCGCTCGCTTGCCGATGTTTTCACCGTAACGGTCGCTAAGGTATGGTGTTGGCAATGAGTTATGTCTAGTGTTACGTTCTATGCGAGCTGCCAGCGTGAGGGAGCTAAAAAGGATCGCAAAATTGCAAAATAATACAAGGAACGGTGGATTTTAATAGTAAACAGACGGTAAACTATTTGACGTCTGACTGTTGACCCTATCAAGACACAAATACGCACCTTTTATGCGATCAGCCATTGTGACCAGAGCCTTGCTTTTCCCCAGTCTTGATACCCCCTTCACCTCCTCACCGCTCAATGCCTCAACGAAGTTAAAGACGCTCTCATCAGTAGTCTTTTCACTGAGGCCACAAACCACTAATTTGTATTGCTCAAACCGAGATTCAAATCCATCTTCTCTCCGAGGGTTGTGATCAAGCGAATTCTTTGTCGAGATCTCATAGACAACCTTGAGCCAGCTCGCCAGTAGCTTCAGGAAGATATGGGCGACCCGCCCAATAAGTCTACATCCAAGCCAAAACTTGTTCATGAAAATGGAGACCAGATCTATCTCTTCCTCCTCGACCTCGCTAGGAGCAGTAGCTTCCTCATATGTAAAGCTACCCTCGTCTTTGCCCTTCGCCTCGCTTGCGTCTTCATCAGGGTCAATAAACTGACTAACATCGAAACTCTCGTCTTCCTCTTCAAAATGTTTGCCGTCACCCTCTTCGAATCCACCGTAATCCCCTGTAAATTAGAAGCAATATTCAGCAGGGCATTCGATCTAGGTCAAAGACAAATATTTTGTGCCTCATCATTTCAGTTTTGTGTGTCCTTCAACAGGAAACAAAGCTTTACAACTATTACATTTAAAAATGTGATCAAAAGGCAGCGCAAAGTTCAAGTATTCTCAAAATGCTATAAAACCGATCCTTCACTTTGCTTTTCAGATTTTAAGTAGGAAATAAAATATAAAAATGCCAACTCAGCAATTCTGAAGAAAAATTAGGAATGCTGATTATGTCTTTAGCCGACATTTACTGCGTCCATGTTGTGTGTCCCTCAGAGGGAAATTATTTTCACCATAACCTTATTGTGACAAGTACTATAGAGCCAGTTTTTTTCTTTTGCGCGCCTCCTGTTTAGCTCCTTTGTTTCTGAGTCTAATTTATGCAAGGAAATTTATTTTATAATATTGATGAGAACTAAGATGTATTAGAGACAACGATTTACTCTAAGCGTTATTTTAATAAAGGAAGTTGAAACTTAGTGGCTGTTTACATGGACGATTGACGAATCTCTTTAGCATTAGGCAGACCCTAAAAGGTGGATTATCCGAACGCCATATCTTTTCTGTATTCAGTTACAGGCAAAAGGTTTTACTTGGCTCTAGCGCTAGGATCTTTCTAGATCTTGCGATAGGATCTTATCTGAGAGATCCTAGCGCTAAGAAGATCCTAGCACCACGTAAACTCCTTTCGCTAGGAGGATCCTGGTACTAGGGACAAAACAAAGAAAAACAAACGTGGCAGCGGCGAGGCGTTCAGCTGCTAGATCTCCTTTTTAAGACAGTTGTATTACCTATTTTAACTTATGGCCTTTCAATGTATGGTGCCTATGAACGTGATATTAGCACAATACAGAACTTTTTAAACAGATATTACAAGCGGCGTTACATTTCAGTTTCATTGAATGTCATGGATATTTAAGAGTTAATTGTAGGAAAATTGTTTGTTTTTGTGGTTTGTGTGTCCCCTTAGTGCTCCACTTTCATGCTAACGAAACCAACTGCAACAAGCAAACCAAAGTGCTGCATCACTGGCTCATTTGTTTATTTACTTAAGTAACTAAAACGTACATCAAATGGAGCTTAAGTTCTTATCTTTGAATGTTAGAGGGTTGAACGAGACTACCAAACGACGCCAGCATTTTAGATGGTTACATCAACAAACTTCTGACGTAATATTTCTTCAAGAAACATATTCGTCTATACAGACTGTCAAATAGACCTTTTTAGCTTGTCGATTTTGTTTTCCCAATGTAGACCACGTGATCTTCCCAAGGGAATTTGCCTTTAGTCTTTTCATAAATTATGCGTACATATGCACGTGAATAAGACAAAATTTCAAAGAAACGGTTCTCTGGGGTAATATCACGTGGTCTACAATGGGAAAACAAAATGTACAAGCTAAAAAGGTCCATTGTGGGAAGCTGAATGGAGAGGTGAAATGCTCGCATGCCACGGCTCAACTCACAGCCGTGGTGTGATGATTCTCTTCAAACCTAAAATCATCGTCTGGATTGGTAATGTCATTTGGGATAAAAACGGCAGATACATTTTAAGTGAAGCAGTAATAGGTGATGTAAAGCGTATTTTAGTAAATATTTATGCACCAAACGATCAAACGCACCAAATCAGATTCCTTAGAGATCTGTCTAATTCAGTTCTCAATAGTTATGCAAAAAAAACGTTGGTGATAGGTGGTGACTTTAACTGTCCGTTAAATGACTGGGATAAAAGAGGAGGTCGACCAGTTGAACATAAGAAAAACGTTATCCAGAAAATGAACAACTTAATGGAAACCTATGATCTTGTTGATACATGGCAAGTTAAAAATCCCAGTGGGCAGGGCTAAACTTGGAGCAATCCGTCGATGAAAATTCAATGCAGACTAAATTACTTCTTGCTGTCCAAGGATAATCGATTGTCCTTGAAGGCTATTAAAATAGTCCCTAATGTATTTTCAGACCATTCTGCGTTAGGCTTAGTCTTAACTCACTGCGAGAAAGAAGTTAATCGAGGTCCAGGCTTTTGGAAATTTAATAATTCACTTTTGATTGATAAAGAATACGTTGCCTTAATTACAGCAAAAACACCTGAATTCGCTTTAAAGTATCACGATGTAACTGATAAAGGGCTTCTCTAGGAATTAATCAAAATGGAAACTAGAGCAGCGACTATTGTGTTTTCGAAAAGAAAAGCATTGCAACAACGCGACGAAGAAAAAAAAGCTAACACAAATATTCAATGAACTACAAGAGAAAATCAGATCACACTTTAGTGAAGAGACAAAGGCGGAAATGGATCGTGTAAAAAAACAAGCTGGCAAGAATAATTGCACGAAAAATCCAGGGCGCAATGGTGCGAGGCAGAGCACGCTGGTATGAATTCGGTGAAAAAAACAGTAAATAATTTTTAAACTTGGAGAAAAGAAATCACAGAAAAACACATAACTTCATTGACAAAAGATGACGGCTCTGTTCTGTGTGATCCAAAAGGAATACTAGATGAAGAAGAAAGATTGATTCTACAGAGAAATATATCTTTCGAAAAATACTAATCCCGAATCAAACAATTTCAAACACTTTTTCGACTCTCCCCATTTGAAAAAGTTAGATAACGAAGAAGCTGAAAGTTGCGAAGGCTTACTAACGGTAAAGGAATGCTCCGAAGCGCTTAATAAGTTCCAAACAACAAGACCAGGTTCTGATGGTTTCACAATTGAACTTTACATATGCTTCTGGAATGCTGTCGCAGCGTTTATGGTTGACGGTTTTAATTATGGCTTCCAAAATGGCCTTTTAACGATGTCTCAACGGCTAGCAATTATCTCATTGATACCAAAGAAAGACAAAAATTTGCATTATTTAAAAAATTGGAGGCCAGTCTCCCTTCTCAATAATGACTATAAAATCGCTACAAAAGCCATTGCACTCAGAATGGAGAAAGTTCGCCCTAAAATTATCAATGAAAGCCAAACAGGTTATGCCAAAGGTAGGTACATTGGAGAAAGTATTAGAATGATTTCCGATATCATGTCGTTTACAAAAACTCATAACATCTCTAGTCTATCTGTTTTTCTCGATTTTGAAAAAGCATTTGACTCTCTTGAATGGAATTATCTCCAAACGTGCCTAGAAGTATTCAACCTCGGCCCACAGTTACGGCAGTGGATTAGAGTAATTTACAGCAATATTTCTAGTTGCGTTTTAAATAACGGACACGCCACTAGACATTTCAATATAAGATGAGGAGTCAGGCAAGGTTGTCCTCTGTCAGGCATCTTGTTTGTCATTGGAATTAAAATCCTGGGTAATGCCATAAGAAGTTCAAAAGAAATAAAAGGTATTAAAATAGACGAAAGAAATACTTTGAAGCTCTCTCAGTACGCAGATGACACCACAGCCTTTCTTGAAGACACCGAATCGCTAAGTAACCTATTCAGTTTACTCACCCAGTTCGAAAATTGCTCTGGATTAAAAATAAACCAGTCGAAATCAGAATTGTTGTGGTTAGGGTCTCTACACCATCGAAAAGACACGTTTCAAAGTTCAAGCAATCCTACCACTGCTATAGCTGAGTTTACCAGAACGCCACGCTATCCAACGCGCGAGCGCCGGCCTCCAACGCGATTGGGTTATGATAAATAATATTTTTGTGATTGCTTAGCTGCTTCAAAATACGTATGGGGGAATGTAGTGTTTTCATATCTTATTTGATTATTATAGTTTAGATTGCTTGTAGTAAACCGCAAACATCCACATATTAATGATCTGTAAATAAGGAATGTAATCACGTGATATTTGTAACGATATTATTGTATGATTTATATTTTATGTTAGTTGTTGAATAAAACCGTGTGCATGACAAGAGCTCTGTATCATATTCTCTATAGTAGAATAACCGAACCCAGAAACTCGACAGCTGCGTCCCCCCAAACCATATAAACTCTTAAAAATATTTTTTAGTTTTGTGACAACTGTAAAATTCCGTCATGCACCCACTAATTTGAAGTAACTGAGGTGAAAACCACTTTGTTTGCCCATTTTTACGAATATCAGACAAATCGAAAATAGATATGTTACCTTGAATTAAATCGGATCACTCCACAATTTTTCTGGAACTTGAAGAAATTAAGGAAAATAGTCGAGGCCCTGGTTACTGGAAACTGAATAAATCAGTACTTGCCGATGAAGAATATAAGAATATGGTAAACTACAATTTACCAATTTGGCTTGAAGAAGGCAAAGGTCTTAAGGACCCGGGATTCTTCTGGGACTGGGACAAATTTAATATCAGAACTAGCTCCATCGCCTTTTTTTTTTTTAACAAATATCAAAAGATTAACGGAAGTGTGAAGGAAAATTAATTCACAAGTACCAAGAATCCGTAGCAGCCTTTCAGGATCGTCCTTGTGACAAGACACAGATAACAATGGAAATGCAAATATGAACTTGAATTAATGTATGACAAAAAAGTTAAGGATATAATTATACGGGCAAGAGCATGATGGCATGAACACGGAGATAAGAATAGTAAATACCACTGATCCGGGGGCAATGAAAAAATTGATACGGGGAGGTTCCGCCCCGAGGTCCGACCCCTTACCCTTTTATATACCATTTTTGACAAAAAAAAAAGGTACCACTTTCGTTTACCTTCCATTGACAAATGGTACCTCTTTCGTATACCTGAAACAGGACGTCTTCCTGTCATTTTCATGTAGGCTAGGGTTCAATAAATTAAAACAGTACAATCGTAAAATACGTGTGTTCAAGATTTCCCTACCCTTTCATATTCTTCGAGTCGTGAAATCCCTGCCGTTTCATATACCTGAAGCACGAAAAAGGAACCCCTTTCTCGCGGAAAAAGGTGCCCCTCTGGGCAAGACGCCTGGAAATGATGGGTTGCCTATTGAATTTTATAATGCTTTCTTGTCATCAATTGGAGAAATTTGGTTAAATGTTTCAATGAGGCCCTCGAAAGGAAAGTCTAATTCGCAGAGACAGGGTGTTATTACACTCATTGAAAACAAACTAAGGTAAATACAGAACTTACTTCGAAAACTGGAGAGCGATTTCGCTTACTAATGTTGACGCCAAAACAGCATGCAAAGTGATAGCAGCACAAATTGTCAACGTTCTATCAGAGATAATTCATAGCAACCAGACGGGATATGTCTCTGGTAGATACATAGAAGAGGCAGCTCGCTTAATTTTCGATATCATGGTGGAATATACCAAAACAATGAATATTCCAGGTATATTATTATTAATAGATTTTGAGAAAGCATTTGACAGTCTCGAATGGAATCTTATGTTTAAATGCTTAGAAATCTTCGGTTTTGGCCAAGATCTTATCTGGTGGATTGAAACATTTTATAGTAACACATGTAGTTGCATTGTAAACAACGATTCTTTTTCACCAGATTGTGAGGTGAGAAGGGGTGTGAGTCAAGGAGATCCTCTGTCATCACCATACTTATTCATAATCGCGATTGAGACATAAGCTGCAGCAATTCGAACTGATATCGAAATTTAACTTCAAGTTCAAGTTCAAGTTCAGTTTATTCAACTAAAATGGGAGGACCATAATACTGTTCAACATGCCGGTGATCCGTCTTCTTTTCTATCTTATATCGAATCCGCACAAAAGGGTTTCGAACTAATTCACCGTTTTGAAAAATTCTCAGGATTATAGTTTAATTAAACAAAAACAGAGGCGATGTGAATTGGCCCGTCTCGTGATAAAACTGAAAAACATCTGTCTCTAAGATGGTGTAAAATTGTTAAAGCTTTTGGCCTATATTTTAGCTATAACAAAGAAGAATCACTCCATGCCAGAAAAACTTTTACGATGCAGATATTAAAAAGTAAATACATTTGTGTAGCTGGATAGGTCTTTCTCTCTTCTGGTAAATGTATCAGTAGTTAAAAGTCTTCTTTTAAAACTGACAAGCATATTTTCAGTCATTCCAACTCCTTCGGAACTCATTGCGGTGATACAAATCATCTTTTCGTATACCTTCTAATGTAATTAAAGGGCCAGACAAAATATCTCGAAGAACTATAATAAATATAAGGTGGATTAAATCTCACTGATCTAGAGCCTCTGAGATTAGCATGGATTTCCAGAGTCTTCAACGATAAACCATCTCCATAGAAAAATTACCTAAAGTACCTGCTTAAACCTTTCTGCGAGCTGTTCTTTCTTCAATGCAACTATAACATAATAATAATAATAATAACCTTTATTTACCTCAGTAGTATTTATAGCACAAAGGCTAGTGGGGCCGAGCAAATACAGAAACAAACAAAGTCAAATTAAATCAAATCAATTGTTGGTTTTTGGAGAAAGGGGAAAACCGGAGTACCCGGAAAAAAACCTCTCGGAGCAGAGTAGAGAACCAACAAACTCAGCCCACTTATGACACCGAGTCCGGGAATCGAACCCGGGACACATTGGTGGAAGGCGAGCGCTCTCACCACTACGCCAACCCTACTCCCCCATCAATGATTACGACATCAATTCTGTTTTCTATTCAGAAATGCTGCAATGGTGGTAAGAATTTTGCGCAAGATTTGCCATGGAAACTACACCTTTTCACAAAATAATCTGGAACATTTGTGAAATAATAATAGACGGTAACCCTATTTATTATCATAATTGTGTGACAGCAGGTGTGGTCCTCGTCAGTGACTTAATGTTTCACTTGAACAGTATTGAATCTTTTAATACAGCGAAAGGGAATGGATTAATAGGCACGAATTTCCTAACTTGGTCTGCAATTCGATGCTCTATGCCAAAACAGTTAAGAAATTTAACAAAGGAAACTTGAATATGAAAGTATTTTATTTGGGATATTAAATGACAAATATCACCTGCTTAACTACCTCCTCATCTTAGGCAAACTTTATTTATGGATTTGTCCGAAGAAGTCAAAATTGTGTCCCTGCTTTTTCACTCTTGAAGCTATAGTTCAAAGCAAATATAACACTGAAAAGCTTATAGCCGTCCAAGGAAAATCAACTTAAAGAGATTTCAGGCAAAAGGGGAACCTTTTACCAACCGATAAGAGGCTCATTCTTCATTTGAAGTTAGATATTGTAGGACAATGAGTGCTACAGGTTGCTGATGCATGAAGTTATGCATATGTAAGAGTGCTGTGAGTAAACATACCAAAGTGGTGTCATTTGAGTCAAGTCAAGTTGATAACTTTCTTTTTTTTTCAAGGCAGTAACAATTTAAGCAATATAACACAAGTTTCTATGGTCTATAGGTTGATAAACCACGCAGGATATTGGAAGAACACTCGAAGATAGGCTGATAAACCACGCAGGATGTTGGAAGAACACTCGAAGAATTCGTAAATCACGAGCCGCAGGCAAGTGATTTCCGAATTCTTCGAGTATTATTCCAACATGCACATCCCAAGTGGTTTATCAACCTGTAAACCATAGAAACTTGTGGTGTATTGCTTTTATATAATAATTCAGAAGACGCGCAAAATTTCCATGAGTTGACAGGAACAATAAATCATAGCTGATTGACCAATCAGAGCGCTTCCATTTATTTGGTTATTATATAAAATGTCTTATATTGTAGGTAATTTAAGTACTGTATTGTATTGCACTGGATTGTACAAAGTATCGCACGTTGCAAGTAATGTAAGTAATCGAGTGTTCAATTGGGGAGTAATGTAATTATGATATTGTATGTAAGTAGTTGCATTGTAAGTAGTGTACTGTGTGTTTTTCTGTAGTGTTAATAGCTTACTGTGTTTTTCGTAAATAAAGTCAACTTACGGAAAAGAAGTGACTTTGAAAAACATTTCATTATTAAAAATTGCGATAAGATATTACTAAAAAAACATGATAAAAAGATAAAAAAGATAAAAAGGTAATTCGACGACGTTTCGACGTTAACTTAACGCCATTATCAAGTCAAAAAATGATAAAATTTTTGGGCGTTAAGAGTAAGTGCACAGGAAAATCGAGCAGAAGGCGGCCACAGTCGAAAACCTAACATACCCTCATTTTAAGTCTATAGAGATGTACTGACGAGTTTACAAACCTCCTGGGGTTTATTTTCCGAAATACGGCCGATTTTTGAAATTATTTGAGATTGTTTATTTCGCCCGTCTGACGCCTGAAATTAGCCGCCTCACAAGGGAAAATAGACCGGTCGAAATAACTGCTTCGCGTAACCAAACACGTCAACCTATCGGCAATCTAACACTTAATTTCTATAAAATGGACATCTAGCATCCTATTTACGACAGATTTCCGATTTTGAAGTGTAAAATAAACGCTTGTTAACTGCTTGCTAAATGGCCAGTTGACAAGAGCTCACGAATGCGAAAGTTTATAGGCAAAACTGAAATCGAGCTCCTGGTTATGGGAATTCTCCGAATTGCCCCAAATTTTAGTTTTGAAGTCTCGAGATATAGTGTTTTAACGTACATTAAAATTTTGTTTGGGTTTTTTAGCGAGCGCTTCAGAATAAGTCGATCAATTTGAAGAAATTTTGCGCTAAGTGACCTCAAATTGACCTCAGAGTGTTTGTTTACATTGACTAGTCGCATCGGTTACATTGAAATGAGCGCTCCATATTAACTAATATTCTCATTCCATATTTCATTTGAGAATGAATTTGACTTACCATTGTATAATAGCGTCGAATAGTAGCGTGGGTTGTCTTGAAGCGGCAGAATGAAGCCGATAGAGGCTGCAATCGGGTTCAGTTGTTGTCCAAACTATTGTAGATCCTTCGTCGAATTTGCCTAGTATTATATCTGATCGTAAAAAACGCTGCAGTTCATCAACCATGTGCCTGGGTAAGTTGTTGAGACATCTGTGACACATTTAGATCTGTTTTAGTGTTGGAACTGGAGCTGATAAGAGCTCATTATGGAGCTGATTAGACCCGAACTTGTGTAGGGCGTTATTGTCGATTGCGTGACAACCCTCGGGCGAAATCCTTGGCACTTTCGAAAACCCGGTTGTTCCCTTAGTAAATCAAATGGAACGGATTTTTGCACCGGAATTTGTTCAAAACATATAAGGAATACCTTCTGAGGTATTCCTCTTTCTTGTGTTTGTCGGAATGATCCTAAAATCCTGTAACATCTGCGGCGTTCCACTAGTTCTATGCTCCTTGACTTCCGACGTGCGACTTAGTGTTGTTTTTGTTAGTACCTAGTTTCTTAAAGAGTACACCCTCAGTATGAAAAGAATACTCAAGTCCAGTTCTATTTTGATTGAGGAAAATTTTTCCGTTCCTTAAGACAGAAAATTCTCCCCAGTTTTTCCATTCAAATGAAAAGCGCTTCTTGAGTCTCCGAAAATCCCCACCCCAACCTCCCATCGCTTTTCCAATGGTCTATCGCTAAAAATAAAGTAGCCTTTAAAAAAAAATACCCAAGGGGTAAATTCACGCAACAATGGCCCTTTGAAAAGGCGTCTCATTTTCATATCAACACAACGTGTACCAGCATCCTTATTATGATGTTGCTTCCCCAAAATTCTCGCAGAGAAACAACCCTAATAACTATTCGTTTCTTCATTATTTATGTTAGTCCTGGGGTCGAGAACAGCCTCTCGGATGCAGTCGATTGGCAAATTTGGATTCAGATCTTAAAATCTGGATATTTCGGATTTCACTGCAGTCGAACACAAAATCCGAAAACCGATTTCGCGACGGATTTTGATGATTGAAATCCATGGCGGGGAAAGATTCCTTTTAACAAAATCCGCCGCGAAATCCGTTTTCGGATTTTGTGTTCGATTGGAAATTCGGATCCAGATTTCCCAATCGACTCGGCACTCCTACTTAGCTGCATTCCAGGTTGCGCAAATAGTGTTTGCGCGTCTTTGCCAAAGACGTGAATCGACCAATCCCACGGTCAGGGTTTTGCACTAGAGTGCGGAAATCATGTTTTTACTCTATGGAAGGTGAAACGTGTTCATTTCAAGAGATCGTTGGCCGGCAATGTGGCTTCAGTAGCAAGGTCAAAGTCTTGCATGCCATTGCTCAACTGCAGCCGTACTATAGATAAGCATGAGTACATAGATAAGTTGAGCTTATTCTCGCAAGAGCGCATCACTTTTAGCGCCCGCAAAACATTGATCAGCTCAAGATATGTCCTCGCCATCGGGAGACACTTGGTCTTGGCTGTAAACGCAACGTTCGTTAAACCTGCAAGGGGGGGGGAGGGGGGGGGGGCTAAAGAAGAACGCATGGACGAAATTTGGGGAAGGGGGCATAAATAGCCTCCTTCGCAGACGTCTTTGGGCTCGTCACGCGTTCCTTGCCCACTAACGTCTGCTGAACTGAACTGCCACTTCCGTTTGCGGTGGTTAGCCAATCATAGTTCGTTTTCCAATTTTTTGAAAGTAGGACTTCGACCCCGGGATTATTTTCTCAGACGATGCACGTGAATCGGGTATCGATTTCTATTCTTCCGCAGCTCGTTATTGGTTAGTTCTATTTTATTTTATTAGCTTCGCCATTATGATACAAAAAAACAAAAACAAAAACAAAAACAAAAACAAAAACAAAAAAAAAAACGTTACAATCAATACGTTTGGCAGGGACATCGCAACAGCTAAGTAGCCAATTACTGCGGGCCCAGAAATAAAATATATATAAAAAGAAAGAAGAAAGAAAAACACATTACATGCAGCACATTATTGGTAAGTCTAGAAATCTTGTGTAGTTACATTTTAAACAAATGGATTTAAACGTTCGAGGATTATCCGGATCGTAGTTCATTCTGACAGCACGAGAGTATAGTAGTCATAGAGAAGAGATTTGAAACTAGTAAGAGTAGCATTAGCTAAGTCCATTCTGTCAGTGAGTAAGTTCCAGATTCTGGCTGTTCTAATAAAAAAAGATTTCTGGTATGTTGTAGTTCTACATTTCTTGGGGACAAAGATAGGAGAGCTAGTAGCGGATGCTCGAGTCGTTCTAGCGCTTTTGCGCACAACGGGAACAACAGAAGGACTAAGGTGGACTAGATTATGCGTAGCCCTATAAAAAAATACCGTGTCTAGGAGCTCATGCCAATAACAAACAGGAAGTAGATCTAAAGATATTAACCTTTCCTTATAAGATATTTCTGTGATAAAAGGTAAATGGAGAATAAATTTGGTTGCACGTCTTTGAATTTTTTCGAGTTTGGAAATTAATTCAATTGCCTGAGGCGCCCAGACCTGAGTTGCGTACGCTAGGTGCGCACGCACTAGGCCAAGGTACAAGGTGCGCCTTGTGGAGGTACTTCGAATGTACCTGGCATTCCTCCTAATGTATCCCAACGACTTGTTAGCACGTGCAGCTTGATGACAGACTTGGGCGCGCCAGGTCAGGTCACCGGCAACTAACACGCCGAGGTCACACTCTTCCTGACAGGACTGGATGGTACGACCGTTGACCTCGTAGCGTGGAGATAGGCTTGCGCTTCCTTGTAATGGATTGCAGTTTGCATTTCTTTTCGTTGAAGGTTAAACCAGAGGCAGCGGACCATGAAGAGAGACTATGAAGGTCTTGTTGTATAGCGGCGCCATCACCCTGACACTTCACTTCCTTATAAACCTTTGTGTCGTCGGCGAACATCACCACTTGACTCTTGGTGATGACGTCAGGAAGGTTGTTTACATGTAACAGGAAGAGAGCAGGACCGAGAATTGAACCCTGGGGAACGCCCGACGTGACAGGGAGGTCACGTGAAGTCGCCCCCAGTACGGTGACACGTTGGCGCCTATCACAAAGGTACGCGTGGAACCAATCAAGTAACTTCCCTCCAAAGCCAGCGTCCTGCAGTTTGTTAATGAGCAGGTCACGCCTAACCTTGTCAAAGGATTTGGACATGTCTAAATACACACAATCGACTTGACCGGCCCTATCAAGAGTGGCTCCAATATCATCTAGGGCCTCGAGTAGGTTAGTGACGCATGATCGCCCACACCGAAACCCATGCTGACAATCCACAAACAGTTCTTCTAATCGCTCTTTGATGCGGCTTAAGACGCAACGTTCGAGGACTTTGGAAACGATACAAAGGAGGGAGATTGGCCTGTAGTTTTCTACGTGGTCTTTTTCGTCCTTTTTGTGGACGGGCACTACATTGGCCAATTTCCACTCCCTGGGTATGTAACCCTCCTCCAGAGACCTGTTGAACAACATACACAATGATGGAGCTATAGTAGCAGCGGTTTCCTTCAGGATTCTCGCCGGAATCTCGTCCGGACCTGCGGCTTTTGTTCAAAACAAAGGCTAACCGCCGGCGAACGGAAGTGGCAGTTCATTTCAGCAGACGTTCGTGGGCAAGGAACGCGTGACGAGCCCAAAGACGTCTGCGAAGGAGGCTAGGGCATAAAGTGACGGCGAATGCTTTTATACCGATAAAACTATTAATTTTTTCCACATCTTCAGGGATGTTGCTATCGGGTCTCAAAATTCACCATCACTAAATTGAAATATCATAGACTGTTATACTGCTGATATCAACCTGTAATTACCTGTAATTACGATTTTGCTTGAGCTGCCTTGAACTCAACGCTGTATAATTCACCCTCCGAGATCTGCATATCTTCATATCATACAAAAGCCGGGTTCAATAATTGTTTAATTATTCATTCAAAATATTTCCACGGCTCTGAAATTTAACAAAACGGTAACTGAAAATAATTAAGTGAATGATATTAAAGTTACTGCACAGCATTACTTGAAAAGTGCCAAATTTACGCTTTCTGTTCTTGTTGCGGTCGGTAAATTCGTTTGCGATGTCAATGGTGGAAAGCCTGTCAGTTCTTTCTTTGTGTGTGTTTAAAACTGTCAGGTTACTAAATCGTTCCTGGTTCATCCTTGAACGGAGCCATGTTTTTAGCCTCCGAGCAGTCGAAAAGGATCTTTCACCGGCTTCACCGGTTGCCGGATTTACGAGAATGAGCTCACATAACGTGATAACTTCTTTTATTACATCCATTTTGAAATCACTGGTGATCCTTGCAATCTGACTGGATCTCAACAGTGCAATTTATTCCCAAATCGCACCATTTTGTACTCTAAATGGAATCCTTTCTGTAACCGATCAAAATGAAAGTGAAATAATACTAACCTATCAAATTTCATGGATAAGCAAATATTAATATTGACAAAAAAACTGATTTTGAAATGGCTGTAATAAAGTGGTAATTGAACTTCGTGTCATGCAATTTTGGCCTGAAATCATACTTGTGATTTCAAATGGAACTCGCGCTGCGCGCTTGTTCGATTTTGAATCACGCGTATGATTTCAGACCAAATTGCACTCCACTCAGTTCAATTACCATTATTTATCATTTCCCGTTCTGGGTTGGGTAGCTCTTTAATTTTTACTATGATGTCGTCAAAATGTGAATAATCACCATCCTTCAGCAGGTTTGTAAAATTTCCATCTGGGCAGTTAACATTGAAATATTAACATCATCGTTATACAGTTTTTCCATAAACTTTAGCTCTTCGGATTTGTCTTGGCAATTGAGAGTCTTAATTAAGAGACTCAATCTTCGCATACGTATCAAAGCTTGGCTGGTCAAAACGCTGGTCAATAGCGTTCATCATAAAGTCAAAAGCTTCAAACTATATTCGCCTGTAATAGTCTTGTGCGGTCACAGGATATGTTGGCTCTCCAGTGCCAATTTCAATCCTTCTCGGCGCGCGAGTTCTCCTTGCTAACATCGGTCCTGTCATGGAGGGATAGCTTTTACTTTTCAGTAAAACTACATCATAAAATGATCTGAAGCTCGTATTTCATAATCGTAACGAATAATACTTCTTTCTGTCTATTTATCTGCGTGTTTGTCTTTGCCAGTAACTCTGGTCACTTTCGAATAAACGATTTTTTGCTATTTTTGGCTAAAGCTCCTCCAGCCCCTCCCTCTGTGCAGTCCCTGATTTAGCGTCCTCTCTTTACGCCCGCCAAATACGCGGCTTAAAACAATGCTAAGCCAACAATGTTTTAAAAATTCTCTTTAACAAGAGTTAGTTTAATTTGAATTCGCTTCGGTAGTTCCGGTAATTCCGTTCGTTCTTTTCCGACAGTTTCGGTTGTTTCGCAGGTTTCGGTGGTTTCGTTCCGGTGGTTCCGGTTGTTCCGTTCCGGTGGTTTTGTTCCGGTGTTCCTAGTTTTAGCACATGCCGATTTTTAGAGCTAAATCCAAACAGCTGCCACTCGATTGCACCTGAGGGACTGTTTCTCGACCCGGACTAACATAAATAATTCGTTTAACCTGCTGAAAAATAAAGAATCGAATAGTTACATTAATGTGTTTTCTTTGAGGAATTTTGAGGAATCGGAAATCTGTCGTAAATAGGATGCTAGATGTCCATTTTATAGAAATTAAGTGTTAGATTGCCGATAGGTTGACATGTTTGGTTACGCGAAGCAGTTATTTCGGCCGGTCTATTTTCCCTTGTGAGGCGGCAAATTTCAGGCGTCAGACGGGCGAAATAAAAAATCTCAAATAATTCCAAATATCGGCCGTATTTCGGAAAATGAACCCCAAGAGGTTTGTAAACTCGTCAGTACCTCTCTATAGACTTAAAATGAGGATAGGTTAGGTTTTCAACTGTGGCCACGAATTTTCCGTTTTGCTCGATTTTCCTGTGCATTCTCTCTTAAAATACTAAAAGAACAATAGTTGATTTAGAAGTAGTGTAACAGAAATAAATATCTTAAACTAAGTTTAAGATATTTTTTAGTTTAAGGTATTTATTTCTTTTACACTTCTTAATCAACTATTATTCTTTTAGTATTTATACGCCCAAAAATTTTATCATTTTTTGACTTGATAATGGCGTTAAGTTAACGTCGAAACGTCGTCGAATTACCTTTTTACCTTTTTTATCTTTTTATCATGTTTTTTAGTAATATCTTCTCGCAATTTTTTATAGTGAAATGTTTTTCAAAGTCACTTCTTTTCCTTATGCTCAAACGCGATAACCAACTGCATCTTTTTAGACGTCTTGAAAAGTGTAGTAAGTGCCTTCTGAAATGTCAGGGTGCCATTGATTTTCTACGGTTATGTTTAAACTTTGGTGTTACACCAACGTTCGCACAAGTTGAACGCAGTAAAGCACGTAAATGGAAGAAGTTCTCAGAAAATTACCAAAAGGAAGTCGTGGAGGAAGAATTGAGATCCAAACTCTACAAGCTGAAACACTTAAGAGAATTTCAGAATGCCTACAAAGACCTCAGGGAAGAATGTTCCTTTCTTCGCTTTGTCGCCATTCAGAGAATGTTGAACATCCTTCGGAGAAAGCAGTACGCCGAAATATCGAAAAGCCATGTTAATAAGCTTTCACGCTTAATTTCAAATAACTTTGATGTCAATGAGCACATCAACAACATGTCTTCATACCGCCTTTCCTTCTTCGAGAAGCTCATCATCTGCAGGGGTTTGAAGTTTTCTTTGCCTCAAAAAGTCTCGCACATAGACATTCAAGCAAGCTTTGAGAAGGCATACTGGAAAACAGAGCCATTATTGAAAGATTCGGAAGAAAAGGAACTGGCTAGTGCAACGTTTCACCAATGTACCTTTGGACGAGACTATCAACATCCTAGCCAACAAAGCTTTCACTGATGACTGGTTTAACAAAACCTATGGCCTTAACTTGGAAAAAGATTAGCTTGTGAGACTGCTTGAACTTGCCACAACCGACCAGCTTTTTCAGGCCAGTTATTTGAACAAACAGATGGAGTGGCTATTGGTTCTCCGCTAGGCCCCTTGATGGCGAATGTCTTCATGTGTCATCTCGAAGAGTAACTTGCGCGCGACGGCCTTATGCCTCAGCTATACAGAAGATACGTCGATGATACCCTTGTAAGAATGCCTAACACTGCTGCTGCCGACGAGTTTCTTACTACTTTGAATGGACTACACCCTAGTCTTACATTTACGATGGAACTTCCTGAGAATGGTAGGATCCCTTTTATTGCTGTTGAGATCATTAAAAACGGAACAAAACTTGAGACTTAAGTCTACAGAAAGGCAACAAACACTGCAGGGGTTTACTCTTGCATTTTAAGAGTCACACTGATAAAAGTTACAAAGACTCTCTGTTAAAAACAATGTTGCATCGCGCTTATGCGTTGTCTTCTACGACGGAGGCTTTTTATGCAGAATGTGACAAATTACGCTCTATTTTCAGTCATCTCGATTACCCTAGGGGCCTTACTGGATCCGTCATTTCCAATTTTTCTCTTCGAGACCCTTCTGGTCCTTCAGCGAACATGAGCGAGAGAGATACCGCCATAGTTAGAATCAGTCTTCCTTTCAAAGATCAGGTTTCTACCAATGCTGTTCCGAGGCATTTGCGCGATCTTAGTCATAAGATTGGCGCCTCTGTGCAGCCAGTTTTTGTCAGTAGAAAGTTGGAGCAAGACTTTAGGCCTAAGGAAGCCAAGTCGTCTATTGTTAACCAGCAATGCGATGTTTATCATTTTTCATGTGATCTGTGCGATGCAGATTATGTCGGTTACACAACCCGACACCTTTTCCAACGCGTTGCTGAACACAAATATTCGGTAATTGGCAAACATCTCGCTGAAGCGCACGGTGGCAGGAATCTTTTGAATGAAAACCTTTTCAAGATCGTTAAGAAATGTCAAAGCAAGATTGATTGTTTAGTGTTTGAGATGATTTTCATCATGAAACTCAAACCTAATCGCAACGTGCAAACGGACTCCATACGTGCTAAACTTTTTGTCTAGTTTAAGATATTTATTTCTGTTACACTTCTTAATCAACTATTGTTCTTTTAGTATTTATACGCCCAAAAATTTTATTTTTTGACTTGATAATGGCGTTAAGTTAACGTCGAAACGTCGTCGAATTACCTTTTTATCTTTTTTATCTTTTTATCATGTTTTTTAGTAATATCTTATCGCAATTTTTTATAGTGAAAAGTCAACTTAAAAAAAAGTAATAATAAAAACAAAGTTTGAGCTACTTATTCCTCCATTTACTGGTATACTGTTCTGTGTCTTTTCTGTTGAGCTGCAGATGCCGTGGTAAAGTGAAAGCTATTGATCATGAGGCCTTGAAGCATTGAATCATTTTGGTTGATCGATCCAAGTTTTAAGCAGTTCACGAGAAAATTATTTTGCTCTTCCTTTTATCACTCGAAAGCTCACCTTCTGGAGTATCTTTCGAGCTTGCACTTGATTTTTAGTCGTGGATACGCGAAGCATAAGAACGACTTTTGTTAGGGGTCAGAATATGCAAGTTTTTCACTCACTCAGATGTAAACAAATCGATATGTCAACGGCATACCAATAGATATTGATTTTCCGAAATACTGCCGGAACACTTTTATCGGCTTTCAGAAGCAATGTCTAAGGAGCAAGAGTCGAACCGATGAACGGAATGAAAAAAGTAAAGTAGAGTAACTTTATTTCAGCTCGGATCGAACGATCAAACAGCCGAACGGCGAAAGAAAATATAAACAATATTCTTTCACAAGCGCGGCTTCTCCTACGTTCATCCAATTCACGATTTATTCAGTAAAAGTTTTGAATGAAACTTGTTTATTTTATATCCAAAAGCATGGCAACAATGGTTATTTAAGAAAACGACGGCATCGGCAGTAAAAAGCGTCATTTGCATATCTCAAATTTCAGTTGCGTTCGTTCGACAGCTTTGTGTGTCACTTTCCTCGAACTTCGTTTTGGCGAAATCGTCCTTTTGCCTGATATTTATCCAACTATACGGACAAGAAATAAACCTGTTCAGCTTTCAAAAGGAGCCCATTTTTTAAACTCCCACGATATCTCCCTGCCTCGATAATTCATTCGAACGTGTATACGGTATGTAAATATACACCCCGAGGTTAAATTGTGTTAAGCTCATGAACTAAGAAATTGATGCTCAAAAGAGCTGGACATTTAAATGCATTCAAAAGTTAAAACACTTTCAGAAAGACCATTTCAAACTAGTTAAAACGCCGACACCTTGGCTAAAATAAGGTTATATATCTACGACTTCTTCACAGTTGTACTTTGGTTATGCTTTTTTTAAAGAATACAATGCAACCAAAGTTAAAAGAAAAAACTTCCAAGTAGATGAATTGTCAGTTGAGCCGACGATTTGTTGTGCTTCACAAAGTAAGCGGCTTTTTTCAGTCTTTCTAAGAAGTCAAATCTCATTTCAAAATTAGGAAGACTTTCATTGTGTTAATTTATCCTTTTCCGATGATTTGTGTGACATTTGCACGAAACATAAACTCTTCGATGGCTTTGTTTTCGCAAAGTAGAAATAAAACGAAACACATCTGCTCCGGGCTTACGGCATGCAACATCACTTGTCAGCCGTGCAATTCCACACTAAATACAATCCCTTCGTTAGCCAATAACAATGCGATTTCGTATCGTCGCACATGGTTAGCTTTCGTGTTCAAAATGGCTGCCGTGTCTTTTATCAAGATAGCAGTGTGTCATTCTCAGAAGGAAAACACAGGTTTTTTAAAACTTTAAATCGAAAGACAAGTTCTAAGGAACACTCGACAGCTTAAACAGTGGAAATCAGTCAGGTCATAGCGAAGAAATCCCTTTTTGAGGGCAGACTGTGGTTTTGTCAAACTCTGCGAAGAGACATGTGCCTTCGCGGATCAGTGCGAATCATCACAACAATTTTAGACTTTCACCGAAATGTTTGAGCGCTTCCAGGAATCCACCTTGCAAAATGTTACAGGTTTTGAATGTGAATTGTACCGTATTTTATCTTTAATTGACCGATTCGTAGTATTCCAAGCAACTTTAGCGAAATTTGCGAAGGACGTGCTCATTTCAGTCAATGGATTGTGCTTTAAAGTGACTAGCGGTTCGTTTGCCTCGCCTTGGCGTAGAGTTACTCAACGAAAATTGAACGCGCTCGTTATTCAAGTAGAAACACAGGATTATCTGAATAAATTGTTTATTGAGGAAAGTTTATTGTCTGGCAATCTAGTGCCCATGAAGAGTGGAGTGGATTATTTGAAAACTTAACTTTGACATATCTCTTTCTATACACAGTAAAAAACGGCATTTTTAATTTTGGCCAGTTCTCGCCTATACGAGCCACCACGAACACCTAACTACTCTTATACCACATTCACGACTTAGATCATAATTATAAAAACACTTTGATATTTTCCGCTAGCAACATGGCGGCCACTGCGTGTGGTCAAACCTGATCTTGTTTAGATGTACTATTTTGAGACGTAGCAGGCATTAGCATATAACTAAGCTGGTTAAATATCCAGCTTTTCGTTTGATTTTCGACCAGAATGGTACCGTTCCTGTGGCTGGCGGACTTAGTACACGGCTTTGCTCCCGCAAAATAAGTGTTCTTCAATCTTAATGTACTAAATGCGACAACGTACAACGCTAAACCCCAAACCAAAACCTGCAGTTTGCAGTAAGCGGTAAACATTAATATATCTAATGCAGAATCTAATGCGGTTTTGGTTTAAAGATACAGTTCACGACCTAAAGACAGTGGAAAGTAACGAGTACTACATGGAAATCAATACCGAAAACGTTGAGAGTCGAATACATCCGAATGAGTCAAGAGACGACCAAGAGGAAGATGAGCTTTTAGTTCGCCAGGCTCCCACGCTCCCGCTAAGTAATTTCTGCATGTAAACCAAACGAAAAGTTGTTTCGCCTTCTAGGCTTTTCCCAGGACTAAGATCTTCCTCCCTCCATGTAAACATGAAAGAGTTACAAAAACGACAGATTTATATTTCGAAATAACGTTTTAGTTGGCGTCGTCGTCGTCTTTGCTTAAGCTCGCTACTGAAATTCTGGAAACCGACAAATAGATCAGTCAGACAGATTTATAAACCGTGCGCTATTTTCATGGTCATCTATCCGTTTCTTTTCTATCTCCTGAGTTTTGTGATGTTCGTAGTCACCCACTTTAATTTTCTGTGCTCCCCAACCATCACATAAAAGTTGAATATCAACGGGTGACTGAATTCCCAGTGGAATATAGGCCACTGCACGAACCGATATTCAATGTTAATACCCTAAAATTCGAATAAATCCACTTACCATTATCATGACCTTCCATTGCCTGGAACTGAGTGTATCGGTTCACTTGTACCTGAAAGCGGAAAAAAAAAGAAAAAGATGCAAAAGTTTCGGTGAGAGCAGAACCTCATCACCACGGAAGTTTTGATTAGAACAGGGTAGAATATAAAGCTTACATCTCGAACATCGAATCAACACTACGAGCTGCTGTTTTCCATATAATACGATCTGAGCGAACTCGCTATTTGAAAAAATTGAGAAAACTTACCAAATCTTCTAAATACTTGCAATTAGTGGATTTTCAAACAGCTTTGGAAACAAGTAACCGAAGAAAACCAGACGTTTCTGCTACTGGAACAAGCAGTTTCACTTTGACTCCAATTTTACTGTAATTCGTGGAACCAACCACTTCCGGCTTTCCCGAAAAAAGCAACTTGGAAGCGGAAAAGACTGGGAACGAATAATATAGCCAGGGAAATATCCCTCAAGTTTCCCTCAAAATTGTTATTATGACCACAAATAGTGGAACAGAGAATTAACTCTGAAGTGTAAATTAAAGTGCTACTCAAACCCATGAATAACCCACTGGGCGTTAGCCCTAGTAAAGGGAAACAGGGAACCACACGAGGCAAAGAAAAAATCTTTTGACCTCGGTGGGAATCGAACCCACGACCTCCGGATTAGATCTACCGTTACTCTGCCGACTGAGCTACAAGGTCGCACAGAGAAAGTCGGGGACGATTTTAGATGGTGAATCGCGGCGAAGAGAAAGTAAGGGTACATATGAATGTTGTGCCGCGTAGCACTAGGAACACAAATAGTTCCCTGTTTCCCTTTACTAGGGCTAACGCCCAGTGGGTTATTCATGGGTTTGAGTAGCACTTTAATTTACACTTCAGAGTTAATTCTCTGTTCCACTATTTGTGTTCCTAGTGCTACGCGGCACAACATTCATATGTACCCTTACTTTCTCTTCGCCGCGATTCACCATCTAAAATCGTCCCCGACTTTCTCTGTGCGACCTTGTAGCTCAGTCGGCAGAGTAACGGTAGATCTAATCCGGAGGTCGTGGGTTCGATTCCCACTGAGGTCAAAAGATTTTTTCTTTGCCTCGTGTGGTTCCCTGTTTCCCTTTACTAGGGCTAACGCCCAGTGGGTTATTCATGGGTTTGAGTAGCACTTTAATTTACACTTCAGAGTTAATTCTCTGTTCCACTATTTGTGTTCCTAGTGCTACGCGGCACAACATTCATATGTTATTATGACCAGTTCTCTGAGATGAAAATAATTAATAATTAATCCCGCTACTGGGATTTATTCTGTCACAAAACACAAAGGAAGCCAAGACGTCGATGTGGAACATTAAGGTAGACTGAGGTATTTTGCAAAACACGTCGATTACCAACTTACAATTGAACTGAGAACTGTCATGTGACCTCTCGCGTGTGATCAGCAGAAAGCTAGTGAAGCGTCGCTTTAAGTAGAATCGTTCCTAAACCCTAAATAATAAAAAAAAAGTGCCTTAATAGGCCTAGATACTAAAGACAATACCCAACGGTAAGAATTATATTTGAGTACTTTATTTTTTAACTTTCGATGCCGCCTTTGTTTTAAGGACGTTTGGCGTTAGTTCGGTATGGCTGAGACCCATGCTGATTTTAGTGTTATGAAGGAATGCATATTTGAATTTACCTACACTTACACGACTGGAAGATGCTTTGAAAAATGATGAAATCACGATTTATGCTTCCGGGTGGCAAAAACCTAAGCAAAAGCAAAACGGAAGTATTCGAAACGCAGACCTAAGTCGCATTTCATTCGACTATTCATGTGAGTTGTTTACTAGAGCGGAAAGCCATAGTTATGGAAGGCAATAATAATGTCCACAAAAGACATCCTTTTTCCGGAAAAATCTTCTCGAGTGGTTCTCAAAGACATCGAAGGCGGATGCGTATCAGTGCAGGGTTTGAAAAATTCTGAGAAGTTAAAATGAAGTGAAGCAATTTACATTTGTGAGATTATTCTTGGTGATATTTGAGTGTTCGACCAATACAAAGGTATTGTTTTCTATCGGGAGGTTTTATGAATTCTAACTGATACATTAAAATTAAATTAACATTTTTTGCATCTCAGATTTGGACGGCGGCCAAGGAAAAGTTGTTTAACTTGTAATTTACTAAAAGCTCCATGAAGGCCAAATTGGTTGACATGTAAATTCTCTGTATCATACAAAGGTGGCGCATTTTTTCTTTTTCTGGTATGCTTCAAAAATGAGGGCTAGGGCAAGGTTTTTGTCCGGCCATATAGTTGTAAGTATAGTAGTATAGTTGCAAGTTTAAAATCGGCTATTCCTAGGACGCTGTCAAAATCTGACATCCAAAAAAGATTAATGTTTCAATCATAATTCGCAAAACCTCTCGATCGGTGGGCAACACACTCAGAATTAGCTAGAAATCATTTCTCGGACGTTGAACATCATTGTAAATTCATAGCATTTTACCTCCTTAAGTGGAGGTCTAATATCTCCTCGTGCAATCGTCTTCGATATCTGTGCGAGCCACTCCGAAGATTTTTGGAAAAGGATGTCCTTAGTCGACAAGTTTCCCTTTATTAAGACGGATTCAAAATGATCCAAAACGATCAATAACGCGACTTTTTTCTGTGGTTTTAACTCTCGATGAATTACGTCATCCTTTATTACAATTTAATGGCACAAATCGGTAGAAGAGTGACAAATATCATAAAAACCATAAGGATGATCTGCAAAAGGATTCTAAAAGGGTAAAACAAACACCGATACTTATAAATATCACCTGTTAACTAACCTTAAAAAACGAGATCATACAAAAAAATTACCGAAGAAGTATTTTGCAAAACACGTACAGTACCGGTACCAAACACACAGGAACCCCATTCACAACTTATTTGGATAACTGTCATGTGACCTGTCAAGTGTGACCAGCAGAAAAGCTCCGTTTTGTTTTTCTTTTTGCCACCCACACGTAAATGATAATTCCCCTTTTTCTAAAAGGTTCAGTTGGGAAAACTTCCGTTTTGCGAAGCGTCTTCGTTCCTATTTTTTCTTTTTATAGGCATAGCAAATACACTCAAATACTCATAATTATTTCTGTGTGTTTTCATGGGAAGAATGGGGTGCGCAAATAGTGTTTTCTAACGGGAGCACAAATGCCAGAGGTGTTGCGGTGCTAATTAAGAACGGTTTTGATATCGGATATTCCTTTGTCTCAGACAGACTCAATTGGCCATTTCGGAGTTGCGCAGGGAAAAATTATACTATAAAAAATAATCTGCAACATTTGTGATAAAATAATAGACGGTAACCCTATTTATTATCATAATTACGTGACAGCAGGTGTGGTCCTCGTCAGTGATTTAATGTTTCACTTGAACAATATTGAATCTTTCAACACAGCGAAAGGGAATGGATTAATAGACACGAATTTCCTAACTTGGTCTGCAATTTGATGCTCTGTGCCAAAACAGTTAAGACATTTAACAAAGGAAACTTGGACATCAAAGTATCTTAAAGGGAAATTACATGACAAATCTCACCTGCTTAACTACATCCTCATCTTAGGTAAACTTTATTTATGGAACTGTCGGAAGAAGCCAAGAATTGTGTCCCTGCTTTTTCACTATTTGAAGCTATAGTTAAAAGAAAATATAACACTGAAAAACTTATGGCCGTCCTAAAAAGATTCAGGCGAAAGAGCAACCTTTTATCAACCGATAAGTTAGATATTGTAGGACAATGACTGCTACGGGTTGCTGATGCATGAAGTTATGCATATGCAAGAGTGCTGTGTGAAAACATACCAAGGTGGTCACTGGAGAAAAGTCAAGTCGATAACTTTTTTTTTTCTAGGCAGTAACAATTATTTAACCAACATATGCATAACACAAGTTTCTATGGTTTATAGGCTGATAAACCACGCAGGATGTTGGAAGAACACTCGAAGAATTCTTCCAACAAGCCAAGTGGTTTGTCAGCCTGTAAACCATAGAAAGTTGCGGTATATTATTATGAAAGGTGTTCGTCATCGTGGTTTCAAATGATAGCTGAGTTAATCTTTTGTCTCACGATTGAGTCACAAAGATGTAGATCGCGACGTTTCGACCGCTATACTGCTGGTCTTCATCAGGCGATGGTGTCGACTGGCTGCGTGTGGGTATAAGAAGCACCGTGGCTGGTGGTGATTGGTGCGTTTCGATCCTCGCTTAGGCTGTTGTTGATTGGAGGATTTCGATCGTTGTCGTTCAGACTAGAAATTGTTCCCTCAGCGGTCCGCTTTGGTACTGATCGGCTGTTGTGGTGTTTGATCGTGGGCATCCACGCTTCAGGAATTCCAATTCCACTGTTCCTGTTGATGTTGTTAGGGTGAAGTCTTATGTGAATAGCCTCTTTAACCCTACGGGTGTACCAATGTGGGTCTCGGTCAGTAAATTTAACTTCGTCCCAGAGCGGATAATGTCCGGTCGCGTTGCTATGTTCTGCGGTATATTGCTTTTATATATTAATTCAGAAGACGCGCAAAATTTCCATAGAAATTCATAGCTGATTGACCAATCAGAACGAGCGCATTCATTTCGTTATTATATAAAATGTATTATATTGTAGGTAATTTAAGTACTGTATTGTATTGCACTGGATTCTACAAAGTATCGCATGCTGCAAGTAATTTAAGTAATCGAGTGTTCGATCGGTGAGTAATGTAATTATAATATTGTAAACAGAGTATTACGCAGCAGTTAAGTGTAAGTATAAGTGTAAGTGTAAGTGTAAGTAGTTGTATTGTAAGTAGTATACTGTGTGTTTTTTCTGTAGAGTTATTAGGTTACTGTAAGAGGTGTTTTTCGTAAATAAAGTCAAATTAAATAAAAAGTAATAAAAACAAAGCTTGAGCTACTTATTCCTCCCATTACTGGTACACTGTTCTGTGTTCTTTTCGATTTTTAATAGTCGCACATGGTTATAGTTAGCTTTGGTGTTCGTAATGGTTGTCGTGTCGTTTTCACGATAGCAATGTGCCATTCTCAGAAGGAAAACACAAGACAAGTTCTAAGGAACACTCGACAGCTTAAACAGTGGAAATCAGTTAGGTCATAGCAAAGAAATCCCTTTTTGAGGGCAGACTGTGGTTTTGGCAAAGCGGAGAGACCTGTGCCTTCGCGGATCATTGCGAATCATCACAGCAATTGTAGACTTTCACCGAAATGTTTGAGCGCTTCTGGGAATCCACCTTGCAAAATGTTGCAGGTTTTGAATGTGAAATTTGCCCTGTTTTATCTTTAATTGACCGATTCGTGGTATTCCAAGCAACTTTAGCGAAATTTGCGAAAGACGTGCTCAGTTCAGTCAATGCTCAAATTGTACTTCAAAGTGACTAGCAGTTCGTTTGCCTCGCCTTGGCGTATATTTACTCGAGGAGAAAATTGAACGCGTTTGATTTTCAAGCATAAGCACAGGATTATCTGAATAAATTGTTTATTGAGGAAAGTTTATTCTCTGGCAATTTAGTGCCCATGAAGAGTGGAGTGGCTTATTTCAAAACTTAACTTTGACATATATCATTCTAAGCTACACAGATAAGAAACGGCATTTCTCAACTAACAGATAAAATTTTGGCCAGTTCTCACCTATCAGCCATCACGAACCTCTAACTACTCTAATACCACATTCACGACTTAGCTCATTATAAAAACACTTTGATATTTTCCGCTAGCTGAAACACGCGGCTGAAATTCAACATGGAGGCCACTGCATGTGGTCAAACCTGAGCTTGTTTAGATGCACTATTTTGAGACGTAGCAGGCATTAGCATATAACTAAGCTGGTTAAATATCCGGATTTTCGTTTGATTTTCGGCCAGAATGGTACCGTCCCTGTAGCTGGCGGACTTAGTACACTGCTTAGCTCCCGCAAAACAAGTGTTGTTCAACAATCTTAATGTACTATAAAATTCGACAACGTCTAACGCTGAGCCCCAAACCCCAAACTGCAGTTTGCAGTAAGCGATAAACGTTGATCATAAGATATCTAATGCAGTGATTCTGACTGCAGACAATATTCGGGACCGGTTTTGGTTTAAAGATACAGCGCACGACCTAGAGACAGTGGAAAATAACGAGCACTCGAAGGACGGGTGACCCGAAAACACTGACCGCCGGTCCATGGACCCCACTACTGACCGGTCCATGGACTACTTTACGGACCGGTCCATGGACTACCCCCACTGACCCCCTCTACTGCCCCCCCCCCCCCCCCCCCCCCCGCTAAGAAAACAACGGTAACAAAAAATGACAACTAAAGATTTTATTTACTTTCCGTTTCTCTGGATAGGCGCCCACTCGCGTGGGCAAAATTTCGACTACTACGCTGCAGTATTGCCTTGTCGTGATACAAAAGTTGCTGCTTTTTATAGATGAATTATTCTGTTAGCAGTACTTTCCCTTCTCTATCGTTCATGACAAAGTCGCCCTGTTTAAAGATTTTGCAACTAAACTCATAAGGATTCGCGCATATCTTTCTTTGCCGAAGGAGATTCTGTCCTTGTGTACCGGTTCACAAGAGCCGATACAAAAAACCAAACAATACACAACAGCTAACCAATGATTCTTAAACAAAGAAAGAAGAATGGTTATTCCCTTGTGTACCGGTACACCAGGACAGAACCCCGAAGGAGGACTATTTTGTGAAGTCTCGGAACAGATAATGAACCCGTAGGGGAATGAGCCGAACAAAATGGCGGAGGTAAAAAATACAAAAGGACAGTACACAAGTAAAACTAAGTTATCGGTCGTACTCTTTGTCAGCTCTCAACCCCATTTGCAAGTTGGCGATATTTCGAAGTACTTTCTTCGGTCCTCCATATGTTGCTAAAGTGAAGCAATATTTGCGCAACGTAATAGTCGAAATTTCGCCGACACCAGTGGCTTATCCAGACAAACGGTAAGTGAATAAAATCTCTAGTTTCCGTGTTTTTTCTTTTTTCTTTTCTTTCTTTTTTTTTTTTTTTTTTTTTTTTTTGTTACCGTTGTTTTCTTAGGGGGGTCAGTAGATGGGATCAGTAGGGGTAGTCGGTGGACCGGTCCGTAAAGTAGTCCATGGACCCGGTCAGTAGTGGGATCCGTGGACCGGAGATCAGTGTTTTCGGGTCACCCCTCGAAGGAATGAAATCAAAGCCGAAAACGCTGACGAAGTCGAATACATCCGAATGAGCCAAGAGACGACTTGGAGGGAGATGAGCTTTTAGTTCGCCAGGCTCCCACGCTCCCGCTAAGAAATTTCTGCATGTAAACCAAACGAAAAGTTGATTCCGGCCTTCTAGGCTTTTCCCAGGACTAAGATCTTCCTCCCTCCATATAAACATGAAAGAGTTACAAAAACGACAGATTTATATTTCGAAATAACGTTTTCGTTGCCGTCGTCGTCGTCTTTGCTTAAGCTCGCTACTGAAATTCTGGAAACTGACAAATAGATCAGTCAGACAGATTTATAAACCGTGCGCTATTTTTATGGTCATCTCTCCGTTTCTTTTCTATCTCCTGAGTTTTGTGATGTACCTGGTCATCCACTTTAATTTTCTGTGCTTTCCAACCATCACATAAAAGTTGAATATCAACGGGTGACTGAATTCCCAGTTCCTATAAAGGCCACTGCACGAACCGAGATTCAATGTTTATATAAAGTTCAACTAAATCCACTTACTATTATCATCACCTTCCATTGCCTGCAATTGAGTGAATCAGTTCACTTGTACTTGAAAGCGAAAAGAAAAAGAGACAAAAGTTTCAGTAACAGCAAAATCTCATCGCCACGGAAGGTTTGATTACAACAGGGCAGAATATTTTTAAATAAGCTCAAAAGCTCACATCTCGAACATCGAATCAAGACTACGAGCAGCTGTTTTCCATATCCATACGCACTCACTATTTGAAAAGATTGAGAAAACTTACCAAATTTCCTTGCAACTGGTGGATTTCCAAACAGCTTTGGAAACAAATAACCAAAGAAAAACCAGACGTTTCTGCTGCTGGAAAAAGCAGTTTCACTTTGACTCCAATTTTACAAAAATTCGTGGAACCAACCACTTCCGGCTTTCCCGAATAACGCGAATAAACAGTATCGAAACTGAAAAGAATGGGAACGAGTAATATCGCCGGTGTCACAGTGATATGTGTATTCCCGTGATATGTGTATCCCCATACACATGTCACTAGTGATATGTGTATCCCCTTCTCATATTACTTCAGTGTTTTGTGTATCCCCTGGTACCCTCCCAGGATACACAAATCCCTAGTGTTTTGGGTATCCCTTCCAAAACAAATCAGGATTTCGCGGGAAATTCGCAAAGAAATAAAACACGAAGAGCGGGGATAAACATTGTAAACCATAGCATTTTATATAGACTTGACGATCAGTATTTCGCGGTAAATTGGCAAATTGCTGGCGAGGCGAGCGATGGATTCAGCAAAATATGGAAACCTTTTGCAAGATGTGAAAAACCAGGTTCACCCTGAAGGGTTTACGAAACAAAACAAAATGCTCTTGCAAAGATTTGCTAGAAAGTTCGAGTATGACTCGGAGTTAGACTCCTTGTCTTACTACCTTTCAAACGTAACGCTTTTGGAGGTCAAGAATGCAGTCGAGCTTCAAATTTCGTGTATAATTTGATATCGCTAAACACATAGACTGTGACTAAACACAGTTTTGTTCGTGTTTGCCAGTTGGTTTTTTCGCTCTGTGCAATCGGATGCTCCTTTCCTCCGGAGATTGTGGTACGGCGCATGTGAAAACTTTTAATTACGCGCCGTTCAACGTTTGAACTGTTGTTCAGCAGCGATGTTATACACCCTAACAGTCCATAGAAAGACTGACCTAGTTTTAGGAAGGATTTTTAATAGCGTCTGTGCTTTAATAGTGGTGAATTGCTAGAAAGGGGCCTTTAATAATCCATTTTGGGGCAAATCGAATATCTTTTTCGTTGTTTTCACTTTTCTTCAGCCTGCGTGGCAAGTGCAAGAAAGAAGTAGGGGAGAGGGCGGGAAATCAACCTCGCGCGAAACGAGGGGAGTGCGCGGTTGCAGGGGGAAAGCAAACGTCTCCCCTCCCACGCGCCCTCCTCGTTACGCGCGCGTTTTTACTCAACTGTTATATGTGAAATAAGGCCAAACGGGACCACACATCATCAAACATTGATTGGTGTCCAAACATGTTGATGTTTAAAGCTCTGGACAAACGGTTAAAAAACACGACCAAACACGATTTAAAAAACAAATAGCCAAATGGTCAAATGTTTGGTCACCACACCATGTTTGATGATGTTTGTTCATCAAACATTTCCCGTTTGGCCAGGGCTTTAGTGTGTCTGTGTTTGTGTGAACTCGTCACGTATCAAATAAGAGTCAAACCTTGCACCAGCATTCGTTTATTCTGACTCCACTTACAATTACAACATAATATGCGAATATACTAAATACTAACTACTTCATATTCTCATCAGGAAATTTCAGCTGTCGCATGTTGAATGCAGGGATGCACAAAACTCAGTCTACAACACATCAAAAGAAACTGTACAACCACAAGCTGGCATACTTTTTAACTTTCATAAAATGTCAATGAAGAATAAAACGTGCTGATTGTCATTCACTCCAAGTAGGAGTTTTACGATTTGTCAGTTTTAATCGCAGTGAAAATGCCAATTACCTACTGAACGGTTATGAAGTATTCATTTTAAGCATTTAGCATCTACAACTAATGCATTAAAAGATGGATGGGCCTCAGCAATCAAAGGTCACACGAAAGTCAATCTCTATTACGTGAGCACTTTTATACCTTATATCTTGCCAAGTTGCTTAAATACTATAACTCTGGCTGGATGAGGCTCATTTCTGCTAGCTATGATCATTTTAATTCCTTCGAGTATATTTTATAACGTGATTGACTCTCCGATCCTGTCTGTCAAGTTACCGGTAACCTACCACTCAAAGTTTCTCATTGGTAAATTTCAGCAGATCCGATTGTCCACGCCAACATGCGCCAACCCATCTGATATCCACATGAAAATCATTCAGTTTCATTGTTCATCGATATACCGACCTGTCAATCATTTTATCGTCACATCATTTTATCATCATCCGAAAAATGCTTTGGAAAAAGAAAAATGGGAAACTCCGTTCACGTTGAATCCTGTGTTAGTGTTATCATCCGCTTTCAAACAATCGGACTCGGTGGGGTTACAGCATATAACGCTGATATTACGTAACACTAGTAATAATTAGGGATTAGTGAAGTGCGTTCGATTCATGTTTTTCTGATCAGACATTTGAAAGTAGTTGTGAATTTTGAGAATGATCATTTTGTATCCTTTTCCAGTCATTTTTGTTCAGTAATTAATATGATTACACTTAGCATTTTGGCAGTGCGTGTTGTATCCGTTCTAACAACAAGCAAGCAATTCGCTGAACGGCTTGGGTAATTCGTTCGAAAGAAAATTAACGAAGCCTCCGAAGCGTGCAAACATTCGACTTCCTGTTCCTGGCCGACAAGTTCGCGCGAAACAAATCAAAATCTTGTCTGTAAAGAGAGAGTATTTAACCAGTTAAAAGTAAAGATATATTTATTCAGCGCTTGTCGAGGCCACAATAATAAAACATTGTCAAGGGACTCTTTCCGGAACGTTTTACTTATCTTATGCAAATAAAGCTTAACAATAGACATCTGTCACATGAGATTGAGGTGATTTTTTCCAGCCTCTAAAACTCGCGGGAAAACGACACGATTGGGATAAGTTCTCCTTCATCGAAAGCAATACACCATTTTGCTAATGATCAGTTCCCGGTTAATGGTGGGTAGATCCGGACCTTTGTGGGGACAAATGGCCATTTTAGGACGTAATTTGAATTTGAATTTCGATCGTTTGCCCCCTTAAAAGGACTTGATTTACCCACAATTCACCAGGAACTGATCATTAGCAAAATGGTGTATTAGGGGCCCATGACAATGTCAAACAGTTTAGTTTAACTGAATTTATAGTCTATTCATAATCAATTTTTAAGGAGATAGGTTTTATTGCCATCACGAGAACCATCTATATAAATGTTATGAGGTACTCGGGATAACATTGATTATCATAAAATACAACAAAAATGGTTGGGTTTCCAGTGCTGTCAACCACTGAGTCATACAAAATCTCCGGTCTGGATGGATTTATCGGCGGTGGAACTTTCAGAGAAGAGTTGCCTTTACAATACGTTCCAACCAGGACCCGGGCAAGGTACATGTGGCGAGCCTCACCTCCACCCCCTGTGTAGTTAACTGAGTAAGAGGCAGGTCTGCCAAAGTGCGCTCCGTATCCAAATCGATCTCCTGAAACCAAACAAGATTTGCGCATGACCATCTGAGTGTTTGGTTATACATAATGAAATAAAGGAACTTCGAAGATACAATCGATCAATTTTGTCCGGCACTCAGTGCATCTCTCCACCTGAGCCTCAATGACTGGAATGCTCTTGATTTTGTCATTGTGGATTGTGGATTAATGGAGTCTAAACTACTGACTCATTCACTACACTGTAGACTCGTTAGACTTGCTTTCAAACAGTCGGACCCTTATGTGCTGGGCCAAAGTTGTCTCACTGGGTTCCATATCAATTATTTCAACGTTCTCACTACGTTTTGGGTAATAAAGTATAACGTAATATTAGGGGCCCAAGATGAAGCCAAACAGTTCTAGTCTACAACCTATTAATAAATCATCGATTTCGCTCTTTTAAGAAGATCGGCTTTATTGCCATCATGAGAGCCATCTGTTCAGAGGTCAAGAGGTCATAACATTGATTATCACAAAATACAACAAAGATGGCGGGATTTCCTGGATTGCCAACCACTGATTCATTAAAAATCTCAGGTTTGGGTGAAATTTTCCGAGGTGAAAGTTTCATAGAAGAGTTGCCTTTGCGGTACGTCCTAACCAGGACCCAGCAAAGGTACATGTGGCGAGCCTCACCTCCTCTCCCTGCGTAACTAACTGAGTAACGGGCATCTCTGGCAAAGTACACCCCTTGTCCAAACTTACTTCCTGAAACGAAACATAAATTGCAAGAAAGCTAATCGATGGTCGCTTACGTCAAGATCTTTCGTCAAGCTTGTGCCAAGATCTCTTGTCCATGTGCATGGTAAATGAAAGGGCATTTTAACATCACATTTTAAATACTAGCTCTACGATTCGTCGGATTTCAGTGTATTTGTATCCTGAAATTTAGCTTTGTGTTTTATACGATAATATTTGCACTTACCATGTACCCCACAAAAACTCCTGTTGAAACCCTGTGTGTTAATAGCTGGTATATTTTTAGCGTCCGTTCCATGAAACAGCTGCCGTTCATTTTTTCCTGTGTTGGTTTTATCCATTTCTTTCTTTCTCACCATATAACACTGATAAAGATAAGGATTTTGTACTCGCTCAATTTTCTGAATGTTTAATCTGCTGGCAGTTGCTCGAACTTTGCGCATGACGTCTTGGTACTCAAAGGAGACTGGGGAGAGTGTTACTGTGTGGGCCTTCATATCGGGGTGGGGCATTGGTTCCCAGTCCTTTGGAAGAGGGATTCCTACAAAACAAAAATTTTAATAGTTTTTTTTTTAAAGGCGTGTGCAAATAAACAAAGAAAGAAGATAAATTTGCTGGAGGTAGTAGTGTTTTTAAATATGGTTTTTGCTAGTAAGTGCCCACGAAACGCATGTTGCGTAATGCCATAAGCACACTGTTCACCGTTCGATAATCAACAAACGTCACAGCTTTTGCTGTTGAACAGTGTGTCATTTTGGCTATAAATATGTAGTGTGCTGAAATTAAAGGCCGTTTAATATTCTGAACACTCTTGAACGGAATATATCCTGGTCGCGAAACGTTTCCGACGAAAATAGAAGATATTTCTGCGTACGGAAACGTGGAAAACTATGAGAAAAGATGCAGAATAGTATTGTGGGGCTTAGGGGTGGAGGGGTAATCAAGTGGCCTACGATGGAAGTCATGCAAAGAAATGAGGGCCACGAGGAGGCGGAGTCACTTCAGAACAATCTCGAGAGCTGTCAATTACTTTCTTTCTTTGGCGAGCTGCTGATGATCATTGCTCCTTTGCTATAGAAATTTGCAGGCGGTCCAAAATGGAAAAAACCAAAGGTGGCCCTGTCGGTAATGTACGGTTGGCTACAACAGCGAAGAAATAAAGATAATAAAGAAAGCTTGTTATCTGGAAAATTTCCACTAATAAATAGATAAATCGATTCTTGTCTGTTTAGGCGAAATATTGGACATTCTTGGCATATGAAAGTCACGGGCGTATTGAATATTTGACCAGAAGAAGACGATGACGAAGAAGAAATAGATGACCTTCTTGATGAAAGAATAGACAAAAAAAGATGAAGAACGAGCAGACGGAGGTATGAAAAAGAAAGAGCGAATAGAAAGTGATGAGGATGAAATGACATGATTGAAGAAATAGAGGAAGAAAAACAAGCCCACTCTGAAACAGAAGAAGAAGAAATGGTCGTTTGCAATGAGAGAATGGAAGAAACTGAAGAGCACCCCGTCGACGACGTGTAAAAAGGAAACCGAATAGAAGACTATAAAGATGAGTTAGACGAAGACATAGCAGAAATAGAGGAAAACTAAAGAAACCGACGAAAAAGAAATATACGATGGTGAAAAAGAGCTGGAAGAAAACAAAAAAGTTATAGTTTGTGAAATTAGTTAGCAGGACGCAAGAATAGATAGACAAAGATGAAACGACAAAGGAAAAAGGCCGTCTTTTTCTCGCGCCGGATTTGCTTCAGCCTGACGCTCAACGAACCAAGTGGCGAAAGTGGGACTGCTCGTAGTTTACGTGTAAATCTACTTTTGCTAGCTGCTAACAAAACGATTTAATACAGCTTTCGGGGATCAGTTCATTAAAATTTCGCTGAAGGAACAACGTAAAAGTCTCAATTAAAGCAAACAGCCGTTGTAATTACCCCGTTGTCCATGTTAGCCTGTTCCAGGCTCTCAGATATTTGGCCCAAATATCCCAGGGGAGCCTGGGAGAACGAGCGAAGAAAGTTAAGCAGGGCTGGGGGAGGGAAAGGAGAAGGGAGAAAAGAGAGCCTGTAAGATTTTCTTTAACGACCCTACTCATCCGACATTCATTCACTTGGATTTCTGTCAATCTGTCAATTAACGGAAATTGTTCTCGGATTTCTCGCGTGAGTTATTCACATAACCGCGAGTAAACATGTGAGGATCCTGCAAGACGAATTTTTAGCTAAGCAAGAAGCCGACCGTTGCCTTCAATTTTGATCAATAAAACAAGAATCGTCTCCTGTAATAGATCATATCATCTGTATCAGTTTCGGTAGACATGATCTTTGATCGCCTGTCTTTCTTATGAAGAGATTTCCAGTAGTAAACTAAAATAACACACTCTTAGCTACTAACCCTCTTCAGCTCCTTTCAGCCTTCTGCAAAGACTGATTGTCTCTCTGTTCTGTCGTCCTCGGCCATTTTTGGTTTTTAAATCAATAACAAACTCATCTGCTCGCAAAGACACTCGTACTGTGGGTTGTTCTTTACTGTGCGCCATCTCAATTTTGGCGTTTGTTTTCGGATCGAACACCATTTTTGTCCCGTGTATTGCATAGCTCCACTCTACGTTCTTTGAAACCAGCAGCACTTGCTGTTTCTCTTGGATCTTCTTATTTCTCTCGTTAATCTCGTGCCAGATCTCCCCAACCATACCAGTAACTTCTGTCGGATCACCACGGACCACAATGCTATCCACATCTGCCTCGATTGTAAGACTGACGTCACGGTCTTTTGCTTTCTTTCTAAGAGTGTAGATCTCTTTCTGGGACAGCTTACTAACGGTGTCGTTTACGACTTCCTGAGTCGTACAGGCTTCGGAGAAATCTTTCTTCAAGGAATCCACCGCTTTCTCGACGCTTGCTCGGTCCTTCCCTGCCACAGAAATTTTCACAGAGTGGTCATTCGTCACACTCACACCACTTCTGCGTTTTTTTGGTTGCCTAGCAACTGTTTCGTCTGAAGATGAATCACTACCCTGTTCTTCCACATCTTGCACTAATGCTTGTCCTTGCTGTGCTTGTAAAAATTCGTGCATCACTGAAGCTTGAAATACGACAACGCGCACTTTGCGAATGCTTTTACAGTTTCCACTGAAGCTGTTCAGTGCCTGAAACGTGAGTTGGGCCGAGTCCGCCGCAGCCAGGCCAAAGCCACCTGTGCCTACACTTGGAATTGATATTGATCCAAGTTTGTATGTATCAGCCAGGCGAAGACCAGCTTCCAAACATGTTTGAAGGTGTCGCTTGTCCGCTGAACCTAGAATTACGAAATAATGTGAATGAGCTTCGAAATTACAAACTAGTAAGACTTTTTCCATGACGATGTTTGCTCAAAGGATTCCCAAGCTCTAGTAACACATGATAACACAAAATATACTAATAAACGTTTATTTTTAGCGAAAGACGTTTACCATGGGCAATTGCAGTTTTGTTTGGCCGGAATGATATAGAATGTATATAGCTAGCCAGGAGAGACAAGAATGAGCAGATTAGTGGGACTGAAAATATAAATAGCATTGTGCAAAGAGAACCTATAAAAAGTAAAGTAAAGTAAAGTAATTTATTTAAGCTCGATAACGTGGGGAGTGGTTGCCCAATCTCCCGAGCCAGGGGCTCATGTAATAAACGTTCGAGCATTCCGGATCGAATTGGAATTTAGAAGTGTTGGTTTTTGAGGAGAGGGGAAAACCGGAGAACCCGGAGATAAACCTCTCGGAGCAGAGAAGAGAACCAACAACAAACTCAAGCCACATATGACGCCATGTCCGGGAATCGAACCCGGGCCACATTGGTGGGAGGCGAGTGCTCTCACCACTACGCCATCCCTGCTTCCCCCTATCGTCTTTCACAGCATAGGCCAGCACGAACAAAATATAAGGGCAGCGTTTAATATGCTTGAGGCCAACTAAAGTATCTACAATCGCAGCTCTAGTTTAACTATAGTATCTACGATCTACTATAGTATCTACAGGCGCAGCTCGATCGCCTATTACAGTCACCCTCCTTTTCAAGAAAAAAGGTGAACTTAAGTCAAACCTGGAATGATGTGAATGATCCAAGGCACACCTAAGCTTCCTCCACTTGTCATCACCACTGATCCGGGAGTCTGCTGCCCCAGTTCACTGCATTCTAGTTGAACCTGTGCACCGCCGGCTTCTAAGATAGCTTTGCTTAAATCTCCAGCTCTCTTCATGTCCATATTGGTCCTGTTAATGTTCATGATGGCGTCGGTTGTCTCCAGAGTCAAGTCTCCATTTATGACTTCAATGCTGAGTCTTTTATTTTTGCTGACACGTGGGCAGGCCACGCCCTGATTGGACAGCATTGGGTGTTTCTGCTTCTCCTGTTGAAATGCTGGTAACATCTGAGCTTCGAAGACTACAATCCTGACCTTGCGAATGGTGTTAAAATGGACGCTGAAGTTGCTGAGAGCTTGAAATATTAGACTCGCTGAATCCGCCGCAGACATTCCATAGGTTCCAGTTCCTATCGCTGGGAAAGAAATGGATTTAATACCCCTTGATTCTGCGAGACGCAGACACTTCTCCACGCACTGCTGAAGGTGGTTCTTGTCCGCGGATTCTGGGATCAAATGAATAATATGACGTACTCCACGCGCTGCCAGATTCCCACTGCTGGTTATCACCACTGACCCACCTGTCTGCCGTCCAAGACAAGTGCACTCATCCTGCACACCGCTTGCCTGTTTCACCGCTTTGCTCAACTTCCCAGCACTTTCCATGTTCATATCTTTGCTGTTGATGTTTACAATGGCGTCAGTTGTCTCGTAGCACAAGTCTCCTTGCAAAGCTTCAATAATCAGACGGCCGCTAGGGGTGTTTCCCAGACGGAGCTTGTGCTGGGATTGCAAGGAAGCCATCTCCTGTCCGAAGGCAGTGAATAATGCCTGATCTTGTTGGTGCACCAAAAATCGGATATCTCTCACAGCGGACGAAGGATTATCTCGGCAAAAGCCGATGGCTTCATCCAGCATGATTCGTGAAGCTTCCTTGGGTGGAAATTGCAACTTTCCAGCGCCAATGACAGGAAATGTTATGGACGTTCCTCCAAGCTCTTCACCCCTTTGAAGACATTTCAGAACGATGTTCCGTAAAACCTTGAGCAAAAACAAGAAGAGGTGAAATAGAGGGGTTGAATTGAATAATGCGATTTTAAAACACTACAGTCGACGTGTATAGTTTCCCTTTCATAGCTAAAAGGTCTGCTTGCAGTCTATGAAAACTGGAAAGGCTGAGACGCAAGTAAGCAAAGAGCAAAAGGACAAACAAGCTCTCTGCTCACCGAGCTCCTTCGCTGGCATCCCCTTATTATTATTATTATTATTATTTATTATTATTATTATTATTATTATTATTATTATTATTATTACTATTATTATTGTTATTGTTATTATTATTATTATTATTATTATTATTATTATTAGCAGCAGCAGCAGCAGTAGCAGCAGTAGATGCTCTGAGCACGAATGCTGGTCAACACAACATCCTCGACCGGCTGCCTACAAGTCACCTTAGACAACGAGAACTCTTCGGAGGTTTCTTGCGATTATCAAGAGCACTGGCTTTTGCACTAACGCAATCGTCATCCTAGTTCCGATTTCCTTTAGGCTCCCTTTAAGTGTTCAAAGTTTCTAGAGACTCAATGACAACTAGAACAATCTTCACCATTTTCAATTCCATGATACCTTTATCTTCATGGCCTGGTCTCAATAATTTCTCATCCTCTTTACTTTCCACTCTACTGTCTCCAAGCAAGCGATACCTATAATTTGACAAAACTTCTTCCTCTTAAGCGATTGCATTCAAGCCGCTTGTCTGTCTGTATTGTTACGTTTTACAGAATCTTATTTACTTCATTTCCCACAGCACTTGCAGGTGTGTGTTCAAACCACTTCCCACCACATTCTAGCTTATTTTGAGCGCAAAAGTCCCAACGTCAAACTGTAGCAACTCCATCGTGCTGCCGCTTGTATTTGTTATTTGCAGGTCTGGGGCACTCTCATAAAAGATGGAAAACAGTCTCTTCTTTCCTCCTGCACCACATGCGGCACAGTGGATAATCGTGTGACTTTTCACAGTATTCATCCTCAATGGCTTTCTGAGAAGCCACGTGTAGTCGACCCTCTGTTTCTTTCTTCAGGTGCGCCTTTTCAAGCTAAAACTGCTAACATTTACGGTATCTTTGAAAAAAGCCGATAACATATCAAATTTTCATGTCGGACACAACTTCGTTAGGGTGGCTCACATCAGTTTCTAGCCTGGGATCAGGCTCCGCAGTGGGGTTAAGAAGCGAAAAGAAGGAACGAGGCGAAAAAAATCGGCGGGTGAAGGGAGCCGAGCGGCAGACTGGGGAGGGGAAGGGGTGGCGGAGCCTGGAGACATGTCTTTTATTCCGCCGATCCACCCTGAAGTTTAATTGAAATGTGTCAAGTCCGAAACTGTCAAAAAGTTGATGTCACGGATGTTTCTTCGCATGAATGCACTTAAAAAGTCAAAATCGGCGCACGTAAGTTTTCTCGCGGGAGATAAGAATGCAGCGAGAGCGAATTTGTCGCTTCTGCAAAAAGGTTTTCATTTCGCCTGAAGGCAAAAGGGGGCCGTCGTTAATCCCGGACAGCAGTTTGTCATTTAAGCTGAAGACTTAAAAACAGTTGGACATAAATTAGTGCGTGGAGATGATTATTCTAAACTGGTTTGCCTCTCTTGTGCCGGAGAAGTAGTTCGACTTCAGCAGTCGTTTACAAAACATGTAACCCGTTGCAATGAGCCTCTAGACCAGGGTCAAGAATCGCTTAGCAGTGTTCTGTTCGAGAAGGAAAGTTTGGGATCACAAGCTAAGCGATCCACTGCGCTCCTTTCCCCGACAGGCGTATCACGGCGTGAAACCTTCGACGAAGCAAAATAACTAAAGATGGTTTAGAGGAAAACACCCTGAACACGAACGGTAAACTGCAGGCCACACCAGCGGCGACACGAGTAGAACAGTCGATCGTTCCATTTTCCAAGTTTATTTTAACAGACAACGAGGGAGCATCTGAAAGATTAAACTCTTCCCAAATCCAGTCGGGAGAAACGCTCTTTTTTGCCACCGATTGTAGGCAAAGCTTTTGCCTAGGAATATGCGGAAATTCTCTCAAAGAAGCCTGTATCGCTTGCTCAAAATCGATGTCTGAGATCCGAACGCCTGAAGATGCCATCTCTTTTCCTGAGCTGAAGTTACACAACGTGTGCGTGACTTTCAAGTATTAACAATCCGCTTCAACATCCGCAATCTGTCAACACTGAGAACTTTGTCCAATCAAAGCATGATACCAGAACCTGGTATCATGGATCGGCGGCATGAAAGGCATGTCTCCAGGCTCCGCCTTCAGAACTGAAAAACGCAAAAAGCATGCGCGAACTCCGAGCGAGCGCAAGACCCTGAAATTTGAAAAAATGGCGGCGTTTAATTTTTTTTTATCTCAAAAATCAGGATAGGCCTCTGCAGGCATCCTAGTACGCAGCAATAATTATTCCAGAGAAGTAACTAGCTGTACATATACATTTTTTGTCCTTCGATTTTCTCAGCACTTCTTGAATTATAAAAATTGTTTTGAGGTCTTCGTTTCTCTCGCACCATGAAAAGAGATCGCTTTCGGAAGCACATTACACTGTATTTTCAAAATGTGGCTATCTAAGCAAACTGCTGAATATCTAAGGTCGAGAGCTAAACTGAGAGTATGGGTAGAGTCGGTCTTAATTTTGTGAGTTTGCCAAAGTGTCTCGCTTTTTGCCAGAGCGGGTTTTTAAATTGTTGCGCAAAAAATTAATTATCGTTCTTGCAGCCAGGTAATCAACGCTTGGCGACATTTGGCTGCATAGAGGTTTTCCATCAAGCAAATCCCTTTTAACATATGAAAACCACGATGAGCAAAATTTTCATCTTTCAAAGGTATTTTAAGTGGTGTAGTTTGATTTTATCACGAGTTAATCAAGTAAAAAAACAAACATTCAAGCATGACACAAGTTAAGATCCCTAATGTTCCTACGCGTGTAAACAAACCGTGCACAAAAGTCTTGTTGTCATGATCAACCTCTTGCACATTTTGTGGCAATATAAGCAAACCACTGAATATCTAATGTCGAGAGCTCAACTGTGGTTAGCGAAAGAGTTAATCTGTGTATGCTGTGTTTGCCAAAGTGTCTATTTTTTTTTCCAGAGCGGATTTTTAATTTATTTCGCAAAGATTATTTTACCGATTTACGGTGTGGCCAGTATTCACTAAACACGCTCGGTCGGGTGCCTCTCGCATTATCTACTGTATTTCTTTAGAAAACGTCACTAGTTGGTATACGATCCCATGTGCTTTAGTCAGGCAAAACAATAAAATGATGGGAAAAAAAAAACACAACACTTTGCAAGGTGTGAACACTCTCCTGGCATCGTGTTCGATTTCATTCAAAAGACCAACAAGAGCCCGCGAAAAGGTAGCCTCCTTCGCAGACGTCTTTGGGCTCGTCACGCGTCCCTTGCCCACGAACGTCTGCTGAACTGAACTGCCACTTCCGTTCGCGGCGGTTAGCCAATCATAGTTCGTTTTCCAATTTTTTGAAAGTAGGACTTCGACCCCAGGATTATTTTCACAGACGATGCACGTGAATCGGGTGTCGATTTCCATTCTTACGCAGCTCGTTATTGGTTTCTTCAAAACAAAGGCTAACCTCCGGCGAACGGAAGTGGCAGTTCAGTTCAGCAGACGTTCGTGGGGAAGGAACGCGTGACGAGCCAAAAGACGTCTGCGAAGGAGGCTAGCGAAAAGGTGATGCGCAGAAAGCTGCGCAGAACGTTTTTCCGCTCTGAAGGCTCCGCCGCCCCTTCCCCTCCCCCAGTCCCTCACTCGGCTCGCTTCGCTTTTTTTCGCCACGTTCTAGCCTGGGACCAGGCTTTGCAGTGGGGTTAAAGAGCGAAAAGAAGGAACATGGCGAAAAAAAAATCGGCGAGCAAAGCGAACCGAGCGGGGCACTGTGGGAGGGGAAGGGGTGGCGGAGCATGGAGAGATGCCTTTCATGCTGCCGATCCGCCCTGAAGTGTAATTGAAATGTCAACAAGTCGATCAAACTGTCAAAAAGTTGACGTCACGGATGTTTCTTCGCATGAATGCACTTAAAAAGTCAACATCGGCGCACGTAAGTCTTCTAGCGGGGAGACAAGAATGTAGTGAGAGCGAATTTGTCGCTTCTGCTTCTGCAAAAAGGTTTTCATTTCGCCTGAAGGCAAAAGGGTGGCCGTCGTTTCAGGTTTTAATAGTTTAAAAAGACAAAGAGTTGCTCGTTGATCCCGGACAGCAATTTGTCATTTTAGCTGAAGACTTAAAAACAGTTGGACATAAATTAGTGCGTGGAGAGGATTATTTTGAACTGGCTTGCCTTTCTTGTGCCAGACAAGTCGTTCGACTACGGCAGTCGTTTACAAAACATGTAACCCGTTGCAATGAGCTTCTACACCAGGGTCAAGAATCGCTTAGCAGTGTTCTGTTCGAGAAGGAAAGTTTGGGATCACAAGCAAAGCGATCCACTGCGCTCCGATCCCCGACTGGCGTAACACCTTCGACGAAGCGAAATAATTAAAGATGGCATAGAGGAAAAAGCCCGGAATACGAACGGTGAACTGCAGGTCACACCAGCGGCGACACGACTAGAACAGTCGATCGTTCTATTTTTTCAAGTTTCTTTCAAAAGACAACGAGGGAGCAATTGAAAGATTAAAATCTCTCAAAACCAGTCGGGAGAATCGCTCTTTTCGCCACCGATTTTGAGCAAAGCTTTTGCTCTTGTTTAAGCCGAGTAATAGGCGGAAATTCTCTCATAGAAGCCTGTATCGCTTGCTTAAAATCGATGTCCGAGATCCAAACGCCTGAAGGCGCCATTTCTTTTCCTGAACAGAAGTTACACAACGCGTGCGTGACTTTCAAGTATTAACAATCCGCTTCAACATCCGCAATCTGTCAACACTGAGAACTTAGACCAATCAGAGCAATCTGGTATCATGGATCGGCGGCATTAAAGGCACGTCTTCAGGATTCGCCGCCCCTTCCCCTCCCCCAGTCCTACGCTCGACTCTCTTCGCTCGCCAATTTTTTTCGTCACGTTTCCTCTTTTCGCTTCTTAACCCCACTGCGGAGCCTGGTCCCAGGCTAGCTACGTTCCTTCTTTTCGCTCCTTAACCCCACTACGGAGCCTGGTCCCAGGCTAATCAGTTTCTAGCACTTTTATTTTGATGGATAATTACTACCAATCAATATATATTATTACCTTTATAGTAGTATCAAAGAAATGCTCCATCATTGGTGAAAGAGTTAGGAATCTGTTTTCGACGTGATAGGCTACCTTAACAACACTTTAACCTGTTAAAAACATCCCTAAGTTTAGCTTTAAATGACAATAACTCAAAAACGAGCAAAGCGACCCTCACTTTTATTGTCAGGGAATAATAAGCACAGTAAAATGTTACTTTTTGCAAAGTTAAAAAAGGTAGGAGCGGATTCAGAACCACTTTACATTTACGAAAATTTAAGGTTATTCTAAATCAGATTCTACAATTGTTTTCACTTTACAAAATGTTGGATCTTGGCATACCTGTTACTTTTCAACCATAAAATTTGAGGGTCACCAAGCTCGTTGTTTAGTTATTTTCGCTTAAAGCTAAAATTAGGGGTATTTCTTATGGGGTCTATTGTTGTTATGGTAACCTATTGAGTGGAATAATTTTCACGATTTGTTTCACCAATTAGCGGACATTTTTTTGATACCACTATAAGGGCGGAACAACTTTAAAAAACTGGAAATAATGGTCCATCGAAGCACAAGAGCTGGAAGGTATTAAAATCGGTCTTAGCCACCTTAATGCTAAATGCTCCATCGCAAGTGAACGGCTTTTCAAGCCAAAACACCGATCTTGTTCAGAGGTCTATCCTTTGCCTTAAATGATTTATGAAAGTAAATCAACATTTGACAGCTAGCATTTCTTCAGGTCTTACAAAATCCATTTGAAAGTTTTTTGCAGTTTAATCACCCTAGTCGACATGACAAAGAGGGAAAATAAACGATCATCCGACTATCTCGTCCGCAGGACACCTAAGTTAAAAAAGGATGCTGCGAGCACAGCGAGCAGAATCAATATCATTATTGGCGCCTTTCTGCGCTGTCCTCTCCCCAGTTTCCACTAGTCAAATAATCCAAGATCAGACAGGCGTAAAATGTTAGCGCGAAATATAGAAGGATTGTTCCCAGTCTAGATTACATACGAAACTGTGATTATTGTATACTTACAGTTTCACCACTGCCTCCATTCCACTTGCAGCAGTTCGTATGGATCACGTGATTGCAGGCCAAAGTGCCGGATCCAGGAGTGACTGTAATGTCACCATTGTTTGGATTTGCGAAGCGCTGTCTCATTGCCTGTCCACCCGCGGTGATGATCGCCTGAGAGCATGCGCCTTTAGAGCTGACCAGTATGTCAGCCTGTAATTAAATCACAGAAACATCTGATTATGATCATATGAAATGATGGTTATAACAGGGTAAATTTCTTACTGGTATTAAAAGACGAGGTCTTAAAATCAAAGTTTTAAAAGCAGGTTTTGCAATGAAAAGGTTACTGAAAAGATCCAATTATTTAAGTCACGCAAATGTAATGAGAATATTGCTTGGTTTGAACGACAGAGGGAAAGGAACCACGTGATAGACATGACGTGATGTATGAATAAAGGGTATACTACATGAGCTGCAAGGAGAAAAGTCAGAGAGTGCGTATATTAATTAGTGTCACAATAGACGTAAAATCACTGAGTACCATGGACGAACGGTCATTCCTTTGAAAACATTACAGGGAGAAACATGACAGTAATGTGCAGAGCTTCCAGATGAACGTTACGGGGATCTCTTCTAATAATTCGATACTCAGGCAAATCTCTGACTGTAAGAATGAATTGAGTACCGGAAAGATTGTTGATGATTTCAAAGAATGAACGGAACTATGTTTACATTCCTTAAACAGTAATTGAAAGCGATGATGCAAAACTGTTTTAAAGGAAGTGTTTTTTAGGAAGTGGGAGTTGTGTGCCTCCATACAGGAATTGTTGGGTCGAGGGCGGGAAAAGATTCAAAGTTGCGTACACCTGAAGAGGATGAAAAAAGGTTGCCATTGTTCTACCCGAAAACAGAGTGTCGAACGAGAAGCAATACAAACTTAGAGGATGTCTCTTTTTTTCTTATTTATATTTTTCTAGCTCCTTGGCGATGAGAATTGTTCGAAAAAATGGGGATCTCGTCCAGGCAAAGTAATCAGTTTTGAGATTCAGCTAAGATATTATCCATTTTTTACTCAAGATAAGCTGAATTAGGATACAGTGTATTTTTAGATTGTTAATTTAACTTACTCGAACTTACCCTCTCAGTCTCAATAAGTCCCGCTCTCCACGAAATTTTGTGGCCATTTGTGGTGACCATGGCAGTGGGGTTCGTGCTGTGCACTAGTGCTTCTTCCTCCTGTTCATCACCATCACTGCCGCTCCCGTCAGCATAATGTTCATCGTCGCCATCACCGCTTGAAGAGTCAGACTCCACAGCGGCTCCTGCATCTCGAGTGCTCATGCTTCCTTCCTTTTTGTCAAAGCTCCTTTCGACGTGGATGGTGCATACATGATCCTTTTCCACCGATTTCACCAGACGGTCACCTTTACCACTTGTAAAGTATTTCCTCAGACCTGGCTGCTTTACTTCAAAGACCTTTAAGTCAGTCTCAGCCAAGAGACCGTTCAGCATTCGTCTTGCACGTTTAAACCCTTCTTTATTGCCAGAAATGACAAGTTCGTTATCACCTCTTCCATTTTGAATCTTCACTTGAAAGGTTTCGAGTTCCGTTTCAATCGAGCGCAAGTCGACCCAACGGAGCTCAGAGAGATATCTTCTGACAAGTTTAGAAGGACAAGTGAACCGCTCCGTCTGAATGCAGTTCTTTTCTAAGTAAGCGTTCAGCTTCTTCGTCGCTTCAATCACGTCTTCTCGAAACCCAGCAACAAAGGTGTCACTCCAGTTGTTCCTGTAGACGCGAATAACTTCACCTTTGTTAAGTTCATCGCAGAGTTGATGCCACTCCGCCGTTTTCAATAGATACTGGCTCTTGTCGTTTACGTGAACTTTCTCCTCCAGCGTCAACTTGCTCACAAGACTCACTGCCTTGCGTGCGTGCGCAGCTGAAGTACCCACAACACGAGCTTCGTTGTCGACCACGAACACAGCTTCAACGTTGTTCTTTTCCAACTCGCATTTCACCCTCTGAAGACCTTCACCTGAGCCTAACACTTCGAAGATGCTCTTCGATATGTTTAACTTCTTTGCAGTTATATCAAAGTATAATTCGTCGAACTTCAACTTCGCCCTGATAAACTGTAGCGCAGGACCTTCAAAATAGATTTCCTCTGCTTCGGTGTCCAATTTTATCTCCAGTTCCTTGTTATCCTCTTGAAGTTTCTCCGCAAACTTTATCTTCTTCAACAAAATTAAGCGCTCTTCGGCAACCTTTGTTGTCACCTTAAGATTCTTTCTTCGAGTTTCTTCGCGATATAACTCCTCTAATTTTTTTTTTAATTGATCTTCAAACTTTTCTGCGTCCACGTTCAAGGACGCGATTTTCAAAACGTAAGAATCATCGATTGCCTTGACCAGTGGTGGATCAACACCAAGGCATATGCATGCGCGAATATTGGTTAACTGTGTCTTTACGTCTTCCCAGAAATCTTTATTGACTTTGACATCACGCGTTGTGCATTTGCCAAGGTAGTTGTGGACTTCTTCAAGGCACTCCCACTTCCACAAGTCGCTTTTATCTCCTCCACGAAACACTATAAGAGCTATTTCATTGTTCGGCGTCCATTGTATTTCACTCTCCTTTGCGGCCAGTGCCTTCATCAGTTGATCGTAATGTGTCGTAGATGTGACGTATTCCATCACAAACGGGTCCACAGCCACTGGAAGTTCTGGGTTAAAGAAAGATAATCAATTCGATAGGTAGTGTAATGTTTTGTTTCAAATGCATATGTTTGCAAATTACAGTAGTAAACGCGAGACTAATCTGACTAAATATGCCAAAAAGAGCAAACATCTGAATCTGCTTTTCCCAATTTCTTTAGTAAAATATTCGTGCAGGTTATATTATTAAGAACTTTAAACTGAAAATCCCTTAGAAATGTTTCCATACAGACTTCAATAGGTAAAAGGTAGATCTCTGATAACCCTTTGCGAGTAACATTAAATTTTTGCTACAACCTTTTTGCACCATTTGGAAGAGTAGCTTTCAGCTCAAAAAGCATACTATAATAATGTTTGCATTTGGCCACCCCTACATCAAAGAAAGTAATAATAGAGACCCAGTTTTTCACCCTTTCTGACATCATCTTCCTTACACCTTAAAATAATAGAGATAGCTCCTTATAAACCAGCCCATTATAAGAAATTACATTTTATATAAGTTTCATTTATGATAGTATCCAGAGACTTTAAATTACTTTTTGATAAACCTAGTTGACGGATTGAAATGATATTCTTTTCAAAAAAAAGTCTTATAAAATACCGGTTTTCCATCTATTGTAATGTTTTTTATTGTTCCATATTATTGAACTTGACCTATTAGCTTTAGAAAAGGCGTGTTTGAAATCTGCCCAAAACTTTATCAGTTCTGCATAAAAAGCATTTGAAATTTTGAATTCTTTTGGGTCATAATCACAATAAAGGAGAAACGATCCTCCATAAGGTTTTAGTAAATGATTAAGATACGACTTCAAACCAGCTTCCTCGCCACGGCACAACCTTTTCAACCATGACAAGCGAAGAGATCGTACTAGAGTTTCAAAATCTAAAACTCTCAATCCTCCATTTTCATAAAAATTTATTGTGGCTGTTCTCACAACCCTGCCCTGACCTCTCCACAAAAATTTTTTGAGTCGTTGCTTATAATTCATTTTAATAAAATCATCATAATCATAAGTTAAGTAGACCCCTAAACATTTAATCGGTCGTGCAGGCCAATTGAGACCAAAAAGATCACCCTTCCGACCACGAGCTTCTCCTCTACCCATACATTCAGATTTAGAGATGTTTTAGGCCTGAAGTTTTAGGCCTGAATTTTTTTCAAAGGATTTAAGTACATCCAATAACGTTTCAAGCCAGGCATCGTCTCTTAGGACCCCAGTTGTATCATCTGCGTATTGTAGCAACTTTATGTCACTCTCCCAAGACAAATTCCACGAATGTTATCATTAGCCCTTATCGCTATAGCCAATAATTCTACCACTGTAATAAAAAACATAAGGTGAAAGAGGGTCCCCTTGTCGAACTCCTCTCTCTAGAATAAAATAATCTGAATGCAAACCGTTATTGCTAATGCAACTAGATACGTCAGTGTATAGAATTGAGACCCATCTCCTAAAAACAGTGATAGATAGATAGATAGAAACTTTATTAAAGTGTCAAAACCGTCTAGCCAGGGAACAAATCCCTTACTAATTTGGGGACACCAATTAGGGGAGAATATACAAACTAAAAACTATATACAGTAGTAGGTAAAATATCTATAGTTAACTAATTAAGAGATTTATAGTAAAAATACACAGAAGTCAAAATGAACAAAGGCTACAGCCTGCGCAGCCATCATCTAAAAGTTCACTTATATTGAGTTGGCGTATCTTGCTTTTAAACGACGTTAGGGTTGTGACGTCCCTGATACTCTTGGGTAGTTTTGTCCATAGCCTAGGCCCTAAATATCTAATAGAGTGCTTGCCATAGGTGACTGTCTCATACCTAGGTATAGAGAAATCTGCTTGCCGCAGATTGTAATTACTATTTGGTTCTTTAAAGATGTTACTTATATATGCAGGGCACAGTTTATGCTTTACTTTATACATAAGGATGCAGAGATCCTGTAAGCGACTATTTAGTAGTGTTGGCAGATCTGCCTTCTCTAATAGTTGTTCATAACTAGAATTATTATCCTTGAAAACCGCTCTAAGTCCTCTTTCTTGTAGTCTTTCAAGCTTTCGAGTGTCACTCGCTTTACAAAAATGCCACACTAGGTGACAGTACGTGAGGAATGGTAATATCGCGCTTTTGAATAATATAAACTTAGATTTCATAGGAATTAAATTACGTAGTCTCATTAGAACACCGATTCTCTGGCTGGCTTTTTTACAGATAGAGATTACATGCTCAGAGAAATTTAGCTTAGAATCTAACACTACTTTTAGAAGTATGATATTTTCTTTAGATTCAATCACAACATCATTCACGCAAATATTGCTGTCATTTTGAGTGAAGCCCAAGTTCAAAACTTGGTACTTTTTGAGGTTTCCCGCCAATAAGTTAGAATCGTACCACGTTGTTGCTAAGTTGGCACTATCCTTTAACTGGGAAGTCACAGCTGCCTGGTCTGCTCCTGCGTGGTAAATTTGGTGGTCGTCGGCATACATAGACAAGTTCGCTGTTAGGCAGTAGGATAGGTCATTCTGGAAAACATTCCATAACAACGGGCCAAGCGCGGAACCCTGAGGACAGCCACGACTCACGAATCGGCTAGAACTAACATGACGGCCGATCTTTACTTGATATTTCCGTTCATTTAAATAGCTGTTTAAAAGTTGAATAGCGCTTTCCTGAAAACCGTACGCTTCAAGCTTGTTCAGAAGTAGTGGTGGGTGTAACGAGTCAAATGCCTTTGACATGTCAGTTGAAAGTATGCTCACAACCTGTTTTCGATCCCTCGCCAGTCTCCAATCTTCTACTAAATTGATCAATGTTGTTTCGCAGCTGTGAGCTTTGCGATAAGCGGATGAGTGTTGGTAAATGCGATTACCAAAGCCAGAGTTGATCTGCGCTCCAACCAACTTCTCAAGAACTTTACTTACACATGGTAAGAGAGTTATGGGCCGGTAGTTTTCCTTTGCATTCCTGTCATCCTTTTTGTATACTGGGGCCCAAAGCCCATACTTCCATTCACTAGGCCATGCATTCTTGTTAATACAAGAATTGAACAAGGTGGTTAGTGGAGCGGATAATTCATTAGCACCTGTTTTTAAAGCCTTTGAAGGAATTCCATCAGTGCCGGTGGCTTTGTTTATGTTCAGCGAGTCGAGAACTGCAAGGACTTGTCCCTGTGTAACCAATTCGATTTCGATGGTCTGAGTGGAATTCCTATTTTCATGTTGTATCCTCTGAACACAAGGATGGTCTCTAAAGTCCTCTATTGACTTTCTTTCAATCGCTGTACCGCCAATGCCATCCGCCAAGGTAGCAAAATGCTCAACCAATTCCTCAGCCACTTGATGTTGATTCGTTATCATACTGCCGTTTATTTTTAAGTGGATGTCGTTTCTTTCAGTACAGCTCTTAGAGCCCAAAAATGGCTTGAAAGTTTTGAAGAACGCCTTGGGATTGATTTTCAAATCGTTTGACTTATTATACCAGTACTGTTTGATGGCGATTCTTCTTTGTTTAGTGGCCTCGTTTCTGGCTTTACGTCGTAATTCCCAATTTTCTGGCGTTTTGTCTTTCAAGAACTTGTCATTTGCTTTGCGTTTTGCTCTAATCGCACTTTTCCAATGAGACGTCATGTAGGGCACATCTTTATCACGCACACGCATTTTTTTCACGGGTGTCACTTCGTCCAGTATATTGTTCATAAGTGCATTCCACACGTAAACTTGATCGTCGACGTCATCAAACAATTGTCCAACGTGCCATGGGGCAGAGGACAAAAGCTGTTTATAATGTTCAGGGTCAAAGTTCTTGTAGCTCCTAAATGTGATGACCTTTGGTTTGTTGTGATTTATTTTCTGCTTCAGGACAACGTAAACAAGGTCGTGATCACTTAAGCAGGGATGGTAATTAAATAATAATAATAATAATAATAATAATAATAATAATAATCACTTTATTTAAGTCTCAAATGTATTTAGCCGAGCACAGATGCTCTACTAATTGGGGAGACTAAATCAAATCAAAGTTAAATAAATCAAATGAAATCAAATGTTGGCTTTTTGGGGAGAGGGGAAAACCGGAGTACCCGGAGAAAAACCTCTCGGAGCAGAGTAGAGAACCAACAAACTCAGCCCACTTATGACGCCGAGTCCGGGAATCGAACCTGGGACACATTGGTGGGAGGCGAGCGCTCTCACCACTGCGCCAACTCTGCTCCCCTAAATTTTTGAACTGAGCGTTGGGATAGCTCGCGTCGATCTTGGTCTCACTTACGAACATTATGTGGGCGTTGATTTTCTTGATTACTTCGGTCAGTTCTTCAAATTTATTTTGGATGCTGTTAATGTTCAAGTGGGCAATTAAGAAATCCTTATTGTGATGTTTCCTAAAGAGTTCTAGCTGATCGTTTTCAGAAGTAATTTCTGTGACATCTCTGTGAAGAAACTGCTCGAAGGCCGTGTTTTGAGTTGTTTCCGCTTGATACTCCTCGGCTGGAATTAGTGTATCACCTTCAGAAACTTCTTCAAAGAAGGAGTCCGTTAGTGGCGGTAGAGCACAAGCTGGACAGGTCCAATCAATATCTGGCTGGTCTAAGTAGTACTGGAAAATGGTCCGAGACATATTGAGGCATTTAGCGTGTGACCAGTTTCCACATGTGGCACACAAGATGGCGTTTTGGTTGTTTCTAACTGCTTTGTGGCATTCACTGCATGGGTATTTCAACATAGACTTCTTCCCTTTCGGGCCAGGATTTATGGCCACGTCCCCGCACAGAAGCACATCCCTTTCCAGATTGAAGCTGCTTAATCCTTTGACCGTGTGTGGGACCCTCCGTGAAGTAAATCGTTTAGCACGAGGTTTAAATCTTCTGTGGTTTGTCAAATATGGGACGAATTCAGGTGCAATAAACGTCTTTGAGACGCTTGTAGCCGGGAAAGACCCTAAAACGACGCCACTTATACTCTCTTGGATTAAAACTGCTGTTCCAAGCAGGAGTACTAGAAATTGTAGCGAGCTCGTCCAGGTCGGTCCAGCCGCCATGACAGTTTCCCACTTGGTGACAAGACCGAAAACTTATATAGAGTCCCATTCGATGCTATCAAACGCTTTCTCAAAGTCAAGAAATGCAAGAATATCACTTATTTATACCCTCATTCTTTGTAAATTCCATCATGTCCTACAACGTTCTAATTGTTTCGCCTATATACCTTCCTACCACATAACGACTTTGATTAGTGTGAATTGTATTCGGTAGAATCTTCTCTATCTGAAACGCTAAGATTTTAGATAAGATTTTAACGTCCGTATTTAACAAAGAAATCGGTCTCCAATTGTTGAAAAACGATCTTTATCTTTCTTATCAATTAAAGTAACAACCGCCTGCCTTTGCGAGGTGGACAAACTTCCTGATTCGAAGGCAGCATGAAAAGAGTTTTGCAAACTTTCTCCAAGGAGATGCTAAAATTTTTTGTAGAACTCAGATGGGAGACCATCATTTCCTGGGCCGGACTTTGTTATCTTTAAAAGTTTTCAAAACTTCCGCCGCCTCTTCAATTGTCACTTCACCCTCACATAAATTACTCAAATCGTCTGTAAGTTTCGGGATATTTGGGTTGTCAAAACACAAACTGCTTTCGGGGCCGTCAAGGTTTACTTTCTTTGAACTATATAAATCTTTGTAAAAATTTCTTTGACCTTCTAATATTTTGAAAGGATCCGTTGTGACAAAGCCACTCAAATTTAATTTTCGTATATGTTTTCGAGTGTGATTTCTTTTTTTCCAAATTTAAGAAGTATTTACTATTTTTTCTCCATGCTCATGCCACCTTGCTCTAGCTCTAACAATTATCCATCAACCCTTTATACTTCTTAAGACTCTAGGTCTGCTTTAACGTTTTCTAACTGCTGTAAAGACTACGCAGTAGGATGAATCTCATGAAGCATTTTAAACTTTTTGCAAATCGCTCATCAATTTCAATTTTTTTCCTCTTTTCTTTCGCAACCTGTTTAGCAAAGCTTAATGAAAATTCACGTATATATTTTATATTTTAACCATTCCCATGACATTTGTGGGTTATCAAAATTGGATTTAAACTCGCTACACCATATTGGAATATTGTGCTCCATTGCTTCATTGTAATCGTTGTTCAGTAACAAGGAAACATTCAGCTTCCAAAAACCCGGGCCCTTAACTTACTTGTTCAAGGTATTGACCAGTCAGTGTTAATGGAGGAAGTAAGTTATAATTCATCAGTTTGACGAGGTTGGAAGATAAGATATTTTGTTTTCTTTAAATTTAGGGTTAATTTATTAGCACATATTCAGTTACGGATATTTAGAAGTTCAGAGTTAATTTGCAGCAAGAGTTTGTCTAAGGGCCTGTTCACATGGAGGTCGGGAACCCCGGGTAGATGAGGTACCCCACCTACCCGTGCTCAAAAAAAGCTGGCTTTCACATGCAACCCTGGGGTGCTGGGGTGAGGTTTAAAATGCTATCGCGTGGTCGGTAAGTACGTATTTTAACCAAGAATTCAGAGACAATTGCCCTGATGAACATCACCCCACCCCATTTCCAGGTCACTTGGAGAACACTTACCCCAGCTTAGCGGGTTACCCGCCCTAGATGACCGGGCAACCCGCCTCGGTGAGGTACCCCACGTCAGCAGCCCATTATCCTGAGCGTGCAACTTCCATGCTGCGTTTGTGAAACGGCGTTTTCACAAGTAGGTTTATTTTTAGATGTACATTTCCCGCGAATTGGCTTCGGATAGCCAATCAGAGCGATTGCGTAATGAACAATTTTTTAATACGTACAGAACTAGGAGACATGTAAAAAATCTTCATTGTTCTGAAAGTATTTCAGGCGATAATTTCAGTATTTACACTAAAAGTAGTAGCGGAAGTCATCGCAAACAGTTATTTTCGCGGGAAAGGTCAATCGAAAAATAGACCTACTTGTAAAAATGCCGTTGCAGGGATTTATGATAGTTGCACGCTCCGAGTAATGGGCTCCTGCCACGTCACTTGTGAACGCGATCGAAAAATAAAGAGAGATTGTATGGAGAGATTGGTAACCCCACCGAGGCGGGGGGCCTCACCTTCCTGGGGTCCCCCATCTTATCTTAATGGATCTCCATTGGCTACCTGTTAAGCAACGTATATCTTTCAAGATATTACTTCTTACATATAAGGCCTTGAATGCCTTAGCGCCTCAATATATATCGAACATGGTAGTGCAGTACACACCAGCCAGAACTCTACGCTCTTCTAATAAACAGTTCTTGCAAGTGCCTAAGTTTAAACTTAAGACTTATGGAAGCAGGTCATTTAGCTATGTCGCGCCCTATCTGTGGAACAAGCTCCCAGTTACCATACGACAGGCACCATCACTTGCGACATTTAAGTTAAAGCTTAAGACCTATCTTTTTAGCCAAGCTTTTGATTTTTAGGACTATTAACATTAATTAACTTGTTAGTATTATTTCGTGGTTAATTTATTCAATTATTTATAATCATTTTAATTGTACATATTGTAAAGCGCTCCGAACTCTAGGACGAGCGCTCTAGAAATCCTATATTATTATTATTATTAATATTATTATTATTATTACAAGTGAAACCGGAAATAACAATATATAATTATATATCCCATAAAAAGGTAGATATAAGGCAAAGAAACAAAATGATGGTCGAAAAGAGTAACTTTTAATGCCATATATTACGGCGAGACATGACTAACCTTCTTCAGGGGCAACACTGAAGCAAAGTAAAAATGGAGAAAACGATTACAATACAGAAATAGAAATAATAGACGTGTACTGAAGCGGCTATCAAAAAAATAGCATTCTCAAGGTGGCATTCCCAAGGTGGTAAGAACAATGATAAGTTGTGATGAATTTGCAATTTTGTTAGACTCTGCAACAAAGTTAAGACGTAAGTAGATACTGCTACGTAAGGGGTAGAACCAGAAGAAAAAAGTACAATCAGTTGAAGGTTCAGAACCCCTGCCCCACCCATTCATTCACTACTGACTTATTATTTAGACCTTGTAGACATTGTTTCTCTCACTTAACTTCTCATGGTTTTGAAAGTTATTTGTTGCTGAGCCAGCAAGCCAGAGCTGACTAATAAATGTAAAAAAAAAATGGTTGTATTGAAATTTGGGGGTTAAATGTTGTACAGACGGAAGATTGTATTCATATTTTTGTGGATATTTATTATGAGTGTGCTTGGATCGAGGCAAGTGTATTTGTACTTCTTTGGGAAAATAGTTGACAATTTTTCTTTATTATTTTTACCTTTTTTAGTTTTTGCATATTAATTCATTCATACCAGAAATCACAAGTGTTAGTTGAGAGAGAGAGAGAGAGAGAGAGAGAGAGAGAGAGAGAGAGAGAGAGAGAGAGAGAGAGAGAGAGAGAGAGAGAGAGATGCTCTGAAAACACGCCTATCCGCTCTTGTTCTGACAGTTCACGATAAACCAAAAATTAAATGTTTTGCAATTTTTTTCTTTGTTAAAATTACGAAGGAAGACATTGCCCGCTATGTTTGTCATCGAATCGTAGATTCTCCACACCTCGCGATTCACAGGTCATTTTGTTTAATCAATCACAGCAAGTGAATCGACCTTCTGAAACGAAGCGACGGTTTGCTTGCGACAGCGCTGAAGCTATGGTGAAAGTGGTATTTACGGTCAAGTTTAACAAAGTAATGGGAAATTTCTAGTCCGAAGCTTAACTACATTCAAAACGGTGAAATGATTTTGAAATTTGTTCATCCTGTCTCATAAAACCTTAGACCAAGTCAGTGGATTAACGAGCACATGAACGCTGTGCGATACCTCGTTCGACTGTCTCGTTCCGCCACTTCGACTAGGTCAACTGAAGATGTGTTAGACTGTGAAAAGATTTGTGTGGTGAAAGAGCTGTGGTGAAAAGCTGAAAAGGTCGCCAAAATGGGAGATTTGCCGTCAAATTCAACTAAGTAATGGAAAATTTCTAGTCCGAAGCATAAAACTTTAGATCAAGTCAGTGGATTAACGACGTCCACGTCAACGCTGTGCGATACCTCGTTCGACTCCACTCTCTATCCGCCACTTCGACTAGGTCACCTGAAGATATGTTAGACTGTGAAAATATTTTTAACTGGCCACTCTGGGAAGAATTATATCAAGGCTTGATGGACGGCTTTTTTGGATGTATCTAAAGCGTTGTGAAAGGGATTGTATTCGCGCCGCGACTGCATTCGACAACACATAAATTTTCCCGCTGTGCTTTGAGCATGACTAAAGACGAAGGATGTGCGATTTACGCAGTGGCGCGATGTAGCCTTTTCGACGATTGGAGCAGGTATTTACCGTTGACCTTTTATTTAGTCGTTTTCTTCAAAAGACTTACGGTCAACCGATAAGTCAGATAAGCGTTGTCTTTGTTTATGTGCCCAACTTTTGTATGGCTCGGCAAGAAGTTAAGCCTACTCTCAAATTTGGTTTTCAAGTTTATCGTCAGTTTGTTTGTGAAGAAGGTTTTCAGGATTTCTGTGTTGGACCCATTCTTATAGCAAATTACATTTTAATTTCCACTCAATTTAAAAAATAGATTCAAATGAAATTTACCGTAAGCTTAAGCTTATAATTTAAACACTGTTGTAAAAAGGTTTTTCCTCAGACTACCATTGTAAATAGGTGCCACAAACCAGAAGCGTAACACTTTGTAAAACTGCCAAATCTATTAAAACAATTATTTGCTAATCTTTCTTTGTTTTTGTTTTTTTTTTTCGACTGGTTCTTGGTCGGTTTTGACATAAACTTAAGTACTTGACGTCTTCAGAGTTATTTAGCTTAGGTACTTTCCGCGTTTAGCGCGCACGTACACGAACTCGCACAAACAGCTTTATAAAATTGAATTAAATTATGTGAACCCCCATGCATTACAACCTCTGTGAAAACCTTTTTTGTAGTACAGTAATTTTTCAGATACAACAAAATGTTTCGCCACTCAAATTAAACTTATGTGTCGGAATCGTGTAATTCATTAGGGTAATCCATTTGAAAGCACGAACTGTTCCAGTATTTGTTTATGCGCAACTATTTTTCTTAGGCCAATACTTTGAATAATGGCTTTATGGTACACTTTGTTATAATTGTAATAGGGAATTTAGTTCATGGACAGTATAAAATAAAGTTTTGATGTCTGTGCGAATGAAGGTAACGTTTTAAGTTCCGGTTGAAAATAAAGTAATCATTTATTCCGTCACTGTTTAAGATACGTTTTTAACCTTCAAATATCGTATTTAGTAAAATTACTGAGCTTGCATCGGTTGCCTTAAGCAACTTAAATTGTTTCATTTAATGTTAGCATTAATTTGATTTCATTCGCATTGCTGCAACTTCTAGTTTAAGTTGTATAATTTCAAGAATTAAACAACACTTTTTAGGTGGGAAGTGCATTTAAGTGTACCACAAACGCGCTTTTTTTGTTTTTGTTTTGTTTTTTAACAAACAGCAACAACTATCTGTATCAACTTACCTTCTCAAGTATACATTGTCCCTGAGCAGACAGCAGCCATAACAAAAAAATAATTAAAAAAGTCGTCAAAAGTTCCGTTTACAGAAAATGCAAGTCCAGTCCGTTGTTCAGGCCTTGGAATTTTTTTCTAGCTAACCTTTTGTGGCGCGGCGTCGCAGTGAACAAAAAGCGCGCGAAAGTATAGCCTCGTTTTCGTTCTTTCCTCCAGGCCCTCTCCTCTGAAAAAAATCTTAAGCATCGATCCTCGCCAAAAGTAATTGAAATTTGAAGAAACTGACAACGCCATCATAAAGAGCATACTCTCAAGCCTTTGGCAAAATTTTCTTTTATTCCTACCTCAAATGGTCGTTGAGCAGGAAGCTGACAAACTTTTCAGTTAGATTTTCTACTGTCGCACTTTTTTAGGAAAAAGTAATCATGGCCATTTTTTAAAATACTATTTATTAAACTACAACTTCGCTTAAAAATATTCCTGGAGAAAGGTTCTAGTAAACGTTTAGAGCGAATATTAAACTTCGGTCCGTTCTGGTCACGTGACCGATGACGTCACAGCATTAAAAATGACAAAAATGTATATTTCATAAAAATATCTACCAATATCCAAATTTTATCCACTTTTTGAAAATTTTATATACCTCCCTTAATATTTATATTTTGTTCGGTACCCGGGCAGTCCGAAATGGTTCACACCATTGTGCTTCAAACCACGTTGACTGCTTTTTTCAATAACAAAATAATTTCGTCACAGTGAGCAAAAACGCACTTGTGAGCAAAGTCACGTGACCAATGACGTCATCGCCCTTAGTCTTGTACAATAATTAGTTTATGGTAAGACTTATTTCCAGACAACGTTGGGGTCTTGCTGCCCTCAAACTGACCAAGTTATTTGGGATTGACGATTTCCCAGCTGCAAAGGATTCTGGTAAGGTTCTTATTATAATTATATATTGTTATTTAATTATTATTATTATTATTATTACTACCGTTTTCAGTGCTATGAATTGCTTCCTACAGTCTCCTAGAACCGGGGCCAATCCTTGGTCCTGAGGTACCAGGGAGGGGTTTTATTTGATGGACATAAACCTTCTCATTATGTGCGCCGTTCCTAGGAGGACGATCTTTTGCAGCTCGTTAATGTTGCTGGTTCCGGGGCTCCTTCCTAAATTCTGGTCCATTCCCTCTCTAATAAGTCCCAGCGCACCAACAATAACCGGCAGTCTCTGTCCTCATTCCCCACATTCTCGTGGTTTCAATCTCAAGATCTTTGTATTTTGAAAGCTTTTCAATGACTTTCGTTGAGGTGTTTCGATCGGACGGTACTGATACATCTATAAGTTTGCAACACCGGTTGGCATGGTCCTTGATCACCATATCGGGCTTGTTCGCTGAGAGTTCCTTATCCGTATGTATTCTTCATTTTCGGTAACCGTCTCGGGCTTGTGTTCATACCACCTCTCTGGGACTTCAATACTGTGATGCTGGCACGCTTTCCAATGGATATATGTAGCTGCCTTATTGTGCCTCTCTAGATAGTCAGTTTTTGCAAGTTCGGGACAGCCAGATATGATGTGGTCTACTGTTTCTTCATGCTTGTGGCTTATCCTACACAGTGGACTGGTGCCGTCCTTCACAATCCTTACAAAATAAGACTTGGTAGGAAGGCTCTGGTCCTGGGCTGCAATTATCAGTCCCTCTGTCTCAGCTTTCAGTCCTGCACTTCTGAGCCACTGGTTTTATTATTATTATTATTATTATTATTATTATTATTATTATTATTATTATTATTATTATCATTACCTCCATGTGAACAGGCCCTAAGAGAGTGTCGAAACTATGAAGATTTCACACAGTTGCCTCTACACGCGAGTTAACTTTGTTTTGCCGTGAATTAGTGATGTTCTGCCGTGAGTCAATTTTGTTTTGCCGTCAGATAACATTGTCTCGCCGAGAGTAAAGTTTGTAGTGCCGTGACTTTTTTGTTTTGCCGTGACAGTTGTGGGCCACCGTACAAAGCAGTGTTTGAGATCGCTTGAGTTTTCTAAACAGCTTCCTGATATTTTTACACAAATTAAATGAGATATTTCGTGCAAATTGGACGTGAATTTCCGACTGACGGGCATCTAGTATATTGAAAACCGTAAGGATACTTCACAAATTAATGTGATCAAGTAAGCTGAAGCCACTCAAAGGGCACTAAGGCCACTAAGCTTTACGTCTTTATTGAAAACCGTACCCGTGAGTCAAGATTCTGAAGAATAATCATGCTTAATGCAAGCTCGGAGAATTTGTCCACAACAATACTAAACCTTTATTTAGAATCGCTTGGCATTTCTGAACAAACACTAAATACTCTGGTGAAGTTTCGTTGACAATCAGTGTAGATAGTCATTGGGAGTTGACTAAGAGTGTCAGAACTTGAATATTTTTCAAGTGTCGAAAACATTAAGATTTCACTCTATGCCCAAGCTCGACAGTCGCTTCTACTTTTAACCCAAGGCAATATTGCAATCGCTTGAGATTTCTCAACAAATATCTTATGTTCTCAGAGGAATTAAACGAGCTATTTCAAGAAAATTGGGTACAAAAGTTAAGAAAGATTTCTAATGGACCCATGAAAAACATTAACATTGATCTTGTAACTTTAATATTAAATGACTGTGATTAAGTTTGCATTTTTTTATGGATTAAATGCAGACCAGACCCCAAATAAGTTTATGGAATGGCTTCATTACTTACTTGCATTACTTTGATGAAGACATTTTTGAATAGTTCTTTCAGTATTCCAATGTTTATTTGAGGCTCCTTTGCAAACAATGTTATGCGACTGGTTATTACTACATCACATCGTACAACACCCATTACAGAAAGCGTAGTGAATCGTAACATCAAAGACTGGCCGAGATGGGCAGGTCAAAATCTGAATGTGAAATTACGAGCCGCAGAAAGCGCGCGAAAAATTAAGCCTCGTTTTGGTTTGGGTGTCCCACACCTGGCTTGAACCTGCCAAAACAAGGTATCCGCTGACCAGTGTCACGTGACCATATCGCGGGCTCAAGTTAAGACCTCATGGAGGTCTGCTGTTTTTTTTTAAGTTGACCGTTGCCCAGGTACTTGTTTTCGATTTGATCACAGGCTCAAGCCAGGTGTGGGACACCCAAACCAAATCGAGGCTTAATTTTTCGCGTGCTTTCTGCAGCTTGTAATTACATATTCAGTTGGTTTCTTCATTTTGAGCAAAACAACTTCAGTTTCTTCGATCGAGGTTTGTCTTTAAATTCGCGTAAAAAGCATAAAAATCAAGAACTTAAGAAAAGATACTCTGGAAGGTGAATTTTCAAGTGACAAAAGGAAGAGTGAAAGATTTTTCTCAAGAAAAACTTCAAACTTGGATCGACTGTGCGGTTGAAAACCGTATAATTCAACTCTTCAAGGGTTTTCACTTTACCGTGGCATCTTGCATTCTCACCAAGAAAGGTCACTTAACAGTTCACCGGCATTAATGGGAGGAACGAGTAGCTCAAACTCTATGGAAGAAGTTCTTTCCGTTTGCTATTTTTGCGGATGCTTGTTTTTACTTTACTGAAGCTTACGTATTTTCAAGTGGTAGAACCTCTACAACACAGGACAGTGAGGTAAATTAAATAAATAGAAGCTTAACATTTGGTTTAATCGTTGCTACTTTTGTTCAGGAATGAAACTTGTATGTTTCTGTCGGATGGATATAAATAACAATCATCTGTACTCGTTTTGGACTCAAAGAAGTAGTTGAATTGTTTGTTTGTTACGTTGTTTTCTTTGCAAGCGAACAAGTGTTTTTACTCCGCTTGGCTGACTGTTTTTCGACCTCGGTGACTCAACAGCGT
>JAEMWC010001058.1:75000-77500 GCA_016490735.1 Pachyseris speciosa | reverse complement strand
ATATATATATATATATATTAATTATTGTGCGACTCCGTCGTGCGTACGCGCCCACGAGCAATACCGCTAGCCATGACTACCACGAGAAAAGCAGTTGACGGTTTCCATAGGTATGGTGCTCCGCTATTAGCTTTCCACTTTCCAACTTCACAAAGGTATATTCAGGGGGTCGGACGAAAAATCATCCGCTTTACAATCTTCACACGCTCTGATCTACGCCATTCATATTCACTTCATGATACATAAATAGTCGAGCAATAATCTACGTATATCTCCTATCCCTTGAAACTTGCAAACCTTGAGCAAAGAAGACTGCGGGGACAAATACAATACTTACCAGGGGAGGGACAGAAGAAATGTTTCATCCAAATTTAAAGAATAAATTAATCAGAATCGAGTGAGCGAGTGAGTGAGTGAGTGACATTGAAGTGCCTCCTATACCTCAAGGCATGACTACGTGCATTGAGTATAATCTGATACACGTCGCCGGCTAGCCGCAAAATGATTGCGTGATGTTTAATGTTGGTCCCTGCTTGAGAGTGATGTAGATAATCAAAGGCTCCTGTGAGCCAGCTCATGGATGCATCTTGCTACACTAATTGCGACCTGCATTTGACAAGTAATGCAACCTCTTTCCCAGAGTCTTTGATATTCATTATTGTGACGGACGTATTCTCGCCCTTGACGTAACCTCCCATCAAAGAGGGCGTTGTGTGACACCCCGAAAACGTATGACCTCAAGAAATCTACAGCTATGTTATGTTACAGCATTGTAACTGTTTTTTGCCACAATATTGAACAACTTTTATTACTGATCGTTTATTTAAGCCAAAGGATATAGCCTTTCGGAACAAGATCGGTGTTTTGGCGGCTAGATTTCAGAATACGATGGCCATTTCATTTTCATACCATTGAAGCTATTTCAGACATTTCAGTTCAAGTAGTAAAATCGATCATATTTTTCTCCCAAAACAAATGTCTTGCATGTGTAAATACGGGTTTTTTTGGTAGAAAAGCTCTGTTGGTTACTTTGTTTATGTTTGATTCACTGTTAAGTAGCGCCGGATAGCGGCGTGAATGTATGTTGCGTCAAACATCACGCGGTGGGGGATTCAATTCATTGCTGAATGTTCCAATCCTTTGCTCAAACGAATTACTTACTTTCGGTCCTTGTCGAAAGCTCCTGAGGATAGGGAATGTCTTATTTCCTTGCTTACGGTCGCAGAAAATTTATTTCCATACACTCGGTGGCCATGAGCCTCCTTCGCAGACGTCTTTCGGCTCGTCACGCGTACCTTATCCACGAACGTCTGCTGAACTAAACTGCCACTTCATTTCGTCGGCGGTTAGCCTTTCTTTTGAAGAAACCAATAACGAGGTGCGTAAGAATGGAAATCGACACCCGATTCACATGCATCATCTTTGAAAATAATCCAGGGATCGAAGTCCTACTTTCCATAAACTGGAAAACGAACTATGATTGGCTAACCGCCACGAACGGAAGTGGTAGTTCAGTTCAACAGACGTTCGTGGGCAAGGAACGCGTGAAGAGCCCAAAGACATCTTCGAAGGAGGCTAGGTGGCCATAGCATGCCTAGTTTTGTTATATAAACATATGCTTTTGGCGTTCTTTTCTTTCTGTTTTCTTGTCTTGAACTCCAACCGTGCCCTTCAGTGCTAGTGGTAGCGAAATGACTTGCTTTGATCATTAAGATATTCATTACTCCCTGCTGCATTCTTCCTCCGGATGACAAGAAAAAACCGTCGATAGGAACAGCAATTGCATCATCGCTTTTAAGATATCAACGTCCAAATTTCGTCGATTTCCATCTTCAGTTCTCGCAGCTTGTGTAGTTAATCGTATTAGCTTTCCACTTTCCGACTCCACGAAAGTATATTCAAGAGGATAGGACGAAAAATCATCCGTTTTTCAATCTTCACATGCTCTGGTCGACGCCATTCATATTTCACTTCATGATACATAAACAATCGAGCAGAATCTACGCATTTCTACTACCCCCTGAAACTTGCAAACCTTGAGGAAAGAGGACTGCGGGGATAAATGCAATACTTACCAGGCGAAGGACAGAAGAAATGTTTCATCCAAGTTTTAATGAATAAATTAATCAGAATCGAGTGAGTGAGTGAGTGAGTGAGTGAGTGACATCGAGTGCCTCCTATTCTTCATGGCATGACTACGCCATCCATGAACTAAAAATGTTATTGCTGAGTGTGTAAGAAACATTATCATTTCATGACGTCAAAAGGATGATTTTGAGTAAACGCTTTTTAACTCCGCTTTGGATTCCTTAACATTTTCATCTGAGAGTAGTTTGGACTCAGAATAATGTTTTTTTTTCCCAGACGCTTGCTATGAAATAGTTCGTCTGGGTGGTAAAACTCTTCGTTTTCCCTGCAGCTGCTGCTCAATTTTTTGGACACAGAATTGGCCCAAGGAAACCCATACGAAGTTACTCTATACATATTATCTCTAGCCCAA
>JAEMWC010001058.1:67500-70000 GCA_016490735.1 Pachyseris speciosa | reverse complement strand
ATCATGGGTTTATCAATATGTCGCATATTCTCCGCGTTTGACTATGTTTACTTGACCCATTGCCATAGCCGAAAAACTAAAGGCGCACAACCTTCATGCTCCGGTTGGCTGTATTCGCATTAATATACTGTCGACGTTTACATCCGGTGTAAATATAGCTTGCATACAGGCTCTTCATTTGGGTAATTCAGAGAGGTTGGCGCTCTGCCAAATGAATCTCGTAACTTTTAACCGTGCGCCATTAATCGAGCCAAAAATCCTCTGTGTTGCCCAAATGAAGAGCCTGTATGCAGGCTAGTGCAAATAGGTTTTATCCCAATTTCTCGGCGACAAATTTTGGAACTAAAGGAAAAAGTCATTGAAGGATAAAATACGCCGATTTAGCATTCTAAGAAAGCCCGGCGGCGATAGCTTGAATATTCGGAGAAGGATTCCGGTTCGTAAAAATGTCTGCATCTTAATTTTGAAGCTAGAGTATAAGAATAAACCAGTCTCTCTAAGCTTAAAAAAATATGTCTTATGGGAATACAGGAAACGACATTTAAGCATTTGGGTTTCATTAATGTTCTTGTCATTGGTTGCCTAAACACACATTTCAGTACCACTTCTCTGCTCAAGACGAAAATAATCAACGAGTTAAAAACCCCTCGACTGGGCTTTATTCTGCCACAAGACACAGGGGAAGCGAAGCGAAGAAGTCGAAATGGAACACTTTATTGGGGTAGACGTAGTTTATTGCGTATTACCAAACACCCTGAATCCATAGTTACAATTCGTCTGAGAAAGTGTCATGTGCGGACCTCTCGAGTGTGACCAGCAGAAAGCTAACCGGAAGCGTCGCTTTAGGTTGAATCGGTCCTAAACCCTAAATGATGAAGAAAAGCATCAAGGCCTAGATACTACAGACAGTATCCGACGCTAAGAATTATATTTGAGTACTTTACTTTTTAACTTTCGATGCTGCGTTTGCTTTAGGACTGGGTTTGTCGTCCTGTATTTACCTTCATGCGCTTACACGAGCGAAGATGCGTCACAAACGGTGGGTTCACAGTCACAACCGTTTTAGAAACGAGTAATCATTATTTACGCGTTGGTGGCAAAAACCAAGCAAACAACGCAAAATGAAAGTTTTCCAAACAATGACGTAGAAATCGAGAGAGAAAAATCACACAGACCTAAGTCGCGCTTCATTCAGTTTGATCACTCATGTAAATCGCTTGTGGTATGTGGAAGGCATAATCTAGAGTGAAAGGTATGCGTGTTCACGAAAGACTTGCTTTTTCAAAATAGTTCCGAGCAGACTCCAAATCGGCTGACATGCCGGCAAAAAGTGTAAATTTAATTTCAATGTATCAGTTAGAATTCACAAAACCTCTCGACAGAAAACAATACAGCTGTATCGGTCAAACACTCAAATATAACCAGGAATAATCTCAGACTTCATCACAAATGTAAATTGCTTCACTTCATTTTAACTCCTCAGAGTTTTCAGACCCTGTTTTTTGTGTGTGTGCAGGGTCTGAAAAAACACATTTTTTGTCTGCATGTCAGATTTGGACCAGTGTCCAAGAAAAAGTTGATTAACTTTCAATGACTTAGAGCATTTTAAAACATTAATATTCCTCTGAGAAACTTCTGGATTAAAATCTGACGCCTTCGTTTTCCCGGTGTGTTTCGACCTTGTTGAACTGCATGCTTTTGCTGAACTTACCGAGCAAAATTAGCTGGACAGTTATTATTTTTACCAGGAGGAAAAACCCTCACCTTTATAAGTTTCAGCGGATTCAATGCCAACTTTCCTTGGAGCTTGCGATAATGTTGCTCTCCTATGCAAATGAACAAACTTCCGGGTAATCCCCCGGTCTTTCTTGGCTTTTAATGCCACAATTTGGCCGACTTGGCCTCTTTTTCAAAGAGAGGCCAGGTGCGCAACCATTCGTATGGAAATGAGTTATTTTGCATTTATAAAAACTAATTTTTATATGAAAAGATGACCACCAGGACTCGATTTGAAATTGAGGTCAAAGGTAATTCGGAAATCAGTGGACTATTGCGTTCTACGAGAGTGAACGCAGCCCTCGATTATGTTGCCTTTGGTTGCGATTGCTACATGTTGTGATTCCCGCTTCGACACCACTTTGCCATTCCCGTATATTTCTTTTTGTTCTTTTCTATTTATACGTCAGTATCTTGTAGAAGGTGCAATCGGTCTAAGGACATGGACATGTAATTTTACGAACCGTACCAGTCACGTGTTATGATGCGGAGCTCAACCTTTTGTTTTAAATAACAGATCGTTAAATACTTTGCTGTTTTGATTTCAAACCAGTCAAGGGATTGTTCCCGTCTTCAATGAAGAAATATGCAAGTTGAATTTGTATTCTTTTACTTTGCGAGACCGCACAAGTACAAGCGAGAACCGTGACGAACAAGATAAAAAGCCCGATAAAAATAGTTGACCACTCAGAGGCATCGTTTAAAAATAGCGCGATTCAAAACA
>JAEMWC010001058.1:0-62500 GCA_016490735.1 Pachyseris speciosa | reverse complement strand
AAGTTGTTTTTGGCATATCTACTACTAAGAAAGCTTGTCGTGCTTCCTCGTCAAAGTAAAAACCAACAGCAGTCATTGATTAAGCAAAATGCTTGCCATTCATTGAACTGAACTGCCACAGAACTATAATGATGTTTCTCTTACAAATTAAAGCGTGAGTTTAATGAATGTAATATATTATGTACTCTCTAAAGAAAAGGGCTGGACTCAAATTTTATTAGCCAAAATAAACTATAACTAAGCCTTAAACGAGATCATTTTTGACTGAAAAAATACTTCGTTATAGTGTTCTGAGCCTTTCTGTGTCCGGGCTGACTGCTGGCGGGTCTCTTTCGCTTCCTAGTGGAACTCTCTCTGAGCGTTGCTTCTGATAGTGCGCAGTCGTCGTTTTCACGGAACTGTCTACAGTGGCCACTCGTAATCGGCACGGGGGTAATGAACATTGCTTCTTCGTCACTGTTCTTTTCAGCTTCAGGGGAAGCTGGCGAAGCTTCCTCTAGGGTACCTTGCGACGATTCTCCGAGATCATGGATAGTCGGCAATGTCTGGACCAGATTGGTTACCAGACGTCTGTCTTCTTTCTTTAGCAGACCTTCAGCACAACACCATCGTCTCCTTGCTTCTAACGCAAACTCGCACTTTATGGTGCCCAAGTTTTCATGATGGTTCTTGAGTTTGTCTTGCAGCACCTCTCTGTATGCGTCCATCGACGCCCTAGTTTCTCGATCCAACACTGCTGAAAGGGTTAGGTTGCACTGGTATAGTTCCCTCTCGGTCGCTTGTAGCCACGGTGACTCAAACGCCTTTTTCGCTCGCTCTCTCTTGGCCACCAGTTCTTCTCGCCGAGCCTGCGCGTTGGCTACCTCCAAGTCGCGCCGTATTGGCGTAGGCAGGGGATCTGAACTATCTCTGGAAAGCAATTCCACATGCTCCTCTGTGACGCCTCTGGACAAAAGGTTCTGCCGTCTGTCTTGATACATTCGCTCTTCAAACTCCTTCGCTGCCTGGACCTCCTTAAGCCGTGCCTGCAACATTTGAGATAATTGGCGGTAACGAAGAGACATTGGCGAACACTGCTTGAGCGCTCTCTCCAACACAGCAACCATTTCATCCTGGTCTAAAGCGAGACGTTCTTCTTGGGTGATCTCTCGTGGGACTTCTCTGTCTTCTCTCGTGGAGTTTTCGCCACCGTTTTCTTCAGTGGTGCTTGCCAACGTATCAGCCAACGACAAACTTCTGAGGGCGTCTTTCTCAAGCTCTGGCAGTGAACCATCGAAATTAGCCGCTTGGTCTTCGTCACTGACCCCCGTGTCGTCTGATTCATCGTCATTATTTACCTGGCGCGCCTTTTCTGCCGCCCACACCACGCAGTGCATTGGATTTTTTCTCAACCATCCTACAGCCTTTTTCTTTGGTTCTGGCAGGCTCTTAAATGTATAATGTCGAAGTCGTCTGTCCATGGCTGGTTGGTCTTCGGGCTTGAACTGCAATTTCTGTTGGGCAGTTAGTAACATGGGGCACCGGTTGATGAATGATTTGGCTGTCTGGTACTTTACATCGGCTGCTGTGTAGCCCCCCTGAGTCAATATCTTCCAGTCATCTATTTCCATAGTCGAGATGGATGCTTCGTCAATAAAAATGACTTCGGTGGTTTTATTGATCATTGCTTTGTTAAAAGCTCTCTGTTTCGTAACGGTTGCAATGTTGGAGTGGTGGATGAGTCCAAGGACTAGTGGAAAGAGACTAGTCTTCCCGCTATTGGCGTCCCCGATTAGACACGGAACTTTGTCTTTGTGACTTTTCTGATTAAAGTGTAGTAACTTTAGAAAGTCGTCGCAGAACTCACTGATGTCGCTGTCCGTTAGGCTGTTGTCTAGGATTTCCCTGAAGTACTTAGGATCTGCATTTCGTTGAGGATCGTACTTTGAGAAAGCACGTGGCGTGACCAGGCCAATTTTTTCTTCTGGAATGGGACTTTCCAAAAAGCGCCTTTCTTTAATGGACCAGCAGTGGGCAGCATTCACTTCAATGAGGTTGTAGTCGACCCTAATTGGACGTATGACTTCGCAATCTGGATCGGCAAGAATGTCGATTACTCTTCTCATGTTCTTTAACAACCTCCCCTTGAAAGATTCGTTCGACGCAAGGCAATTTACAAATGCACTGACCTCGCATTTGTAGCCGTATGTGTACTTCGCTTCGGATTTCTTCTTGTAATCTTACCTCGGAACAGTGCATACTCCAATTTCTTCATGGCGATACCAATGTCGTTTATTAGGACAGTCAAATGATCTGATAGTCGTGCGTCGTCATCTACTTTTGTAGTTCCCTGGCTTTCATCGTGAAATCCCAAAAGATCAATTGTTAGCTTTGCATCTAGAAGTTTGGCGATAGCTTCTTGTAGCGTGGAACTATAAGACGGATTTATGGGACAACATCTAACAACGTTCTCTGTACCGCAATCGCCGTCGAATTCAACATCACCAAACAAACACTCCATTTCTCGCTGGAAGCATTTCTCATAGGAATCATTTACTAGCTCTTGAATCATAGGATTCTTGTGATCTTTTAAGACTTGGAACAGTTCTTTCATGGCAGTAGCTTCTTTGCCTTCGTAGCATGGTACCTAGCAAAAACAAGTAGTACCTGATCAACTTGAGATTGTAGTAAAGTTGATATGCTCCAGTCCAATTCGTATGATAGTTTCTCGGACTACTTTTAGCCAGAAGAGCCAAAAACTTGCCTAACGCTTCGAAGATATTTCATGTAATTTCATAAGCACTGATTTTGTTTACTGCGGTAGAACTTACGCACGGTGTTGTCAATTTTTTTTTTATAAAATATGTATCTGGTCCTTTTTTGAGAGTTTTTATGTATATAATAAATATTGGTGTCCCTGTTTTGCTGTGGTGTCCACATCACAATCCAGTAGTGCACGGTGAATTGTAAGAGGGTTAGCAGGGGCACCATTTGGGGTTGTCAATGCTATCCAGTATTCAACAGACGGACGTAATTTGTCGTTTATTACTGTAGGGTGGTTCAAAATCCATTCATGTGTAGAACTACTGGCAGCTTGGCTCGGGGTTAATACTTCGTCGACGTTCTCATCGCTGTCTTCACCATCGTTGTTTGATGCTTTTTTCCCTTTGCTCTTCTTGCGTCCTTGTGCACTTATTGCACCAAAGAAAAATGCGACGTTTTTAATATCTAGGCAAATTAAGAGAAAAACGATCAGAATAGTCATTCAGCGACAACTTAATATCATGAACTGACAAGCTAAGACATAAGCAAGATCGTATTTCAAAGGAAATACTCACCACTTACTGCTTTGTCACAAGTCTCTCTTTTCGAACACACGTCACCCCATGCGGTCTGTAAACCTTCTTCGCTGACTTTGCAAATACATTGTGCTCTGATAAGGCTACATTTTCCCGATATTATAGGGCTTATGTAACACAGTGCTACACTTCTTATAGCCTGGCTGTTCAGTTGCCGACATGGATATCGTGTTCTGTTCATGGTGCCACCGATTTTACCTCAAGGAGCAAGCTGAATTTATACCAAATCGACTTGTGATATCTCGGGGAATATATTTGGCAAAAGAAAACAAGGTCAATGGTAAACTGAGGAAGTGTTGATTTGAAACACAATAAACCTTTGAGAAATGCTACACGCCAACAATTTGCAGTGACCTGTTTGTTTAACTATTTTCTATATCTGTGTACTGTTCATGGTGCCACTGATTCTGCCTTCAAAGGAACAAGCTGAATTTATATCAAATCGACTTGTGATATCTCGGGGAATATATTTGGCTAAAGAAAAAAAAAGTTCAAGGGTAAACTGAAGAAGTGTTGATTTGAGATAAGAAATTGTACCACAATAAACCTTTGAGAATTGCTAACGAGACGCAAACAATTTGCAGTGACTTGTTTGTTTAGCTGCTTTCTATATCTCGTTGTGATTTATTCAATTCTTCATTCTGAACTGTAGAAGATTCTATAACAATGGAAATAGAATACATTAATATATGAGATATTTCCAGTTTTAACTAGAAGTTAAATAATGAAAACATCTCTGTTCTCCGTGATATCCGTCAAATCTGCCCAAAATAGAGATTTCTTACAAGACGTTGAACTTCCAGTTTGATGTGGAAGCTCGACTGTGGTCATTTTTTCTTAAACACGGCGGTTATCACGGATTTGATGGTAACCAGTCAGTAAAGATTTATTTAATACTTCTTTTTGAAACTGTAAATATTTTTATAACAATAGAAATAGAATATATTATTATTTTAGATATTTACAGTATTAACTAGTGGAATTAAATTAATAGAACATCTCTGTTCTCCGTGATATCCGTCAAATCTGCCCAATATAGAGAATTCTCAGAAGACGTTGAACTTCCAGTTTGATGTGGAAGCTCGACTGTGGTCATTTTTTTTCTTAAACACGGCGGTTATCACGGATTTGATGGTAACCAGTCGGTAAAGATTTATTTAATACTTCTTTTTGAAACTGTAAATATTTTTATAACAATGGAAATAGAATATATTATTATTTTAGATATTTACAGTATTAACTAGTGGAATTAAATTAATAGAACATCTCTGTTCTCCGTGATATCCGTCAAATCTGCCCAATATAGAGAATTCTTACAAGAGGTTGAACTTCCAGTTTGATGTGGAAGCTCGACTGTTGTTATTTTTTTCTTAAACACGGTGGTTATCGCGGATTTGATGGTAACCAGTCGGTAAAGATTTATTAAATACTTCTTTTTTAAACTGTAACTATTTTTATAACAATGGAAATAGAATATATTATTATATTAGATATTTACAGTTCTTACTGGAAGTATTTGTTAATTAAGATTTCTCTACTCTTGTGATATCCATCAAATCTGGCCGATCTAGAGATTTCTTACAACAGGTTGAACTTCCAGTTTGATGTGGAAGCTCGACTGTGTTCATTTTTTCTTGAACAAGGCGGATATCACGGCTTTGATGGCAATGAGCCAGGTCTGTCATTTTGCACTTCTTTTTTTTAAAGCTGGTCGACATTCAGCATTAACAGCAGGTTTCACGGATTTAGTGGAGACTGAACAGAAAAGGAACGTTTGGGCCTGTTTTTGTCGTTCCCTTAATTCAGGTGGCAAACCACACACTATCGCTCTTAAAAATAGATGCCAACTTCAATTTTCCTCGAAAAGTATCCAAACACCGTTTTTACCTTTTGCCTTATTAGACAACACCACTATAACGAGCATCAAATGGTTAATTTCAGAGATAAATTGAAAGTTTGAAGAGGAACAAAATTTTTGGGAAACGATCCTTAAAGTTTTCCACAAATCTTTTCCCACCGAAGAAGCCCAGGAAATGCCCAGAAAGAAAAAGAACGCGAGGCAAGAAAAGGGAGGAGGGAGAAAGCGAAAGGTAGAGGAGAAAGGGTGGTGAAATTTTTCAACCCCAAAACTCTCGAAATTTTGCTTCTGCGCATGCCCGATCTTGGAAAGCTAATGTTGAGCATCAGGAACAAATGGCGCGATGAACTCTACCAGTTTTGGGCAGTTTTGAATCTTTTTGGCTAGAATCTGGCCAGAAAACGGCTCGACGAGCTTCAAACTGCTCGGTAGTCAATGGGTTAACTGCCAGCCAAGAAGCCATTTCAAAACATTTTTTATCCTAGTTGGTTAGCCAATCAGAATACAATTTTGCTTAATGAGACTGACTGCATATACTGCAAGATATTTGCTTCATTCTTATGACACTAAAAATACAGTGCAACCCGCTGTCATACAGCCACCTCGTTATTACAGCTATTTCTTCTCGTCCTGGCAGAGCACCCATGGATAAATTTTCGTATAAGGAAACCCCGTTAATATGGCCAAATTCTTATTGCCCGTTAGTGGCCGCATTAACGGGCTTCCACTGTAATGAATATCTGTTCCGCTCGAGAATGCCGTAACGAAATATACGGGGAAGGTAAAGTGGCGCCGAAACACGACGCAAACCAAACGCAATATTAGGACTGCGTTCTCCCTCGTCGAACACGATTATGTTTTGCTGCTCCTGTCCGATGGCAGAGCCGAGAAGGACCTGGGGATTACAAGGAAGCTGTAAGTTCCACTGAAGCGTTCATTTGCAAATCGGCAGCAACACCGGGCCATCGGAAGCTTCAAAGTCAAAGTTGACATTGAATTCTCTGAATCTTACAAAGGTGAGGTTTTCTTTCCTCCTTCTGGTATGCTTCGAAAATGAGGGTAAAGGCTTTTGTCTGGCAATATGGTTGTGAAAGTTATGGTATGGTTTTAAAAATGCAGTTAGTCGCTGGAAGTTTAAAATCAACTTTCTCTAGGAAGCTGTCCGAATCAGACATCCAAACAAGATTAACTGATATTTCAATCAGAATTCGCGTATTTGCTCTCCTCGAGCGGTGAGTAACACACTCAGAATTAGCTAGAAACTGAATCAAATCGGACTTTTAACATCAAAATGTAAATTCTTTCATTTTATCTGCTTGGAGGTCTAATATCAGGTGTTGCACCACGTGAAACCGTCTTCGATGTCTTTGAGAGCCACTCGGAAGATTTTTGGAAAAGACTGTCTTTAGTCGACAATCATCCCTTTAATTTTTTTTTGCTTTCCAAGGGTGAACAAATTAAAATGAGCGAAAACGATCGTAAACGCGATTTATTTCTGTGGTTTTAACTCTCAATGAATTATGTCATCATCCTTCATAGCAATTAAATCAGTGGCACAAATCCTTCGATAGAAAGGTGAAAATATCATAAAAGCCATGAGGATGATCTATAAAAGGGTTAAAAAACCATACTTATACATATCACTTGTTACCTAACCTTAAAAACAAGATCATGCAAAAAAATTACTACAGAGGTATTTTGCAAAACGCGTATTACCAAACGCAAAAACCGTGCGTACTTCTTGGGATAACTGTCATGTGACCTCTCAAGTGTGACCAGTAGAAAGCTAAGATCCGTTTTGTTTTTCTTTTTGCCACTCGCACGTAAATGATGATTCCCCATTTTTCTAAATGGTTTGGGAAACCTTCCGTTTTGCGAAGCATCTTCGCTCCTACTTTTTTATAAGTGTAACGAAATGCACTCGAATACTCATAATTATTTCAGTCTGTTTTCATGGGCATTCAACCAGGAGAACATTCACCGAAGTTAAACAAAATGCTTAAAATTCCTTTTCATGTGTGACCAGATCATCATTATAATATATATATTATATTTGAAAAGACGTATTTGTGTAAGCTAAATTCCATGTCGCCGAGAGTTCTACCAAGCGGAATCTATCTACGAATAAAGCTGCCGTCACCGGGCTTTTCAAGAATACTATGTGGCCGTATTTCATCCTTCGATGACGTTTTTATCAAGAGATGATGCATTATCTCTTGGTGTTTACCCTTATTCTAATTCCGAAAGCTGAAAAGAAGTTAGCTCACTTGTATGGCGATGGTTTGATCATGCGGTGGTCTTTCACATAAAAAGAACACTAGAATTCACAATTTATCTCAAATTTCTGAGGGGAAAGAGGCCGTCAGAGCAGATATTTCTTAGAAAGCGGTAAGGCCATGTTGGCTGTGCTCAATATCTGCTTCAGGCGCGTCATTTGACAGTGACGTTGGCTTTACTTGCCTCATATACCTCCACACGCAAAACTGGAAGCGGACGTAAAAGAACCCACACAAAAAATCGAAAAGAGTAGGAAACGTAGATTGGTGCTGTCGGTCTGCCCTCAGACGAATTATTTATGTAATGACAGTGACGTTGGCTTTACTTGCCTCATATACCTCCACACGCAAAACTGGAAGCGGACGTAAAAGAACCCACACAAAAAATCGAAAAGACTAGGAAACGTAGATTGGTGCTGTCGGTCTGCCCTCAGACGAATTATTTATGTAATCTTTCTAAGGTCTCCACCACCAAGCGTTAACCACCTTAAAAGGGAACCGCCACTCTTACAACAAATAGGCGCTAAATTGTGGGCAATAATTACTAGATTTCAAATTTCTTTTCAAACGTGGATATGGTTAAGTGTACAATACAAATCGATATCATTATCGCCTATTTTCGCTTTTAAATTTCCCGGGCGCGTTTGATGGCGTGCAATGGTTGCCCTATTGTTGAACAAAAAGAATTTTCTGCTTCATTTGCTTCCTGACAAAAGCTGCAACCATTACACGTCGTCAAATTCAAAATGGCCGCGTCCGGGAAATTTGAAAGCGAAAATAAGCGATAATGATATCGATTTTTTTTGTACACTTAAATGTTATATCTACGCTTCAAAACAAAATTTGAAAGCTAGTAATCATTTCCAACAATTCAACGTGAATTTGTTGTAAGAGTGGAGGTTCCCTTTACGGTGGTTAACGCTTGGTGGTGGACACCTTAGAAAGATTACATAAATAATTTGCCTGAGGGCAGACCGACAGCATCAAAAAATGCGCCGGTAAAGCACGCGCAATGTTGCAAATGCGGTGCACATGTTAAAAGCATGGTTCCTTCTCGTACTTTGAAGCGTTTTTTTTAGTGGGAAATTATGTACTTTATTTCATTTACTTTATTTCTTGTCTTAGAGCTGAGGGCCTTGTTTTGAGCGAGATAAGCTCAAGGGCTGGGCCAACATAACATAGCAGCACTTATGTTCTCCCCATTTAATTTTCACTTAAAGTATTATAAAATTCTACGCCTCAGCTTCTTAAGATCATTTTTATACCCATGCCTGATGATATCCCGCCAGTGAAATTCCGGGTAAATAATGTATTAATGATAAATATGAATCCTTTTATTCATTACAGACTGAAGATAATTTTGCAGTGCCAAAAAAGGCACTTGAATCCGACAACTGAGCGCAATGGAAAACAAATTCAAAAAGTTCTTTGGAAAAGCCAAACAACGTTTACAGATTCGCAATCGTCCTTCCACGAGTATTAGTCCTGCAGTAATGAAGCCTTCAAGCAGCACACAGGATTTACCGGCAGGCCGATCTGGTACATTCAATGCAGGAAATCGGTTTGATGAAGAGAATGGTGGGCAAGAAGGTAAAATACACCTTATTCCAATATGGGGACCTATTTATTATTTTTTGTTGTTGCTAAACATGCAAACAAAAGAAACATAAATTGGCCGCCATTTTGGAATAAGGTGTATCAATGGCAGAAGTGTACCTACCGTGTTCCCAGGACCTTTACTTTCGCTTTCCCGCCCAACCCCAAAGCGAACACAAAAGGGGGAATCATTTCCCCCGCGCTCCCTTCGCTTCGCGCGCGCGACCGTTCTCCCATTCCTTTTTCCTTTCTAGCGCCTGCCACGCAGGCTACCTTATGCATTACCTTGGCTTGGACGCAAACGTACAAAACTACATCACAAGAAGCGATTTTGAACTTAACATGCACCCATTCTCGAAATAAATCTTTGACATCGTAGGTCAGCTGTTCGTGAGGTTAAATCGTGTCTGAAAATGTCTTAGTTTTTATGGAATTACCATCCAAAATATCCCAAACTTCGAACAGAGATACACTAAAATCTAAGCCAAAGCCAAGAGGAGGCCCAAGAGAAAAATTCAGAGACGGACCAAGAGGTCTAAGAGAATTCGGAGATGATGTCCATCATCATCATCATCAAGACCAAGTTCCCAATCACTTAGTAGATGTGGAAAAAATGAGTAAGACACATAGATCTTGTGATGTTCTCAACTTCGGCCCGTCTGGAAGGAGATTACTTCAATAGAGGAGACGAAGGGAATCTTAAAATACCTGGTAGCGCTGGTAACAAGGGGAGTGGTCAAAGAGGGATAATGAGACATGTGCAGAACCTGTCAAGTCTGGAGGATGAGCAAGGCCGTGACATGGGAGACAACGGAGAAGATAAATCTAGGTTCAAGCAAAATAACTTATCTGTTTGCGATACGAGTGAATCGACGACTGATAAAGGTGAACGAAAGAATGAAAATTTCTTTTACACATCAATGATCAATTTGACTGGGTTGGCAGACAAACATAATACTAAGTATACGTTGTTGTTACATAAATGTCAAGGGGGCGTAAATTTCAGGTAGTTAACAACGATATGATTCCACGAGTGCGGGTTGGTTATTTAGTAAATAAACCCCTTTCGGTGGCTGGTATATATCGGAGGATAATGTCCGCGGCTGATAGATTGTCTGGAAAATGAACAGTTGGCCGAGAAGTGAAGCTTCGAGGGTAACTGTGAAATTTTGAGGACAATCTATCAGCCAAGGACATTATTCTCCGATATACCAGCAAGCCAAAATAATTTTGTTTTGTCTCACTGGCTTCCATGTAAGCCAATGAGAAAAGTCACACTAGACATATCCCTTTGCTATATTCTGCATTTTGGCAGGAAACCATATAAAAAAAACAGCAAACGGAAGACAACATTGGCATTGCTTTTTAACAACTTAAATTATATATATTTAAGGCAGACACTAAAACTCTAGGGAAAAAGCCGACATTTGAAATGCCTGTGCATGTCTCAAATCTGACAGAAAGTTGTCAAAAAGCTGTCCAGTCAAGGAATTGTCAAAAATTAGCGCGCATCCCCCTTCACTGAAAAAGATCTTAGTCCAAAGACTGTAAAAACAAAGTTTCGCCGTCTAAATTGATCAGTTCTAGAGCTTTTTTTGTGTTTGAACCGATGGGTGTTAAAAACAGCCAAATTGGTAGGCTGGCTTAGGTAATTTTGTAGTGTACGGGTCTGCGAGGGAAAAGCTGGTGTGCCGGGTTTCGCAAGCGATGTCTTCGTTATAACTGGATGACGTTTTGCCGCTGCGAATCTTTAAATGAAGATGCTTCTTCGGTGGAAGTAACAGGAAAACTATCAAGGCCGGCCTTAGGGACTTTTGCAGCTGCTTAGCGAAGCAAAGATTTTGTGTGATACTGGTGCTACTCGTACTCCTTTTTCTTCTTTTCTACGGAAATTTATATCAAAATTGCTTAGTAATTTTTCTAAATAATTACAAGATATGTTTTTTACTTGACTAATTTCTCCACATTCTCCAAGAATCTTCGAAGAAACATATGCATCGTGCTTTGTTTTCTTGCAATGTTTTACTGTTTTGTGGTTTTTGAACCGTCGCTGTCAATTCCTGTTGACTGCTCTTAACTATGTGGTTCGTACTCCTTTTTAGTCTCTTCCACGGACATTTATGTCAAAATTGCTCAGCAATTTTTCTAGCTTACTGCGAGATATGTTTGTTACTTGTCTAATTTCTCCACCTTCTCCAAGAATCTTCGACTCCAGCAGTTGGGATTCTTTTGCGCTTTCATCTGAAAGTAGTTTAAGAATGTTTGTCTGTTTTTCCCAAAGGTTTGTTATTTATTTAGACTCAAGAATGCTTGTTTGTTTTTTCAAAGGTTTGTTACTGAATAGTGCATTTGGATCATCGTAGAATTCCTCGCTTTCCCTGCTGCAGTTCAGTTGGCTCAAGAAAAGCAATGCGCAGATGCTCGATGCCTTAACAAAAAAACTTATAATTATCGTGCTGGAGCTCCGCTTTTAGGCTTGGCTGAATATATATTAGACATATGTGCCTTTTACCGTTATCATTCACATCACTGATTAACGTTTTGAGATTTGTTGTGTTTTTGGAAGGGAAACATGGGTATATTTAGTAAGATTAATCTCATGCGTTGCTAAATACCGATATGCATCCGAAAAAAAAAAGACACCACCTATCGAATTAATTATCCATATCAAACTTTGCCTATTGTTATGGTTTAAACTTTTTAAGACAATAAGCCTTTTGTTGTATGTCCGTAGGGATTTTTCCGTCCTGTTTCGCGAGATTATAATCGGGTCAAATCGTGTTCAGTCGGAACTTGTCACTGATGACAAATTTTTCCCAACGGTAGCCTACTTAGGAAAACGAAGACAAACTAACTGGGGTACGTCAGCAGGTTTGACTAAGCTTTTGTCATACCGAGCACACATGTTTCGGCCTTACCCAGCCTAACCGACTAAAGTAAAAGTAACCGTACTTTACTTTTACTTTAGTCGTCTAGTATTTTTTAGCTCATGTTTTAGCGACCAAGCGGCGATGAGGAGCTGAAAGCGATAAGAACGGGCCGGCTGCTATGTTTTATCTCAGTTTAATATGCTTTATACGCTATGCTAATTCGTGCATGGCTTAATAATTATTTACCAATTGCGTATGGATCTACGAAAACGATAAACGAAAACAGAACTGTTGTCGATCGGCAAGAAGACAAGTTTTTGCTTTTGCACCTTTTCACGTTTAAATGATTTCGCTTTTCGCCAATTTTTCCATTGCTAAAGACAACTCAGTAAAAAAAGGAAAGGAAGAAAAAAATACAATGAAGGCACAACGCTTGATGTCGAGAGTGCGTGAAAACGCGGGTTTACTTAAATTATTGTTAGACCTCGCGTTTTTGTTTTTTGGTTTATTGAAGCAAGTAAACATCGCTGTTGAAGGCAAAAGGTGCGATTTTCGCACCTTTTTCCGTTTCAGTGATTTTATTCTCCGGTTGGCCAAAGCAAAAATCTTTATCGTCGCATTCACTTAGTAAAAAAAAATAGTTTGAATGGTTTGGAATTGCCTTCCCAAACTGTGTTTTTTTTTTTCATCTTTTTTTTCGTGACGACTCCCCGACCTAGCGCGCGCTCACGTTTGTCGCAGGTTTGTCGCAGATTTGTCTTTAATCCCTGCGCGCGCGACGTTGTTCAAAGATAAACGGGGGCGGACCATACACTAATTAACAGTATTGATCTTCAGTTGAAAAGCCCATAAATTTTATTCATGATGCTTACATATAAAACTCTCGTAAACGCAAGTTATAATCACTTTGATTGAGAGAAGAGCAAAGAAACATGAGTAAGTTTTATGAAGTATCGAAAGTGTTCCATAAGCGTACGGACGCACACGGTCGTGTTCAGTACCTTGTTCGCTTGCGTTTTCTAAAAAACTTCTTTCTCGACGATCTCTTCTCATAACGTGAGCGAAATGATTCTTGTCAAGTGACAAAAGCGGTTTGATTGTTTTCAAGTGCACGCGTCTGTATAACCATTTACTCATTAGCATAACTAGTACTCACTCACCATTCATGACAACCAGAAAACAATGGAGTCAACTAAGCTCGAAGTTCAAAGACGCTCAGTTGTGCTTAAAAAATGTTACAGGTCGGTAACGTCTCTTTATTAGCAATTCGCAGAAAAAGCTGAAGAAATGTCTTCGTTAGAACTTCATTCATGCTGCGTACAAGACTGACAAAGGTTGGCGGCACGCGCTTCTTCATGGAAAGTAGAGTTTTTGTCAATTAATGGTTTGTTGACGATTAAGAGACAAAGACGAGAAGACAATGCACAACGGCCATGAAAGCGTCCTTACCCCACCCGAGAAGGGTGACATCTGGTGTCAACGAAGATTTTAAATCTCGCGCTCGGAAATTTGCTAAGCGTCGGTTCTTACAAACTTTGGTTCTAGAAACAAAAGAGCCTCAAAGCTGCAAACAATAAAAATGCCCATAAAAGGAAGTTAATCCAGTGCCATTATCTACCAAAAATTAAACACAAAGTTTGATATGCTTTCTTTCAGCCTAAACCCCTTGTACATTTCCGTAGCTTTTGGTGCTTTTGGTGCTTTTTTGAATTTCGATCCTTCCGATGCTTGATTCACTTTTAAAACTTTTCGAGTGAATGCTGACGTTCTAGAAGCCTTAGTTGACTGTGTATATCTTCCATTCGAACTAAACCAATCAGAATGTCCCCACTTGATCATAGGTTAGTTTTTTATCATAAATTTTATTTTGTTAGATTTCAGCAAAATCAAGGCGAAGGGCGAATGGGAGGAGAACATGAGTGACCTGAACCCAACAGCAGACAGCGCCAATAAAGCTAAAGTGAGCCAGCAGTTTGTCACTAACGGACAGCAACTTTCCATTCCTGTAGACCGGGATGAAATGGAATTCCTGACATCTACGACACATTACGATCAACTGAAGAATGCATTAGCCGTAAAGGAGAGTGAAATACAATGGAAGTCTAACAATGAAATAGCAGTTATACTATTTCGTGGAGAGACCAAAAGCGATTCGTGGCAGTGGGAGTGCTTGGAAGAAGTCTGCAACTACCTTGACAAATGCTCGACGCGTGATGTTGAAGTCAATAAACATTTCTGGGAAGCCGTAAAGACACAGCTGTCCAATATTTGCGCATGCTTCGGCGTTGATCCACCACTGGTCAAGCCAATCGATGATGCTTTCGTTTTAAAAGTTGTTTCCCTGAGCACAGACGCAGAAAAGTTTGAAGATCAATTAAAAGCAAAACTGGAGGAGTTATATCGCGAAGAAACCCGAAAAACGTATCTTAAGCTGACGACAAACGTTGCCGAAGATCGCTTAATTTTGTTAAAGAAGATAAAGTTTGCAGAGAGACTTCAAGAGAACAACAAGGAACTTGAGATAAAATTGGACACTGAAACTAAAGAAATCTGTTTTGAAGGCCCTCAAACACAATTTATCGAGGCGACTGCGAAGTTCCACAAATTAGACATGGACATGGTTGAAAAGAATTTGAGTGTATCGAAGAGCATATGGGAAGTGTTAGTCTCAAATGAAGGTCTTCAGAGGGTGAACTGCGAGTTGGAAGAAAACAACGTTGAAGCTGTGTTCGTGATTGATAAAGTGGCTCGTATTGTGGGTACTTCAGCTGCGCACGCAGACAAGGCAGCGAGTCTTGTGAGCAAGTTGGTGTTGGAGGAGAAAGTTCGCGCGGACGACAAGAGTCAGAGTCTATTGAAAACGGAGGAGTGGCATCAACTTTGCGAAAAGCTGAACACGGAGGACGTTGTTCGAGTCTATCGGCATGAATCGAGTGACACCTTTGTTGCTGGATTTCGAGAGGATGTATCAGAGGCTATGAAGAGACTAGATGCCTTCTTGGAAAACAATTGCATCAGGAAAGAGCAATATAACTGTTCCAGTACACTTGTCAGAAGGTACCTCTCTGAGTTTCGTCAGGACGATTTGCGTTCCATCGAAACTCAACTCGCGCACTTTAAAGTGGTCATCCGGAACGGAAAAGGCGATTATAATTTCGCCATTTCTGGAAAAAAAGAAGGACTAAAGTACGTGAAAACGAAACTTCGTTATCTGGAATCTAGGGCCATATCGGGGACGTTTGATGTGAAACAGCCAGGTGTCCGGAAGTTGCTCAGTAGTGGGGAAGGAGATCGCTTGATAAAATCAGTAGAAAAGGGCCACGCATGCTCCATTAATGTCCAGACAAGCCTTGATAGAAGGCTAGGTGACATACGTACTTCAGATGCAGAACTGGCATCAGAACATGATTCTTCGAGCGGTGAAGATGATGACGAAGACGATGAGGAAGAAGGAGAAGAAGAAAAGGAGGAGGAGGGGGAGGAGGAACAGGAGAAGGAGGATGAGGAAGCAGCAGGTCCTTGTTCCTTAATTACGTCAAATGGCCATAAAATCTCGTGGAGAGCTGGACGCATTGAGTGTGAGGAGGTAAGTATAAGCGGCCTATTAAACCTCCAGTATCCAGATTTGTTTATTTTTTGTCGAGAAGTGGACAGGGAGGTTAACTGAATTGTTTAAGGAACTGTGGTCGTTTTCATTTCGTTATAAGATAAAACAGAGAAGTAGTTTTATGTTACGATCGGGACGTCGCACTCTCGGGAAAAGTTAGGGATCTGCGAATTTTTCTCAACACATTAACTCTTATGGGACTTCAAACATCTTTTTGGTGACTCAAAAGAAAAACATATTTAACTTATTTTGACGACCATGTCAATCACTAGGAGCCTCCTGCAGCCCAAAACTACTTTTCGATCCAACACTATGTTCCAAATCACGAAATTCTTGTATAAATGATTTTCTTTTTGTTTCTCGTAATGTGAATTTGCACTTAACCCCCTTGAAATACAGCTTCTCCACGCTATGTGAATTAGGGTCCTAATCCACACTCAGAGAATTGCCTCGCCATTACGCTAACTCATTCACTTCACTTGCCTACCACGATTGAACTTCCCTCGTGCAGTGTGAGTCGAAATCACAACAATGATACTCAAGTGAAGATACAAAATTTTATCGAAAGAAAACAAGAAACAAGAAAAGAAAGAAATTATTGAAAAGAAAAAGAGGGCAAGAAAGAAGGTGCATACACCTTATTCCAAAATGGCCGCAAAATATTATTCTTTTGTTTTCATGTTAAATAGCCCTCTTTGCCTCGTCAACATGTACAAAATACAAAAGAATTTTGAAGCGAAAATGAGGTGAAGAGGGCTAATTAACATGCAAACAAAAGAATAATAAGTTGGCCACCATTTTGGAATAAGGTGTATGTTTCCTGACAGCTGGATATAGAATCACTAGATAGGAGGAGAAAATGAATATTAAAGAGTGTCAATATGAATATTAAAAAAACTAGAATAGAATCAATACGCTACTAAGAAAGTTCCTTTTTAGATGTTTTTATTTGACCTGAATTGCAGGCTAGCATACTGGTCAGCTCTAAAGGCGCATGCGCTGAGGCGATCATCACCGCGGGTGGACAGGTAATGAAACAGCGCTTCGCAAATCCAAACTCTGGTGACATTACAGTCATTCCTGGATCCGGCACTTTGGCCTGCAATCACGTGATCCATACTAACTGTTGCAATTGGAACGGGTACGGAGGCAGTAGCGAAATAGTGAGTGTCCAACTTAACTGGTGACGAGTTTTGTTGGTGTAGTGAATGACATAACTTTAATCTTACAGGAATTCAATGAAAGGTCTTTTATTTCAGCTTGCCATGGACGTGTCGGATATACCAGCTATTGATCACTGTTTGGGAATGTTTTGTGCCAAAACCAGAGACCCAAACGGGTGGAGCGAAGATGCAACAGCTGAAAAAAGCTGATTTTTTGGCTTAATGGGCGACCGTATTGTCTAAAGTTTGTTAGACACCTCATAGCTCCATCTGGGAACTACAAACTGTGCGGAAAAACGTCACAGTCTAAAACAATCAAGGAACTGAGAATATAAGAAAATAACTAACTCTTACACTACTCATGTACAACCTTCAGTTTCTGAGCGTTTTAGCTTGCAAGGTAAAAGAGAGTTTAGCATAGGGACCACGGTTTCCGTTTATTTGCGCAGGAATCTCTTTAATTTGCTCAGAATGCATCAACACCGATGACATCAGGAGGTCTGGAACCTTAACCCTACGCGTGTACTATAATCGTAATACCGTGCGAGAACCGCCATGCAATGGAAACATCCGGCTTGCTTCCAGATTCCTGCGCAAAAAAACGGAAACCGTAGCCCCTACTATACTACTATTATGTTTTATCGTTCATAATATATGTCAAATCAAATGAAGAATGATCCTCGCAGTTGTGAACGTAATTTATGCAATTGCGAAGAGAAACCTGAAAAAAAAAATTCAGGACTTCAACTGGGTTTGAACCCATGACCTCGCGAAACCAGTGCGATACTCTAACCAACTGAGCTATGAAGCCACTAACGTTGGAAGAAGGTCAATTATATTGTGGGTTCATATGTTCCCTTGAAAGAAATGAGTGTGAGTGATATATGAAATAAATCATAAATGAACTTCGGTAATGAAATCAAATGAAGACTGATCCTCGCAGGTCCTGTTTTAATACTGTCGTAGCTGTAAGAGATTTAGGGGGTGGGTGGTGTGTAAATTACCCTCTCACATTCTAGTGTAGAAGACGTCACAATTTCCAGTTTAGATGGGGTTAAACATGATCAGGATCGTCGTACAGCATCTGGGTGTTATGGGTTTGAATTGACGCCTGTTGTGGACTCCAAAATAATCAGTAAATTTCCAACGAGAAATACGTTGTTGTTACTGTTATCGCTAGTACTGCTGTTATTCTTAAAAGGAAACAATGAAATCCAACACATTATGCATTTCAACCTGCTGATGTCCGTGTTTAAAGTTTCATTTCTTATACTTTAGGTTTTACAAAGCATCGTTCAAAAGTGTCTCCTGAAAGGCGAAGAGCTTGGAGGGAAGTCCATAGCATTTCCTGGCATTGGCACTGGGAGCTTGGACTTTCCACCAGCCGAAACATCAAGAATCATGCTGGAAGAAACCATTCACTTTTGTGAAGCCAATCCCACGTCCACTTTGAAAAATATTCGATTTGTGCTGTATAACCCGCGAGACCTCAACCTAATCATGGCTTTCAGAAAAGAGTTCGAAAAATTGAAGTTTAAACCCAGCCGTCCAGTGAAGGCAAGAGACCCTGCAAGTAATAAAGCATTGCAACGAGCCTTGGGCCGTGAGTCAAATGACGCTCCTGCTGTCTTCAAGAATACAGGTCTTAGTATTGAAGTCATAAATGGGGATTTGACACAAGAGACAACCGACGCTATCATCAACATCATCAGTACCAATATGAACATGAAAAATGCTGGAGAATTGAGCAAGGCCATCTTAAGAGTGGGCGGTCCACAGATCCAGAAAGAATGCAGTCATCTGGGAAGCAGACTCCCGGGTCAGCGGTGATGACAAGTGGAGGAAGCTTAGCTGTATCTCGTGTCATTCATATCATTCCAGGTTTCCATTTGCGGCTTTGTCTTTTTTTCTTGTAACAGACTGGAACAGACTTAAACGAACAGACTTAAACGAACAGTGTCGCGGTTCTCGCGCATGTGCAGTAGTGATACATCAACTTGAGAAAGCTGGCAAGGTTTTTTCAAGTTTCGTCTCTGATATATATCTTGGATTATGAACGCCATCCATATGGCACGAAACAAACAAAGAAACAAACACACAAAAATCTTCGAAAGAGATAGAAATATTTCTGAAGCTTCAAGGCGCATTATAAGAAATACTGGTCGAAATCAATCCTATGGACCAAATTGAAGATGGCGAACAGATAAAAAAAATATGTTACAGCTGTACTCACTGCAGAGCATCATCACGCATGCTCGGCCGTGACACTGCTCCTTTAAGGGGCACTGTAATATAATACTATATATTTTACATGGAACATCTTTGCAAACACTTTGCGCTTTGCGCTCAAGTGTGGAATGATTTTTGTTTTATTGCCAAAGCCCAAAAAAGGTCTAATAGTGTTTCTGTGTCAACATGATCACCAAACGAACATATAGGGATCAGTAAGGTATTCCATTGCTTGTTTATCTATTTTATCACACACACGAAATTACAACAACATATAATTACGTATACTATAAATTAGACAGACAGTGACAAAGATGTCTGAAAAGGAACTGTTTACCATATGCATATGAGGCAGTTTTCAATTGAGTGCCGTAACCCAAAACCAATGTTATTGCTCTTACTAATCAGAGTTCGAAGCAATGACATGTAGCAAGCTCGAAGCCCGGGAAATGCGCGCGTGGAAGTCACGATTGGTTTTGGTTTTGCTCCTCACTAATTGAGAAAGAAGCGCGAGTGTTTCCAACCAATCACTGTACGAAATAAAGATAAACCAAAGCAAAAGAGAATTACTCTCTACAATATAACCGCTCTATCAGGACCGCGACACAATGGCATTGGCACGAAACTGAAGCGCTCGTCTGGTACGACTTTTGGCGTCGTATATGCAACAACCTGAGCGTAATTGCACTCTGCTTTTTATTTCATTCTAGTGTGAGCGTTCAAAGTCCTTTTATTAAAGGACCTTCATACTGCAATTCTGTCTGTGATTTTAAACGCTTTTTCCAAACTTGTGTCCTAAATCTCGTGTCATGGTGTGCAGATTAAAAGTCATTCAAATCATTTTATGATTCTAGGTTCCAAAGACAAGCAACATCTTCAAACATGTTTGGAAGCTGGCCTTCGCTTGGCTGATACACGCAAACTTCGATTAATTTCAATTCCCAGTTTAGGCACTGGCGGTTATGGCCTGGCCGCGGCCGACTCGGCCCAAATCACTTTTAAAGCTCTCAGCAACTTCAGTAGAAACTGTAAGAGTGTTCTCAAAGTGCGCGTCATCGTATTTCAAGCTTCAATGATGCAGGAATTTCTAAAAGCTCAGAAAGAACAAGCAGTTAAAGAAGATGTGGACAAGCAAGGTAGAAATTCACCTTCAGTGGGTACGCTCGATGGACGACCAAGAAAACGCAGAAGTACACCAAAGATCCTGTCGAACGACCCCTTTGTAAAATTTGAGGTGATAGGCAAGGACCGGGAAAGCGTGAAAAAAGCGGTGGATTCCTTGAAGAAAGGTTTCTTTAAAGACTACCCCGCTCGGAAAGTGGAAGACGACACCGTTAGTCAGTTCTCCAAGAAACAGATCCACACTCTAATGAAACAAGCCAATGACCGCGATGTGAAACTTGAAATCGAGGCTGATATGAATCGCGTTGTGGTGAGTGGTGAATTGACTGAAGTGTTGGATATGGTTAATCAGATTTGGCGTGTGATTAACAATAGAAATAAGAAAATCCAGAAAGAGCAGAAAGAGCTGGTGCTAAAGAACGTAGAATGGAGTTTCGAAATAGGAGGGATGAAATCGACGTTTGATCCAGAAACAAACGTCAAGATAGAGATGGCGTACAGCAGAGAACAAGCCACAGTGAGGATATCTTTGAGCGCAGATGAGTTTTTCATTGACTTAAAAAGCGAAACGGGAATAGGACGGCTGACCAGAAAAACAATAAAAGTTTTCAGGAAACTGAAAGGAGCTGACGAAGGTTGGTGGCTAATAGTCACGATTATTATTTTTCCACTGGTGTCGGGCAACTCTGAATAGCTTTTCTTGAGCCAATTTTGAGTCCAAAATATTGAACAGCAAAAACCAAACCAACATTCTTGAGTCCAAATTACTTTCAGATGAAACCGTAAAGGAATTCACCGCGGATCAAAAACAAAACATTGAACACGTTCTAAAGCCTCAGGGGATATTCTAAAACTTCATTTTTGGCAAAAGTTTGATATTTTATGGTAAAAAGTGCCAGAAAATTGGTCACATTTTGCATCAAATGGGCTTTAAATGTTTAAATATGCCAACGTACGAATACCACTTTTACAGAAAAACACAATATGCATGATTTTTGCCAACTTTGGATCAAACTAAGCATGTCACAAATAGCGAGAATTTATGGCAGAGTTACCTGGATTCTGGAAAAGCCCACTGGCATGGAAATTGTTTAAGAAAATCTGCTAGTTTTTGCAGAAACTAAGTTTCAAGATATTCAGAAATATTGAATTCTTTTACTAGATACAGAAATATGTGTCACAAATTGTACTAACTTGTGAAAACTTTTCAAGGCCGGGAAAAAAATCGTTTATTTCTGGCAAGAAGTAGCCTTAAACAATTTAGCGTTACCACTTTTTGTAGCTTTTGGTAAAATGTTAATCGAGTAGGCAAAATGACCGTGGAAATTTCCAACGTCGTTTTTTCAACACCAAATGGCCATGGAAATTTCCAACGTCGTTTAATTCAACAGCAAATGGCCTTAGAAATTTCCAACGTCACATTTTTAGAAAAAGTGCAAATTGGCTTCTAAAGAAAACACAAAGAAATTTCTGAGGTTTCAAGAGCAAGACGAAAGCTATACAACAGTTTAGTTTTAGTTTCGCAAACAAGCCCTTCTTAGTACAGTTGGGAACATTTATCCTGCAGAATGGCCTCAAACTAGTACAAAACGCATCAGACACATGTTGTGTTTGCGACAAAGTTCGGAGGCAATAGCCGCGCACTATACCCCGTGCACGTGCGAACTATTACTGGTGCTGTTTTTTGTCGTTATTTCACTTTGCGCACAAGGTAGGCGCACATTGTGGAATGACAATACTTTTCCGAGCAGCTCCAAGTCTCGCTACGGTTGCAATCACGGCCTGCCAGGGTAGTGAAATACGAGCATTGAACGACAAATCAACCAAAATAATGTTCAGACATCTTTTATTGTTAATCTGCTTCTTCCTTAAACGGAGCCAAATACAGAAGAAAATGATACAATAGATATTTTAAAACTGACTATGTACGCTCGAACCTAGTGTAATATCACTGGGAAATCAGCGCCTTGAATTAATCAGATTAAATGCACTGTCACGATTAGCTAGATAAATTTCACAACAGTTTCACTTACTTGATCTTTCATTATACATCTGTAGCGTAGCTCTTTGATAAACTCTATGCACCGCGCATAACCTCGTGTACGTATTGCATCGTTTTCAAACATCCCGCGTTAAAACAGAAAGGCGTTCTTCTGTCGGTTGAACTGAGCGGCTAGTGGCCTTTTGGCGATTTGGGAGCCGTTATTCTGCGGTATACCAAAGGAATGCCGTAAGTACTAGGAATGTGTCGGCAAAATTTTCATTGAAAAGACCGGATGTGATACAAATTTCGTTTTTCCATACTGTCATTAACCGAATTCTTCCATACATCACAACAAAATTAAAATTACGAAATTCGTTATAAATTTGGACTTCGTGAATGTAGAATCTAGAAAAACTTCATGGCAACACTCCCATCCGTTCAGTGAGTACGTGACACAATCTATACCTGTGGTATCCGATTAACAAAACCGTACAGGATTTGTTTATTCGAAAGGTGTCACTTCTTAATTCACACCGATGTCAACATCATTATTCATTATGATAACAATTTCATATTGGATAAATATTCAAATGTCTAAGGAAAGCATGCCGTGAAACTGACTGATACGGTATACCTTCAGCTGTATCTTGGCCGATGTAATTAATGTGCAAATATAAGGATGAGGTCTATACGCTGTGCACTACAGATCTGCCCAACCTACGTCCTATATGAATACTGAGTCACCAGCAAAAAGCAGAGCGACGACAACCGGCGAAGTAAGATCTAAATAGACAATGCCTTACACCATTCAGGTAGGAAAGTCGACTAAGAACTCTTTTTGTTGCCACTTACTACAATTGTCGGCTTCACACTAGAGCTTGTGAGTATAATCGAAGTGCACTTGGAACATACTTTGAGTGTGAAGGGCAGAACTGTACTTACTTGAACTTTACTTAGAGACCATGGAAACGTTCGTAGTTCAGAGAAGCCGAAGTTCGCCGCCAAGTATGATCTACACCACACTTGAGAACACACTTGACCAATAGGAAATGGAAGCCAACTGAAAGCGATGTGCAGCAGTGCCATGATTCTGATGAACCGACGGATAAACAACTTGCCTGCTGAGATCGATCGGAAAATTTAAAATGGATGGCTGGAGTTTGGAGAACTATATGAAACATTTATTCTATGTAAGAATACATAGAAAGAAAAGAATAGTCGATACAAATGATTGAACTAAAACTCTCATTTGAATTTCATTTACAGAGACAGCCTATACCATCGCTTTTCATTTCATCTGACACCAAATGCGATTAATGCAAACCAGCTATTGTTTCAATCTGTTCATTGATTTTGCACCGTTCAGCAATAAGTACAATTTGAGTTTAAAATAGCGAAAAAATACATAGGAACTACAAAAGGCTCAATTCCTGTGTGGAGGCCTCATGATTTTACTGGCGAGGAATCGCATTTCTGATATGCAGGACGGATTTTACGGCGACAGCCTCTGCTTCAAGTAATATACTTAGTCATTAGGTGTGAAGCCAAGTTTTTAAAGTGCGACTTGAGATTTTCAAGTGCACTTGAGCCAAGTGCTTACTTGAGACTAACTTAGCTTCTAGTGTGAAGTCAACAAATAATGGTATGAGGCATTTCAAGTGTTGGTGGGCCTTGAGGTAAGACCCCTCGGAAATTATCGATTTGGGTAGCTCACTTCATGAATAAATATAACACGGTTATTTTGTCCGAGTGCGCGCCATTTTTTTCAACCAGTTTACGGAATTTCAGTTGTCTCTGCATATCTACTGTGACCGACAAATGATTCAAATATTGAACATGACTCGAAGACATGTTTTTTATCGTCGCTTAGTCCTGTGTTTAGTTAGAATTGTAAATAGAGCGTGTAACGGTTCCATAAATTTTACTCCTTATCACCTATTCCACAAAGGAATAACGTGAGATTGAACAGACTCACCAAAATCCAGCAAAACCAGTCACTTGCTCTGGAAGCCCTCAAAAAATACCTATTGACGTTAATTTTACGTTCTTTTGCAGGTACAGAATACCGCCGTTATTACGAAGATTACTGCCGATGTGTACCTTAACTGAATCGCAAAAAAATTTACTGATTTCCTCCATGTCGTTCTAAATTGTTGATTAAAGAAAACTTGAAACACATCTCCAGTAAAATTGTAATTTACGGAAAAAGCAGTTCTCAAAAAGAACAAAAGGGGTTTAACGTTGGGTGAAATTCATAGTCTGTTTCTGCTTGCTATGAATGACGTTGGAAATTTCCACGGTCAGTTTCTGCTTGTTATAGATGACGTTGGAAATTTCCACGGTCAGTTTCTGCTTGTTATAAATGACGTTAGAAATTTCCATGGTCACTTTCTGATTGCCTATACATGAAAGCTGGAAATTTCTGTTTGACGGTATTGCGACAGACGAATTTAAATTCAAGCGGCATATTCCCAGAAAAAAAAATTCGTTGTAACCTTGCAAAACTGTATGAAAATTTGGCAAAATATTCTCTCTGTTTAAAAATATTGCAAACCTTACTTAGAATTCGGTAAAATCCGTCTGTTTTTAATTAAATTATTTTCACTCGTTAAGCAAAATATGTGATTTTGGCAAAAATACAGTCAAAAATGCTAGTTTTTGTCGAAATAAAGCTATTTTAGAATACTACCTGAGGTTTTAGAACGCGTTATTGAAAGAAAACAAAGTACGATGCAAATGTTTCTTCGAAGATTCTTGGAGAAGGTGGAGAAATTAGACAAGTAAGTAACAAACATATCTTGTAGTAAGCTAGGAAAATCAAATGCTGGTATAAAAAAAATCAAAACAAAACAAAACAAAATAACAAAAAGGAGTACGAACCTGATAGTTTAAAACAGTCAAAAGGAACTACCCAAAGTTCAAAACAACAAATCAACAAAACAAAATACGTTGCGAATGTTGTTTCGAAGATTTATTGAGAAGTTTGAGAAATTACGCAAGTAACAAACATATCTCATTGTAGGCTAGAATAGTCGCTAAGCAATTTTGACATTATGTCCGTAGAAAAGACAAATAGGAGTACGAACCTAATAGTTTATAACAGTTAAGAGGAATTAACCGTGGATCATAAGTAACAAAACAAAACATATGCGAGGAAAGTACGAAGCACGTGTTTCTTCGAAGTTTTTCGGCGAAGGTGGAGAGATTAGACAAGACTAAAACACATCTCGTAGTAAGGTAGAAATATTGCCAAGAGCAGCACAAAGTGTAGCCTCCTTCGCCGACGCTCTTCTAGCTCGTCACCCAATCTTTACTCCCCAACGAACGTCTACTGAAATTAGCTCAAATTTGCGTAGTCCAATCAGTGCGCACTTCCCAATCCTGGAATTGTACTTTGGACTTGGACATTTTTTCGCGCGAGAGATCTCAAAACAACACAGCGGATATCAGCGTCGCGTTTCAGCAAGTAAGATTGTCGATCAGAAAGAGGCTATCGAGTATTTTGTGAATAAAAAGGTGGATGTCTTCGTAAATTTACCGACCGGGTTCGGAAAATCACTTATTTATCAGTTTATGCCGTTGTTTTACGACGTGACACGCAACGTTACGTGCCATATTTTACACAGTGGTTTCATAGTCTGACAGCAAACGTTTAATGACAGTTTCACTGGGATAGTGAATACATATTTTCACTTTACAACTTCCGTAGGGCTAATGGTCTGTTCCCGATTTTGAGAACAAGGCACTTTGAATCGGAGTAGATGTCAAATAGGTACGATAAATAAACCGGCTTCGTTTGGTAGCGGCGGTGTTTGAGGACTGAATTTCCTTGGCGCTTGACGAAATGAATTGCTCTTGAATTGCTCGCAGGTCTGCTTTAATTAAAAACAAAACAAAACAAAACAAAGTAACCGCTTATAACATTGAGAACAGACGAACGCGTCGCTCAAGAAAAACAATTTTAAAAATCGATTTCCAAGGCATTTCCGATCTGGCCGGTATGTCCACAGAACTGTTGCTGAACACTGGTATCCTCGCACTAGGGATTATAATGGAACTACAGAGGAAAAAGTCATTTCCAAATCTTGTTTTGGAGTAACATCTATTAAAAGTTATTATTTGTAAGGGAAATCGCGGAAAAACATAAATCGCCTCATGAGGTCTCAAGGGAGCATTTTAAAAGCAGCTTTTTATTGACATCGCACAAAAACTTAGCTCCGATTGGCTCTGTAGTAATTTTCACGTGGACTCCGGCTGATCTTTTAACAATGGGACAGGAATGTACCACTAGTTTCAGCAGAAGTCTCGTTTGAATTTGGGAGGAAAGATTGCGTGACAAGCCAAAAGAGCGTCTGCGGAGGAGGCTACTAAGTACGAACATGGTAGTTTAGTCAGTCAGCAATCGGCTCGGAACGCAGAGCTGCATAGTTGCGCCCTTTCACACAAAATCAATGCTTGGCTAAGTGGACAAAAAAGCCCTAAAGTGCCTTGATAGTTTTACTGTTACTTCCCATGTCCACCGAGGAAGCTTCTTCAATTATGGATCCTCAGCGTCAAACATCATCCAGAGGTCGTGGGTTCGAATCCCGTACAAGCCTGATTTTTTTAGGCTTTATTTTCGTTTCACTACTGCTTAAGTAGTGTTCATAACGGCGATGATTATCCACATATCCATACTATTGGGCACTGTTTGTCACAATTTTTCCACGTTTTTGCACACTCAAATCCGGTTATGTTTTGATGGAAACGTTTCGCGGCGAGGAATTTATTCCGTTCAAAACCGTGTTCAGGACATTAAACGGCCTTTAATTTCAGTAAGTTTCATATTTTGCATGACTTGACACACTCATTTTTGAACAGCATAAGCTGCGACTTGTTTCTTGATCAACAAATGGTGAACATTGTGCAAATGGCATTACGCAACAAGTCATTCATAAGAACTAACCGGTAAAACGTATTCAAAAATACTATTACCTCAAGCGAATTTTTCTTGTTACTTTGTTTATTTACGCAGGCCGTAAGTAAAAACTACTTCTATTTTTTGTGTTGTAGGAATCCCTCTCCCAAAGGACTGGGAACCAATGCCTCGCCATGAAATGACGGTGCACACAGTGACACTCGCCCCAGGCTCTTCTGAGTACCAAGATGTCATGGGCAAAGTTCAAGCAACTGCCAGCGGGGTAAAGATTCAGAAAATTCAGCGAGTTCAAAATCCCTATCTTTATCAGTGTTATATGTTGAGAAAGAAAGACATGGATAAAAGCAACACAGGAAATAATGAACGGAAGCTGTTTCATGGAACGAACACTCAAAATGTACCAGCTATCAACACACAGGGTTTCAACAGAAGCTTTTGTGGAGTACATGGTAAGTGCTAATATTAAAGCGCACCTAACGCTAAAATTCCATTTATTTATTTATTTTTATTTTATTAGCTTCGCCAATTACATACATTTCAGAGGGATAGTAAATATAAACAGAAACAAGGAAATAACAAATGCTTAGTTCGGCAGGGGTGCCACAACAGTGATAAGCCAATTACAGTGATCCCAGAGCTTAAAATATATGTAAAGTGTAGTAAGGCTACATGTGACAGTTAACAACAACAACGGAGATGGACAGACACATTACGTGACACGTTAAATGACCGACAGGTGGTTTTCGAGGATCTTGGGTTCTCTGGGTCGTAGGTATGTTCCATGGCGTCCACCTAGTACTTATAAATGGTGGATTTGAATTGAATGATCTGAAGGTTGCGTGAAAGTTGAAGGTCGTTTGCTAAGGTGGTGCAGATTCTGGTCGTTCTATTAAAAAAAATCTCTGAAAAGTGACAGAGTGACATTTCCTTGAAAAAAAGTGAGTAAGGTTACGGTTGCTATTAGATCTGGTGGTGCAAGTATTTAAAACTTGAGGGAGAACAGAAGGACTAACGCTAACTGTGTCAGTTACGACTTTGAAAAAGAAAATCATAGCGGAGCTCCGGCAGTCCGAAGGGCCGCCAAGTGGAGCCCTATACTCATAGGAACCTGTGAATTGCTTTTCTCATGATAATCATGGCTAGTGGTATTGCTTGTGGGCGTCACCGCGCGACGAAGAAGTTGCCCAATAATTAATAATATCCTAATAAAGCTTATTGAGGTCAATTTTTTAAAGGTTAACCGCTGAACAGGTACTGGCCTTCGATTAGATTGCAGGCTCAAGCCGGGTGTGGGGCACCCAAACCAAAACAAGGCTTAATTTTTCGCGCGCTTTCTGGGGCTCGATATTTCACATTCAGTTGGTTTGTTCATTTTGAGCAAAACAACTTCGTCTTCTGTCGACGTTCTACGCGTAAAAGGCATGAAAATCAGGAACTAGTTTAAAGATACCCCGGAAGGTGAATTTCAAGTGATAAAAACGAAGAGCAAAAGATTTTTCTCAGGAAAAGCTTAAAACTTGGATCCACTTGCATTGCGCTTGGATATTGTGGTTGAAAAAAAAATGATTCAACGCTTCAAAAAAAATGATTAAATAAAATACGCTTCAAGGGCTTTCACCGCGGCATCTTGCAGCTCGCCAGGTCATTTACAGTTCACCGGCATTAATGGGAGGAACGAGTAGCTCAAACTTAGTGGAAGAAGTTCTTCCTTTGGACAAACCGCTTGCTATTTTTGGAGATTCGTGTTTTTACTAAAATGGAAACGTATTTTCAAGAACCTCTATAACGCAGGTGAATTAAATAAATTGAAGCTTAACATTTGGTTTAATCGTTGTTACTTTTGTTCAGAAATGAAACTTGTATTTTTCTTTCGACTGGTCATAAATAACTATGATCTCTACTCGTTTTGGACATAAAAGAGTAGTTGAATTGTTTGTTTGTTTGTTGTTTGCTTGCAAGCGAACGAGTGTTTTTACTCCGCTTGGCTGACTGTGTTTCGTCGTCTGTGCCTCAACAGCGTTAAGAAACTTTTGTTCTTTTCTTATTGACACTTAATTGCAATGCGTCCTCGTAAAAAGAGGATTAAAGACTCAGCTAAACGATGAAAAATTTTCATTCAACATCGTGTTTGTGAAACATAACGTTGGGTGGCTAAACGCGCAAGAAATGTTTGACCAAACACTAGACAGAGTGCCAAGAGTCCACATAACGATTTTTTGTGCATTATCGCTGACATTTCGACGTTATTTGGTTCATCTGTTTGTTTGTTTGTTTGTTTGTTTGTTTGTTTTTACCCGCTGTGCACGCTTTGTTGGTTGGGGTGGCTCGGGGGTAGCTAAGTGATCAAACATTTGTTCGTAACGCGAAACGTTGGGTGAAAATGTTTTGATCGAGATCTAACATGGAAAGCCATTGAAATGCAATGATAAGAGATGTGGCCAACCGGTCAAACAAGCTCGTCCAACACAGTGTTGGATGAAAATGTTTGATTATTTAAATTTGTTTTGGAACAAACATACGCGTCATGTATTCTTTTCTTGTAATGTTTCAATGTTTTGAGGTTTTTGAACCGCGGTAGATTCCTGTTGACTGCTCTAAACATAAAATATTGGCGCAAGGAAAGCCATGCGAAGTTGTTCAATACCAGTACAAGAAAAAAACGTATCGTCGTGGAGATCCGCTTTTAGGCTTGGCTAAATCTTTATATTATCTAACAACTCATGCCAATAGGAGATAGGTAATAAGTTATGTTTGGCCACAAATAAATGGGACGTTCAGAATATATCTTGTAGCGCACCTCTGGAGTAGAGCTTCCGAATCAGATCTTTAGACTGCGGAGACCAGACTTGCGTGGCATAGCCCGGATGGGATCTTATTAGTGTGAGGTATGCTGAGCGTCTGACCGTAATGCTTTTAACGAGTCTGGAGTTTCTCCTTACATATCCCAGGAGCCTGCTGGCCTTGGCATTGCTCATTGACTTGCATGTTCCACGTGAGGTTATCCGCGATGAAAACACCGAGATCCTTTTGGCTGAGACAACTTCAAGCTGAGAGCCGAACATATGATAGTCATAGATGAGGTTTAAGCTTTTTTCGCTAAAATAAATCTTTGCACCAGTAATATTTAATATTTCGCCTAAACGTACAAAAAAGGAAGGATCATTGGGTACACGACCGAGTTAGAAGGGTGTGAGTCCATTTCTCGATTTGACGTCGTTGACGTGGGGTGTCAACTGTCTGGTGGTGTTTCAAAATATTTTTATACATTTTATTTTAATCCCTTCTTTGAACTCCTTAAAATTTTACTCCAATTCACCTTAAGGTGGGGTAAACGTGAATTTGTGTGAAATTTGAAGGAGTTTGAAGAAGGGATTATAATGGTGTTAAAAATGTTTTGAAACACTTCCAGTTAGTTGCCACCCCACAAGGGCACTGCAGCGTGATGGGGAATTGTTTTGGTGTCCATCTACTAATAATTATTTTCCAATTCAAATTCCTATTTTAAACCTTTATTAAACCTTCCAAATTTCCTATTTCCCTTAATTTAATTTTTGAGAAAAATTATCTCTTCCCAAATATACCCAAAAATCACCAAAAAATTCACAAAATATCCCACAACGTAGCTTTGAGATGAGCAGGGGGATTTTTGATTGCTTGAAACGCGAACGGTATGAACGTGAAATCCATGTTAAGTGGCTAAAAAAGGATGCTAAGTTTAATTTCCGCCTTAATGCGATGCAAATCAGTTTGTGACGTCAAATCGAGATTAGACCCAAGCCCCTCACTAGCTCCGTCGTGTGACAGATGATGGCCAGATTTTGCACCTTTCACAGCCTTGAAAAAGTCAAGATAACAAGTCAAGATTTGGTAGTTGTGAAAATTACCCTTTCATTTACCACACGGACAAAAGATCTTGACACAATTGACTGCAATATTAACTTTTTTGCAATTATGTTTCGTTTCAGGATATCAATTTGGACAAGGAGTGTACTTCGCTCGAGATGCCTCTTACTCAGTTAACTACGCAAGGGTAGGAGGTGAGGCTCGCTAGGAGACCATTACCCGGAGCCTGCAACTTGCATACTGCGTTTGTGAAACGGTGTTTTCACAACTAGGTTTATTTTTAGACAAACCCTTCCCGTGAATTGGCTTCGCGTAGCCAATCAAAAGCCATTTGTATTGAAGAATCGCTTGTTAATACGTAACTGCAACAATTACGACAACTCGTCCACGTACAACGGAAATAAAGATTGAGGGCACATGCGAGGAATCTTCATCAGATTGATTTGAAAGCATTTTAGACGATAATTTCAATATTTACAAGGAAAATAATTGTGGACGGCATCGGAAACATTTTGTTTTGGCGGGAAGGGCTTACCTAAAAAGAAATCTACTTGGAAAACGCCCTATGGCATTTACACGCTCCTGATAATTGGCTCGCGGGCTAGCCAAATGTACTTTGTAGGGCTCATGGTTAGGATAATTTGCCAGCAGCGGAAAAACTCATCCAGACCGGAGATTTGGTATGAAACAGTGGCTGACAATCCAGGAAATCCAGCAGTATCTTTATTTTATTTTACCACGGACAGCAATAAAACTGATCAACTTGAAAGAGCGAAATCGATGATTTCTTAATAGGCTGTACACGAGAGCTGAAACTGTTTGACATTATCATGGGCCCCTTAAATATTACGTTATGTTTATTACCCAAAGAATAGTTCAGAAATTTAAGTAATCGATACGTAATCCACTGAGACGGCCTTACCCAGGCACATAAGGGTCCAATTGCTCGAAAGAGGGTCAGCGGTGTAGTGGATGAGTCTATAGTTTGGACTCCGTTCCACAATTCACAATGACAAAGTCAAGTGCTTTACAGTCATTGAGGTCCACGCAGAAAATGCATGGAGTGCCGGACAAAACTGACCATTAGATTTGTTTGATGCCTGTTGTTAAAAGAGGGAAAATATTCTCTGAAGTTCGCTATTTAATTATGTATAACCAGACCGTGAGCTTTGTTTGGTTTCAGGAGCTGCATTTGCCAGACCTGCCTCTTACTCAGTTATCTACGAAAGGGATGGAGGTGTAGCTCGCCAAATGTACCTTGCCCGGGTCCTTGTTGGCACGTATTGTCAAGGCAACTCTTCCCTGAAAGTTCCACCGCCGAAAAATCCATCCAGACCGGAGATTTTGTATGATTCTGTGGTTGACAATACAGGAAATCCAGCCATCTTTGTTGTATTTCATGATAATCAATGTTATCCCGAGTACCTTATAACTTTCAATGGATGATTCTCGTGATGGCAATAAAACCGATCTCCTTAAAAATCGGTAATTAATAGATTATAGATTAGGCTAAAATATTCTCTTTGACATTATCACTGGCCTCTAATATTACGTTGTATGTTATCGCCCAACGAATAGTTGTAACCTCACTGAGAAAACTTTGGCCAGGCACAGATTGTTCGAAAGCGGATCTAACACTAAACCAGGCCTAGGATTCAACTTGAACGGAGTTCTCCGTTTTTTCTTGTTCATAAGCTTTTACGAATTTGTTTCAGTCAAATGAAAAGCCGCGAGGAAAATGATTGAGAGATCGCTACATCGATGAACACTAGGAAACTGAATAATTAAGTTGTGGATATCTGATCGGTTGGTGCGCAATCGCTTGAACAATTGGGTCTGCTAATATTTACAAGTTAGAAACTTTGAGTATCAGTATTTTAAAAGTGCATTACCGGTAACTTGATAGACAGGATAGTATAAAATGTACTCGTTGGAATTGAAGGATCATAGTCAGCAGAGAATACCTCATGTTCAGTGACCTGGGCTTTGAGTGGAAGCGAGGCTGGAGGTGACCTTGTTTTGATACAAACCTCACTGTCTTTCTTATGTAAATGTAGTCTAGTTAGAGTTTATAGAACAACATGATTTACATTCATGAGCCAGTTCACTGAACGTGCAATTGAAAACTAGGCTATTCCGGGAAGCAACTTGAAAAGATGGCAGCGATAAGACTGCTCACGTAATATAGATTGACTGTCGTGTGACCTTTGGTTAATTAAATCCATCCATCGTTTGAGGTATTATATTACTAGTCTATACTCAATGCCTTCCTGAGTACCTCATAACCATTCAGTAGGTAATTTGCATTTTCATTGCGATTAAAACTGACTAATGGTAAGACTCCTGTGAGTGAATGGCAATCAGCGCCTTTGCAAGAGATGTGTTTATTAAAATTTGCGAGGGAAATATTTCATTATACAGCAGGTTTCATTTTTCATTGACATTCATCAAATTTTAGTATAAAACTAGCGATAAACTGAAAGGACGTTTCGATCTCCCTGACGTCATTTTCAAGTTGTAGAAAAAGCGAATGAAATATGCATATATAAGTACAAAGTAGGGTGTGAGAATGTCCAGCGATAAAATATGTCAATACAAGCGCTAAAATGTAAGTCTTAAAATACTACTACTAATAAAAAAATCTATATAAATAACTTTTCACGGATTGAATCTGACTGCTTGTTCAAAGTTGGCTTAAGCTCCTTTATAAAGAGCATTTCGTAAATTAGGCAGTCGAATTTATTTTGGCACATTCTCAAGATCTTAAAATCACGATATATGTCACTTGGGAATGTTCCATGTTTCTCCATGTGATTCCCAATTGAAGACGATCATTCGTGTTCCTCAACGCGCTGATAGAGGTGTCGGCAAATCAAACAAATATGCCAGCTTACAATTGTACAGTTTCTTTCCATGTGTGTTAGACTGAGTTCTGTGCATGCCTACGCGCACACGGGCCGGACATTCAATAGCTGAAAAAATTTACTGACTGACGGGAATATGAAGTAGTTGGTATTTAGTATTTTCGCTTGTTATCTTGTGATTCTAAGTCGATTATTTCTTGAGTCAGAACAAACGAACGTTGGTGTAAGTGTTGTGTTGTCTCTTCTTTGATACCCGACGAGGTTTCATATGCCAACTTTCTGGGATCATCCAGCAGTTTCCTAAATATGGAACGAATCTCCCAGGCTCCCCGTACGGGCCACTAGGGCCTGGTTGTTCGAAAGCCGATTAACGCTAACCCAGGATTAAGGGTTAACCGAAGTTTTCATCTCGCTCGTTGAGAAGGTTTTGTAAATCAAATTTTACGCTTATAGTAAAGTTACATTCCAGTCAATATTGAACAGTAACTAAACTGCCTGGACTCAAAGTTCACTCTAACCAGGGATTAGCTAAATCGTGCTATGCACAACTAGGCCCTACCTTTGAAGCGTATTAGGGTCTTGTTTCTAAAAAGGGCTAATGTCTCGATAGAAATTTTGCCAAAACTTAAAGAAGTATTCGTTCAAGGCGCCATTTTTGTGCATGTTTCACCCAATCTGCCACAAACTTTTACTATTTGAGCGACTGTCTGATTGGGTAAACGTTTAATCATGCAGATAGAGTCCACGGCAAAAATGCCCCAGTTTCCTGCACAACATGAGCGGTGGATTTTAAGGATTTTCATCTCTGGAAGGGTGGGGGAGAGGGGGCGAGGGGAGGGGAACATAATGGAAAGCTGAAGCAAAAGAGAATATCTTTAGATTTCAGATCCCCAAGCGTTGTCTCCGCGCGTTTCAGTAAGTCAGTTGTCTTGTACCACAGTAGAGATGACAAGCTCCGCTCTTCCATAAGCGAGTCGCAAGTCGGCGAGCTTACAAGTCGCCGAATGGCTGGGTTCAGAAAAGTTCACTTTTATCATAGAGTCAGAAGAACAAAAAAAAAAACCATGGTTATCCATGGCGACACAGCAGCCGACATCAAAGCGCTCGCTGTGGGATTTGCCTCTTTTGGTGAACAGTCAGTTATTGTCCAAGTCACAATTAAACACTGCAGCTCTTTAACCTTCGATAACTTGGAGCACCTTGCTATGCCAGTTTAAATTGTTTGTTCTCAAGGCAGCTCGCCAAAACGGTTTTCCCACAATTCTCGTTATTTAAACGCTCCGACTATCGGATATATGTAGAAGGTATTTTTTAGAATGATTTGTTTTCGAAACTATCATCATCATCAAATATTTCCCTACAACTTTCGCGCGTTATTCCAAGACTAGACTAGTATTTCATTAACATGTAATACTGAAACAGAAACGCGCTTATTAATGAAGGAGCGCGTGGGAGGGGGAACGCTTTCTTTCCTGCCCTCCCACGCGCTCCCCTCATTTCGCGCGAGGCTGATTCTTCGCCCCCCACCCCTACTTTCTTCTAGCATCTGCCACGCAAGGCTGATGAAAAGGGAAAACACCGCAAAAAACCAAAACAAAACAAAAACAAAAAACCGGGATTCCCGATTTGCCACAAGGTGGATTATTAACGGCCCGTTTTTAGAAATTGCCCCTTAATCACCGACGCTGGAAGCCTTCCAAAAAGCAGCTCTTTTATATGGACTGTTCTACGGTGTTGAACAAGGAGCACAAGAGCGGACAAAATCGATTAGACTATATCAGATGAGCCACGCGAAAAAAGGCTTGATTTTTCCTGCCTTTCTCCCCCAAAACAGCATAACAGGAAGCATTTCCGTTCATGAAACGGAATATGAGGGATATTCCCCTGGTGATGTATATTCGATATTAATTTTTCCGGGAAAGCCGGAAGTGATCAGTCTTCTTCGGTCATAGTGAAACTGCCTATTACAGCATTTTCTTCGGTTATTTGTCTCCAAAGCTGTTTGGAAATCCACGGGCTTTTAGTATTAATTTAGACGCTTGGGTAAGTGTCTCAATCTTTTCACGGTTTAGCGAGTTTAGCGTATTATATAGCTAGCATGCAAACGGTGTCGAAGACTCGATGCTCAAGATGTAATTATTTTGTCGTGTTTTAATCAAACCTTCCTTGGTGAGGAGATTTTTCTTTCTCTGAAACTTTCATCTGTTGCTAATATATAGAACTGTTTTTTCATGTCGTCGAAAACTGAGGTACGGATTTGAAACAGTGCAATTCAGGAAATTCACTGAATTTTCGTCGAGACTATTTATAAGCTTACATACATTCAGGTTTCGGATATTCAAATAACCTGAGCGAGCGGCGAGATCATTATGCAGTCTCGCATGGCTTCATGAACATACTCAAACAAACATGCAGCTCGACCCGGCGGTAAAGGGTTGAAATTCATTCGGCTAAAACTACGACTTCGCCTCTCGACAAGATCTAATTCCAAAGTTTTAAATTTCTAGTCACCCTCTCCATCTGTCTTCCTTGTGTTGTCAACCTTCGAAATTTAGCGTGGTAGTAAATCCGAGGTCGTCTGTTCTTGTTATTTTTGTTTTCAGGTGCAACCGATATAGACAATTGCAAAAAATGGAGAATGACGATTATGGTAAGTGACTCTAAGTATAATTTTATAATGCATTGAATATTGCTTCATGTGATGAACTTCAGTATCCGGTTAATATTTAACTTTCACGTCATGTTTAAGGTACATAGAATGACGGTGAACGCTTTCCTTTTGAATGGAAAAACCGGGAAGAATTTTCGGTCAGAAGGAACAGGGCATTTCCTCAATCAAAGCGAGAAAAAGGAAATACCTCGAAAAGTATTACCTTTTTTCCGAAAACATTCCACTGGAATGAACCGTTCCATTTAAATTCTTTCCGGAGTTACCGGGTTTTCCATCCAAATGGAAACCTCCCGGTGTAAATAAAAAACCTAGCAGGATATGGCAAAGAAACAGACAGATAGCCATACAAAATAAATCACGGTTTATAAATCTGACCGATTGATTGATGGGTCTGAGTAAGTCGGTGTAAGTTTGAACTTCCTTTATCAAATGATTTTCAAACGCTCAGCCTGAGAGCAAATCGTTGTCGTCAAATACATCTTAGTTTTCATCAAAAGGGTAACTTTTGCCGATGATACCTCGTTAACTGTAACTGATAAAGATTTAGATCTATTGCTTCGTCAGATAAACCAGGAACTACCAGTCATCTACGAGTGGTTATGTTCAAATAAATTAACCCTGAATTTAAGTAAGACGAAATACATAATTTTCCAGCCAAGACAAAAAATCAATTATAACTTGTACCCCCCTCCTAAACTGGCTAAGCAGTGTCTCGAGCAGTCTTACAGTATAAAATATTTAGGGCTAGAAATTGATTGCTTTTTGTCTTGGCAAGACCATATTGATTAAATTAGTAGTAAAATTAGTAAAAGTGTAAATATTATCACCAAACTAAAACGTCATGTGACAGATCAGACACTTATAAGTATTTATTATGCACTTGTATATCCCTATCTAACCTATGGTTGCGTATTTAATTTGATTTGAGCTTTGTAATTAGTAGGCGAAGAGCCACCTTGTGGAAGTACTACTAATAAATCATTATTATTGTTATTATTATTATTATTATTATTATTATTATTATTGTAAGGTAACAACTACGAAGCACCCTTAGTACAATTGGTAAAGTTACAAAACAAAGTAGTCAGAATCATTAATAACGTTCGGCTTCATGATCATATTACTCCTCATTACGCAAACCTTGGTCTTATTAAGCTTCCTGACATTCACGCCGGGCTGGCAGCTTACAAAATCCCGCCATTTCAATTAGTTGCGCGCACAGTACTTTTAAACCAGCGGTTTTCCCTATTTTGATGAATTCAAGATGGCGGCCCTTATTGTTTCTATGCACGAGACCGTGAAAGGGTACATAAATAGTGCTGAAAATAGAAACCTGGCGACGGAAATTGGTAGCGAAGTTTTGGAATTAACTCGGGCAGTAGTAAAAAAACACACCCTGGAGAGAAACAAGGCATTCAAGTACCATTTAGCGCAGCCAGCGAGAATGTTGTCTCGAACAGTATTGCAGTGGAACAAAGCTATTGTGAGGAAAATGCACCGAAAGCCATGTACCTCTCGACCTTGGACGATTCTGGTTACCTGGAACTTTCCTAAAGAGGTGTTTGATTGCTTAAAGGTTGCTATTTCAAGCGAAGAAAACGGTGGGTATGTTGCTAAAACCACTCGTTGCATTGAACAGATCCACGTGGTAAATATGGATAGGCTACAATATTTCTTCCTTGCCTTGGCAAACAAGTACGGAAAAATCCTGGATGAAAGGTACATTCTTGTAAAGGAAGAGAAGGATGGCTCTTACAGCAGAGTCATTGTGGATGAAGAACATCCTGCAGTTTTTAAATACTCTACAAATACTGAAATGTTGCGAATATCAGTGAGGTATGGGCACTACAACCGCTTTGGAGTACCACAGTTCACCTTCGCATAAGAACCATGAAGTACATGTTGGTTGTACCTTGTTTACCTCAGTAGACTGAAGGAAATGTACAAATGTGTTTTTCTTATGTTCCAGCTTTAGAATGGTGAAAATATACACTTGTCGAAGCCACCAGGAATCAGCAAATATGTGAAGAATCTGTAGATAAATATGTGACAAATCTGTATAGCTTGCTTTACATATAATCGTCCAGGTTTTCTGAGTGACCCTAAAATATGTTTAGGTGATCAAGGTACGGCTCACTCTGACTGGTCTCTATTTCATCCTTTATCATCTGAGCATGCAGTTGCCTACACAAATTGTTGGGTCCCACACTCATTACTTTATTCTAGTGTACTGAATGCTGTGATAGGTTCTAATTGCCCCAACTTGTTAAGAGCATTTCCCATATGATTGTTTGCATATATCTGCATATATCTGTGATTGTGGCAATCATCCAAAGAGAACATACTTTCAAACATCTGTCGGACGATTATACATAAACCAACTGTGTTGCACTACATATAGGCAGAGTTTATCCAGATCAATATCAATTTCAGTTGAGTGAGTGGTTGATAGGTCTCATTTGCTTTATTATGCTGTATATGACCTGAAATTTAATCTTGTATGGGCTCAGGGCAAGTGATCCTGGCCGGGACACAAGATGACTCCGCCTACCCCCTCCCCCGCCAAAAAAAATACGAACTGGTATTGTATTGAAATCTGTGTCCAATGGGGCATAAAAAACAAATACAAGTGTAACATCAACCACTTCAGGTGGTCCAGGGAAGGAAGGAGAAAGGCTTAAGGCAATATACTTTACTTTCGTGGTCACATGATCTGAAATGGGTGAAAAAAAAATCCAAGATAGTGGCAGGTCAGCATGCTCAGGAGTCAAACTGATTAAAACTATTACAAAATACAGCAGAAGCCAACAAAACTATTACGAAAGGATTTAGGGAAGAGAAAATATCTTCTTGAAAAAGAAATTTTTCTCAAGGTAAACTCATTTTAATGTTTTTCTCTGCCTTCTGCGAACACACTTTTGCGAGTGTCATACATGTAAGGGAGAATCAAAAAACCTTTCTTTGCAATAATGCAGTTCAACTATTACCACATGGTTTCAGACTTCAAGTTTTGCTTGTTGAAAGCAGTTTATTGTAATAATTTGCAAATCGTACACGATTTAAAAATAAAGTCTTTTTGAAGGAAACATGCTCTCTGAATGAGGAAAGTATACTGGAATAAGTCCTAACATAGGAATACTGAATAAAATAATGCACTCCTTCAATAAGTGAAATGTATAATACTCTTTAAACAAGCTAAGTATATACAAAAAATTCTAATGTATAAATACTAAATAAATATACCCCCAAAATAGATAGGGGATTTCATCAAGGCCCTGTCTTTTAAAACCAAATAACACCCAATGAGTACTACACATTGACTTTTGCAAAAGTCATAAATAAGGTAAATGTACTTGCTTTGTTCCACTGCAATACTGTTCGAGACAACATTCTAGCTCATTACACTAAGCAAGTTACAGATGTACTGGTCTAATTTCCCAGCTGCAACACTCCTTTCTATGCCTTTGTACAATTCTGATGAGCAAAATGAACATTTTTCTTCTTCAGAATTCTTCATGAAACCACAATAACAATACAGAGGTTCACCTACTTCTCTCGGGACATAGACATCATTGCTCTTGTGGTATGAGAAACTGCTTGGGTCCTGCTTTCTTAACCATACAGTTGTCATATAATCATGTCTCAGCACATGTTGCCACCTTGTGGACAATGTTGCATGCTTGGAGTATTGACTTACACGAATGTGCTTCGCTTCACGACCCTGCATAGAGTTAATTCCTAGCCCAATGCCAAACTTGTTATAAAGTATAGCAGTATGGAATGGAATTGCATGACCGATGGTCCACACTATGGGTGTGACTGAATCTAGAAGAAGGCTTGACGCAGTAAAATACTTCCTGCAAGATTCCCGGAGGTCTTGTACTTCTCCCTGGGTCACAGAGACACGACTAAATCTGCTTATTGCATCTCTCAGTTGTAAGCCAATAAATGCAAAGCTACAGATCTGCAGCTGTTGTACTGGGGTATCATTTGGAAAAGAAATGGCCTGCAACAGATGCATAAACTTGTGACACATGATTTTTGTTTCTTTGCCAGTAAAACGATACGAAAGATTTCCTTTTCGCCCTTGGGCACACCACTTCTTTACTTTCTTGTACAAACGAGTTGCCCCAATTGTTTTCAGGGTGACCAAATGCAAAGCTAATGCACATTCTGGAAATTCAAATAGATCAGTGCATGAACTTGGAATAGAACTTTTACCATTGCTATGGGTAAGAATATGTGCATGTAACTGTTGCCAAGCGTTGTTACCATTATGTAATGGCTCAGCATAAATGTTATCAATCAATGGACCTAAAATGGGAGGGTATTCCTGCCTGGATTTCAAATCCCTGATGTAATTTAACAGTTTATTTCTCTTAGTAGATGCAGCTAGGTTTGTTTGTTCCACTTCCCTTCTCTTTGTTTCTACCTTAGCTGCTGTCTTAAGCCTTTCCTCATAAAGCCAGGGTTTCCACATGCAACTTGCAGATGTACCTAAAGTACCTAAAGAACTTTTGTTATCGTCACTCACATTCCCAAAGGGAGAAAAATAGTGAGCAGAGTTAGGTAGCTCTCCACTAAAGGTGGATGCCCATTTCATGTCTGATGGCACAAGATCAAAAGAGAATTTGGCATTGGCTTTGCTTTTAGGTAATACATATTGTTGTTTTTCAATGTGAGATATATCTGCAACAAGCTTTTTTGCAAATCTGACCATGGATATGTGACTTTCCCCACAATTTGCACCTGCAATAATGAAGTTTTCCTTTTCACTAGTTATCTGCTGCCCGACATTTAAAAATGAGATGAGCCACGCCGTGGCCTCGTCATCCTTTCCGAAGGGTGCCCCATCAGCACCCACTGCTACCCTGAAATGATATTTTTCACTTCCAAAATGCATTAGAAATGGATCACTCTGGTCAATGGCTACATACATATCAGCAAGTTCTAACAAGAAATTCTCTAATACTCGATATGAGCCACTTACTTGATCATCATCATCAAGATCATGACAAAAGTCAGACTTGATGTCCTTTACATCTCCAATATCAACTGCCTTGATAAACTGCACCAGTTTATCGTAGGGAAGTATTTTAGGCAAACGTGTACCTTCCATAAATTTCAAGCTTAATCGTTTCTTGTTGGCAGTGTTAATTGAAGTTGTAAGATTTAGTCGAATACTCTTGTACTTTTCTTTACTTATTAACCCACTGCTATACAAGACTTTTACACTACGAATCTTATTTTCCATGCTATGTTCAAAAGTTTCAATGCTTTTCTTTACAATCTTGGGGATTACTCGCTTCACAATTTTCTTTGAATTGGCAAGATAATTTTTAAGTCTACTTGGTTTTGAGTCTTTGATCAAGGTCAACCAAATCCCGTCTAATGCTGGCTGTTTGTTCGTAGAATCTCCACCATGAATAACTTTACAGGCATCCAACGTTTCTTTTTTCCGTCTTTCACAACACCTCTTAGCTTCTGGTACAGAATATTCTTCAGAGTTGTCTTCCTTTATAGCAGTTGGATTTCTCTTTCTTTTGAGGGCTTTTCTCTTCTCACTACAGGGGTTCTGAACACCTTTTAATGACAGTACTTCCTCAGCCTTATTGATTTGTTTGACCTTTGAGAAGACAAACATAGAAATTTTACTTAAAAGGCAAGCAAAACTGACAAATACAGCAGAAGTCATTCAATGCTCCCCACTTCCCAAAATGTGTTTCAACCCAATAGGATGGCTTACCTTCTCTTTCAGTTTGTTTACTTTCTTTTTCTCAGATTTGTAGATTTCGCACTGGTTTAAATATTCCTCTTTCAGCTCTTTCCTTCGCTGGGCAAGACTTCCAATTGGGAATTTATCTCTGGCTATTGCTCTCGCTGTTCTGGTGATATGTTTACCTTTTCTTCCCATCAATTAAGATTGGGAAATACAGCTTTCACAGTCTCATGGACATCAGCAATAAGATCTAAAATCATCAATTCATCAAGGTTATTACAGTGTATGAATGTTACTGTGATCTGCTGAGGAAATGGTAGCCAAGTGTAAAGAAACAATGTTTGTTCGGTATAATTATATATACATGTTTGCAAATAAGTAAACAAAAATGTGCAGAAAAGTGCAGTCGTGATATAATTTACACTTAATAGTTGTAATATCTGTGGTTAGAATTCGCATAACGTTGTTTTCCTGACTTAAAAGCCTTAAATCACCTTTCTGACATCAAACAGCAATATTCCGGGATAAATTTACGAGAAGGACAAGAAGGGAACAAAAGTAACTGTAGTGAAATTGAAATGTAGAATGTTCTTTTGAAGTACCCATGGTTTTACAATTCTCAAAAGAGCATGTATATCCTGTAGGATTGTCTTAGTTTACCAACTTGTACAGAAGTGAAGCGTAAAGCCATAATGAAAGTAACAATATTCTTATGTCGCTTAAATAGGATATACTTGCCTTAGAACTTTCCGAAACGTCTCAAATGAAAGATCTGCTCTTGAACTTTCCAAAATGGCCGCTACCGAAAGCACATGGGCTCTAGTTATCCCACAATTCAACGGGAAAGAATGCCTCATGAATATTATTTTCAAAAACAATATGGCTTCCCGCCGACGCCATTTTGAATGAAAAAGCCGCTGATCAGAATGGCGAAAATCGCGCACCCGCCAGCCTGGCGTGTTGTTAAATTTTACACCTGCCAACTCTTTTATGATCACATTGTAGATAGGAAGCCCTCCAATTTTACCCTAACCCTTGTATCTGAGCAGCATAATTACGCCACTCGAATTGCGTCCCTACAGTATCTGAATTCTAGTCCCTTCAGAATAAATATTAAGAAATTTTGCCCAACAATTATTGGATGCTACTCCTGGAATGATATTCCCATTTCTATTTGCCAAAAACCCACAAAAAAATTATTTAAAAGAGCTCTCTTTCAATATTATTTTGCTCAGTATTAATTTCTACCATGCGCCTATGTAAAAAACTTCTTTTCCTTCAGTTTCTCATCTCCTCTATTTATAGTAAGGTTTCCTCTTTTTATCTTAACAAATTATGTATCGTAATTTAAAAGGGCATATAATTAGTCTACTATATCATGCCCTTCTCCACTCCTTCTCTATTCCTAGTCTCTTTAAGAAATCTCATATGATAATGTGGAGTAAATAAAGAAAAAAAAACTTTGCATGAATGGATAAGAGTCGGAAACAAAGGAGTTAAACAGGAGGGTAAAAGAAACAACTTAAAACGATTTTTGGCTCGTTATTCCGAGATTATGGCGAAAATACTTTTCCGAAATTTAGTGTGGGTCCGCCATCATGATTTTAGTGTCCCTCTGAGGTGCACCAACAAGGGAGCGTTACTAAACGCCGGAACGGAATGGAATGAGGCGGAATAAGGCGGAATGACGCGGAACGAACCGGAATGATACCGGAATGAACCGGAACGGGACCAGAATGGACCTGAACGGGACCGGAATGAACTGGAATGGGACCGGAATGGACCGGAACGGGATCGGAATGAACCGGCATGGCACCGGAATGAGCCGGAATGAGCCGGAATGAACCGGAATGAACCGGAATGATACAGAAATGAACCAGAACGTTACTGGAATGTTACCTGCATTGAGCAAAATAAACCCGAAATACCCACGATCAAATAACCGAAGGATAACAAATTGAAAGTCAGTTTTCTTGAAATGTTTTGTTGACTCACTCAGCTGCGCCTTGTGAGTCCAGAACATTTTGAATTGAACTCTGTGATGACGAATATTATTGTCGATAAGTACAGAAAACGCTTAACCACATTCCACTTTTAACCACAATGTCAACGTCTAAGAAAATATTTATTTCAGAGCGTGACCGAAATTGTGACACAATGAAAGAGTAAGCAGTGTCTATAACTTTCGTAATCTGATTGGTAATTGATTTCAAAAATTGAGCTTTCATGATTGGCTGAAATACGGAATGTTCTGATGGTTACAGATATCATGTTCCTGAGTGACCTTCTGATTGGTTGAGACGCGGAACTATTCCATCAAGAAAACCGTCCCTGAAGTATTCTTCTGATCACAAGCGGAATATACCGTGAAAAAAGATCACTAAAAAAAGTACAAATTTAAATGGAGGTCTGTTATTTTTAAAAGAACCATTCCAGTTCATTTCGGTGCCATTCTGGTCCATTCCAGCTCATTCCGGTCCATTCCGGCTCATTCCGGTTCATTCCGGCTCATTCCGGTGCCATTCCGGTTCATTTCGGTCCCGTTCCGATTCATTCTGGTCCCGTTCCGGTTCATTCCGGTTCATTCCGGTATCATTCCGGTTCATTCCGTGTCATTCCGCCTTATCCCGCCTCGTTCCATTCCGTTCCGGCGTTTAGTAACGCCCCGCCGTAAAGGTCGATTAAAAACTTACATTGCAAACAGTACCCCTAATTTCTCTTCAGAATTATTGAGGTGTACTACTTTTATCATTAATATCATTTTGAAAAGTAAAAGGTAACGTGAAGTATTAGTTCGTGCATTTTGAGGTTTTTTGTACTTTGGGCTGCTACCACTTTGATCAGACTTTGACAAAGCTTTACAAGTACAGCACTTTAATATAGGGCTGTACTTGTAAAGCTTTGTCTCTTAATGAACTAATCACAGAACTGGAATAAAGAGGCGCTGAATATTTGTCCCTGACGTCGACTGAAAGTCTTGCTAAATATTTTTTATAGACGAATCCGGTGACTACGAAGAAGAGGGGGACGACAAAGTTGAGGAGGAAGGCGAGAGTTTCGGTGTCAGTCATTTTATTGACCCTGATGAAGGGGAAGGCAGAGACGAGGACAGTTTTCCAGATGAGGAAGCTACTGCGTCTGGCAAAGTAGAGGAAGAAGAGATAGATCCAGACGAGCTAGAAGAAACTTTTAAGAGGCTTGAAGAAGTCTTCTGTTGTTTACCGAGGGTTCTGATCGAGCGAATTCTTTGTCGAGATGACGTCAAAGGCAACATTGAGATAGCAAGTCAGCGGCTTCAGGAATTTCAAGATATGGACGACCCACAAGACATGTTTAAAGCACCCATGAAAACTAAGCCACCAGTTGCTCAGCAGCCTCCTGAAAACGGAGGAGATTTTGAAGTGGATATAGAAACAGCAGAGGCGGAGCCAGAAAGGTTTCAAGAAAGACAAAAGGGCAGAAATAATAATGAACCACAAGGGAAACAAATGGAAATCGAAGAAGAGAGCCAGTGGAGAACAAAAAGTTTCGACAGAAACGAAGCAGAGCTAAAGCATGGAAATCAAGTCTATTCTGATCAAGAGTCAAGGAAAGGGGGAAGTTTCAAAACAAATCAAAGAGGAGGAGAAAGAAGGGGTTGCAGGGGCGGACCGAGCGGGGACAAAGAGATGGTTTTAGCCAAAGTCAAAGAAATGACCAAGAATACAAAGACGATTTCTTTCAAAACGATTTGAGGTTTGGATATCAACATGACAATTTCGTGCCTCGACCTCAAAGAGGGCGTGGGGTCGTGATTGATCGAGGACATCCACCAGACACAAGGCCCATTCCAAGGGGAAGACCTCGACTGGAGTCCGGAGAGGGGCCACGAGGGAGGCCCAGAGGCGGATTTCTCCAAGGTCAAGGAGAATGTGGATACGATCTCTATCAACAAGCCTGGGACAATGGCCAAGAATACCGCGACGATTTCTTTGAAGACGATTGGAGGTTTGGATATCACGATGTCAATTTCATGCCTCATCCTCAAAGAGGGCGTGGGAACGTGAATTATCGAGGACATCCACCAGACACAAGGCGCATTCTCAGGGGAAGACTTCATCTGGCGACTGGAGAGGAGCCACGAGGGAGGGCCAGGGGCGGATTTCTCCGAGGTCAAGGAAAATATGGATACGATCTCTATCAACAAGCCTGGGACAATGGCCAAGAATACGGCGACGACTTCTTTGAAGACGATTGGAGGTTTGGATATCACGATGTCAATTTCATGCCTCATCCTCAAAGAAGAAGTGGGAACGTGAATGATCGAGGACGTTCACCTGACACCATTCCCAGGGGAAGAACTCAACGGGCGACCGGAGATGAACCACGAGGGATGCCCAGAGGCGGATTTGTCCAAGATCAAGAAGAATACGGATACGATCTCTGTCAGCAAGTCTGGGACAATGACCAAGACTACGGCGACGATGTCTTTCAAGACAGTTGGAGGCCTCAGCCTCAAAGAGAGCGCTGGAACGTAAATGATCGCGGACGTCCACCAGACACAAGGCCCATTGCCAGGGGAAGAACTCAACGGGTGATCGAAGAGGGACCACGAGGGAGGGCTAGAGGTGGAACTTTCCAAAGTCAAGGAGAATACGGATACGATCGCTATAAGCAAGCTTGGCACAACAAGGATCAAGGCTACAGAAGAAGAGTGAATGACTTTCAGAGAGAAGACGGGTTTGAAGGTCGGCGGCAGTGGGGTCAGAGTTCCAGGCAACCTGAGTTCGCCCAGGACAAAAGACTACCAAGCCAAGGCCGAGACAAAGATCCTGTGTACTTAATAGACATGGAAGAAAACAGCAAAACATATAGATCGTATGATGATGATCTTGGTCATTCTGAAGAATATCCCTCCTATGATCGTGACCAAGTGAATCCTGTTGGGCCTTGTAGAGCTGGTAACAGAGAACGTGGGTGTAGTGGAATGTCACGAGCTCAGAGGATGTCGGGTGTGGCAATTGATGGAGGCGTTGATGTGAGAGAAAATGAAGCAGATGAATCTCGGTTTGAGCAATACAAGTTGGTAGTTTGTGGGCTTAGTGAAATGACCACTGATGAGAGCGTCTGGAACTTTATTGAGGCAATGAGCGGTGAGGAGGTGATGGAGGTATCAAGGCTGGGGAAAAGCAAAGCTCTGGTGACAATGTGTGATCTCATAAAAGGTATGTATTCGAGTCTTAGCTTATGAAGGAGAATGCGATAGAAAAGCACTGGCTAACCGAGGGAGGCCTGGCGAGGGGGATCGGCTCACCGAATTTGTTCTTTCCCGGGTTCTTCTTGTTCCTCATCCTCCACACTCCAATAAGGCCGGTTAACATTCAAACGTCAAATAGCATCTGTTTATTATTTAAATCTGTCTCTTATGTTATTTCGCATACACCAACAGGTTGAGTTCTCTTGCATGGTTACGTTAAATGTAGCGCAAGCCATAACTCGTCGCTGACATCATACATTCAAATAACGATTTTGAAAGAGCTAACCGAAAATTTGTGGAAGGTTCTGGAATACATACATTACAGACGTTAGCGTGATTCTTCGCTTTACACCACTCAGGGCGCCAATCAGAATGCCGTCTTTATTTCAACACAGTTATTTTGTCACCTCACGTCTACTCCGAAGCGGACTGAGCCTTAAGACGAATTCATGTAACTGCAAACCGGACCGGGTTTGTCTTAAGATAGGTTGCGAATAGTCTCTACATTCTCCAACGTTCTGCAGCCCGCACTGAAAATAGTCAGTGGCGAGTAACAAAGCCGCGCAGGCTGTCTCTTTTCCGACTTGCATAATTTTACCGTTCGTTGACGTGAGTGACATGAGAAAGAGAACAACTGCTCTCAGTATAGACTTAAGACTCTTAGGTGACGGTTTTTTGATCAATTTTACCGCGGTAATGTCCAAGTCGCGCTCAGCATGAGTGGAAAAGATAAAAAATGCTGGCTAAACGCTCCTTCCTCGGCTAAAACACTTAAATCGACACTCCCTTGTCCTCTAATTGCTCGTTAGATTACTATAAGATTCGTAATTGCATACGAACAGTCTTTTATTTTTTTTCTTGGGGAAAGTAGAGCGAGCCAAACACGCGAGAGAAAATTGCTTCTCGCGAGGAAACGTGATGCGTGGGAAGAATTTTCTGTCCACGTGTCGCGTATCTTTGCTTGAGGCAACTTTTGCGAGCGCTCTCGTGTTTGTCTCGCTTACTTGTCTGTAAGAAAGTTTAAGGACTACTCCGCGTAATCTATAACTTACCGCAAAGTTTATCTTGAAACAGAGTTCTGTCTGTGACAAGACTGTGACACGAATGCGGGATTGTTGCACTCTGGAGGTGATAAAGTATTTATTTTTAATTTCCAGATTTCCCTAAAATCAAGAGAAAAGGCGAAGGGAGGGGCCTGGACTCTGCACAAGTGTCCATCGAACGAGTTTCAATTTGCACAAGCATACTTGTCACCGGCATCTCCAACAATGCTACCCATGATGCCATTGAGCTGTACTTTGAAAGTCAAAGAAACAGTGGGGGGCCTGTGTCAAAGGTCCAATTTCATCCGAACAGTGGTCGAGCTGTGGTGGTGTTTCAAGATCCAAGAGGTTAGAAACTTAGTAGCAGTCTCGTTTTCATTGAAAGAAACTTTGGGGACGAAAATGGGGAAAGAGAACAAATGTATTTTGTTTAATTGTCGTAGTAATGATTAATATGACTGTATAAGCCGCCCTTTTCCAACTCTCTCTCCAGGTTCCGGCTAAGCTTAGTTTCGTCTAACATGATGTTTTGGCTCGGCAGTGTGTAGCTTAGGCACAAGAGCAGAATAACTGTGCCAAGTCAAGGATGGATGCGCAGGAAGAAATGTAAAATTAAACGCTTGACACCCAATCATAATAACGATGGTAATAAATGCCAGGTGGCTTCATACTCAATCAGCACATTTTGCTCTTTTCAGCTCATTTTTCTGCAACCCATCATTCTCCTTGAAGATGCAACTTTCGAACTAATTCTCCCTCACATGATTCGCCTGGCCAGGTTAAATGTATAATTCACATGTTCCGTCATTACGGTATAGCAGAAAATATGTTTAAATCGATTTATTGTTTCCTTCACAGATATGGAAAAAGTCTTGGCCAGACAACAGGAGCGACCACATGTCTTAAACAACGAAAAGCTCTCTCTCAGAACCTACCATGAGTCTCTAGAAGATGACTACAAAGATGATTCAGATAGTGCAGCAGCAGCAATAGACAGCGCTAATAAGGAGCCAGTGACTCAGCGGTCTCAGCTGAATGCACATCAGCTGCACATGGCTGTGAATCCTGATGTAATGGAGTATGTCACATCTACATCACATCATGATCAACTGAAGGAGGCACTGGAAGCAAAGAAGAGTGAAATAAACTGGAAACCGAACAATAAAATGGCTGTTATAGTGTATCGCGGTGAAGGCAAAGGCGATTCGTGGCAGTCGGAGTGCATTGAAGAAGTCCAAAACTACCTTGGCAAGTTTACGACGCGTGACGTTAAAGTCAATAATGATTTCTGGGAAGCCGTGAAAACACAGTTGTGCAATATTCGCGCATGCCTCGGAGTTGATCCCCCACTGGTCAAACCAATCGATGAGGCTTTCGTTTTAAAAGTTGTTTCTCTGAACTCAGACGCAGAAAAGTTTGAAACTCAATTAAATACAAAATTGGAGGAGTTATATTGCGAAGAAACTCGAAAAACGTATCTTAATCAGACGAAAAAAGTTGCCGAAGAGCGCTTAATTCTGTTGAAAAAGATAAAGTTTGCGGAGAAACTTCAAGAGAATAACAAGGAACTGGAGATAAAGTTGGACACTGAAGCTGAAGAAATCTATTTTGAAGGCCCTCAACCACAGTTTATCGAGGCGACAATGAAGTTCCACAAATTAGACATGGACATGGTTGAAAAGAAGTTGAGTGTGTCGAAGAGCATCTTGGAAGTGTTAGGCTCAGATGAAGCTCTTCAGAGAGTGAAATGCGGGTTGGAAGAGAACAACGTTGAAGCTGTGTTCGTGATTGACAACGAGGCTCGTATTGTCGGTACTTCAGCTGCGCAGGTAGACAAAGCAGCAAACCTTGTGAGCAACTTGACGCTGGAGGAGAAAGTTCACGTGGACGATAAGAGCCAGCATCTATTGAAAACGGCGGAGTGGCGTCAACTCTGCGATGAACTTAACCAAGGTGAAGTTATGCGCGTATATAGGAACAATTGGAGTGCTACTTTTGTTGCTGGATTTCGAGAGGAAGTTACTGAAGCGATGAAGATGCTGAACGCTTACTTAGAGAACAACTGCATTCAAACGGAACGATTTACTTGTCCTTCTAAACTTGTCAGAAGATATCTCTCTGAGCTTCGTCAAGACGACTTGCGCTCGATTGAAACTCAATTCGCAGACTTTGAAGTAAAGATTCAAAATGGAAGAGGTGATGAAGATCTTGTCATTTCTGGCAATAAAGAAGGGCTTAAACATTCAAGAACAATGCTGAGCGCCCTTTTGGATGGGACCGACTCAAGGATGTTTGACGTGAAGCAGCCAGGTCTGAGAAAATACTTTACAAGCGGTAAAGCTGACCATCTGCTGAAATCGGTGGAAAAGGACCACGCATGCGCCATCCTTGTCGAAAGGAGCTTTGACAAAAAGCAAAAAGGCATGCCCACTCGAGATGTAGGAACCGCTGCGGAATCTGACGCTACAAGCGGCGATGACGACGATGAACACTATGCGGACAGGTGTGACAGTGATGATGATGAGCAAGAGGAAGAAGCAGTTGAATACGGCACGAATCCCACTTTCATGGTCACCACCAATGGCCACAAAATTTCTTGGAGAGCGGGATACATCGAGACTGAGAGAGTAAGTTCAAATTCATTTATATTACAGTCTTCAAATGCACTGTATCCTGTTTCAGTTTGTCGTGATTGAAAATGCAAAATCTCCCAGCTGAATGTCAAAACGGACCAACTTCGCCTTGACGATCAATTTTTCTTTTTGTCCATCAATTATCATCTCCGAAGCAAGGAAAGAGTTTAGAAAAATATAAATAAGAAAAGTAAGTGCTCGATACCGGATACTCGCATTATTAGAATAGATCCCTGTAACTTTCACCTGAAATCTCTGTACATTGTTTCCATGTTTCTTCCTGCAATGTTTCCACACTGGACTAACCCTTCTTCCTTGACGTTGAGTGATTTCACGTGTTCCATTAGTCCAGTAAACACGCTCCTTCACGTTTCCCCCTCGTGCTTGTCTTTACAACTAGCACATTAAATTTCATATGTCACGCCACGTCCATGACATGGTCCTTTCCCGTCTATCTTTTTGACAAAGTAGTTTTCTCAGCCACAGTGGCGTGACTTTAAAGGATTGGATCTTTGCACTAACCTCTTTTATTGCAAAAACTTCCACTCAAACATTGTCTCTTAATACCAGCAAGACACTAACCCTAGCCCTAACCCTAACACTTCATTTGATCAGATCTTTCCGTGCTTTAATTGCAGGCTGACATACTGGTCAGCTCACAAGGCGCATGCTCTAAAGCGATCATCTCCGCTGGTGGACAGGCATTGAGACAGAGCTTCGCAAATCCAAACACTGGTGACATTAAAGTCACTCCTGGGTCCGGCTCGTTGGCCTGCAATCACGTAATCCATACAAGCTGCTGCAAGTGGGATAGAGGCAATGGTGAAACTGTGAGTGTTAACGATAATCATAGTTAAGTATTTAAACTAGACTGTGAAAAGTCCCTCTATTTTTCTTGTTAAAATCTTAGGTATGTTGAATTAGATCCTGTAGCCTCCATCTTGGATTTTTTGACGTGCAAAAGTTGTCCATGGGAAGACGACAAAAGTATTGTGGGCATATCATGGATGCTCATTGACAAGTTAAAAATTAATGATGATAAGACAGAATTCATGATTATAGGAACTAAACAACAACTTGAGAAGATAAGCCCACAAAATCTGACTATTGGTAAAGCTACAGTGACTACTGTTTCTACTGCAAAGAATCTTGGGACATGGTTAGATAACCATCTTACACTGCAGGAAAATATAAACAAAACTTGCAGAGCTGCATACCTCCACATTCATAGTATAAGACAGATTCGGAAATATTTAACTAAAGACGTAAATGAAAAACTTGTCCATGCTTTTGTGATTGGAAGAATCGACTATTGCAATAGTATTCTGTATGGGCTGCCTGAGGTACTTTTAAACAAATTACAGCGCGTTCAGAACTCTGCTGCGAGGTTGATAACATATACACCACGGACCTATCATATAACTCCAGTACTTAAAACATTTCACTGGCTTCCTGTCAAATATAGAGTACTATTCAAGATAGCCATACTTACTTTCAAATCAATTTATGGACAATCACCAGAGGATTTAAGAGAACTTATAAACATTAGATCTAACACTCAATATAACCTACGCTCCAACAATGGACTGTTTTTAACTTTCCCAACAATTAAGACTAGGAAAACACTAGGAGATCGGGCATTCTGTGCAGCTGCCCTGACAGTATGGAACAATTTACCAAAGAGTATTCGTAAGGAACAAGATTTTAAGAAATTTAAATCTCTGTTAAAAACTTTTCTGTTCAAAACAGCTTATAATTGACTTTTACTTTTATTTTAATTTTAATTTCTTTTATTATACTTGTTAGCACAATTATTTGTATATATTCTTACATTTGTATTTATTCTTGTAATCATATTCTTGAGATCATTGTTGTATTTCATTTTATATATATATTTTTTGATATTTTATACTGTTGTAATTTAGCGCATAAGATTATATTCATATAGAGTTATGCGCTCTATAAGTATTAAAGATTATGTATTATTATTATGGAGAGAATTTCGCACAAAGGCGCCAAAGACTAGAGGCCGGGATGGTTCACAGTCTGTTCACTATTGGGGAGTAGGGATGGCGTAGTGGTGAGAGTACTCGCCTTCCACCAATTAATGTGGCCTAGTTTCCATTCCCGGACTCGGCGTCATAAGTGGGTTGAGTTTGTTGTTGGTTCTCTTCTCTGCTCCGAGAGGTTTTTCACCGTGCTCTCCGATTTTCCCCTATCCACAAAAAACCAACATTTCCAAATTCCAATTCCATCTGCTTGTAAAGCGCATTTGATCATATACACATGGAAAATGCGCTATATAAGTTCTAAATTATAATCAAATTATCATTATGTGAAGAGTCTGCTGTGAAAATAAGTGAGGAATTCGCTTTGTTGTTGTTGTGTTGCTATGACATTGCAACTATAGCGTTGAACATAGTAGTGTTGTGCAATCCAATTCATCTTCTCTAGTCCATCTATAAGACACATATTTTCTTGTTGCTCCCTAGGTTTTACGGAGCATCGTGCAGATGTGTCTTCAAAAGGGCGAAGAGCTTGGCGGGACGTCCATAGCATTCCCTGTCATTGGTGCCGGAAACTTGAATTTTCCACTGAAAGAAGCTTCACGAATCATGCTGGATGAAGCCATCGGTTTTTGCCAAGCTAATCCTTCGTCCATTGTGAAAGATATCCGATTTGTGGTGTATAAGAAAGATCAGGCATTAATCACTGCCATTGGACAAGAGATGGCTTCTTTGAAATCTCAGCACAAGCTCCGTCCGGGCCACACCCTTAGTGGGTTTTTTCCGAATGTAACTAGTTTCCGACAAAACCCACTACCAAACCAAGCAGGCCGTCTAAGTATTGAAGCTTTGCAAGGAAACCTTTGCCTTGAGACCACTGACGCCATTGTGAATATCAATAGCAAAGATATGAATATGGAAAGTGCTGGGAAATTGAGTATAGCGGTGAAACAGGCCAGCGGTGTGCAAGATGAGTGCACTCGTCTTGGACGGCAGGCAGGTGGGTCAGTGGTGATGACCAGTAGTGGGTATCTGGCTGCACGTGGAGTACGTCATATTATTCATTTGATCCCAGAATCTGCGGACAAAAACCACCTCCAGCAGTGCGTGGAAAAGTGCCTGCGTCTCGCAGAATCAAGGGGTATTCAATCAATTTCTTTCCCAGCAATAGGAACTGGAGTCTATGGAATGTCTGCGGCGGATTCAGCGAGTCTGATATTCCAAGCTCTCAGCAACTTCAGCGCTAATCTCAACACCATCCGCAAGGTCAGGATTGTAATCTTCCAAGCTCAGATGTTACCAGCATTTCAACAGGAGCAGCAGAGACACTCACTTTTGTCCAATCAAGGCGTGGTCAGAACACGTATCAGCAAAACTACAGGTCTCAGCATTGAAGTCATAAAAGGAGACTTGACTAAAGAAACAACCGACGCAATCATGAACATTAACAGCACCGATATGGACATGAAGAAAGCTGGAGATTTAAGTAAAGCCATCTTATCAGCCGGCGGTGCACAGGTCCAACAGGAATGCAGTCAACTGGGGAAGCAGACTCCCGGATCAGCGGTGATGACAAGTGGAGGAAGCTTAGCTGCACCTCGTATCATTCACATCATTCCAGGTTTGACATACGTTCACCTTGGGTTTCGCAAAGGACTGTACGTCATAGGCATTGTATATACTACAGTTGCCCTTAAGGATTAAACTCTGCCTTTGTGCGTGGCCCGTGCAGTAAATTTAAACAACTGAAAGGCGATAGGTTCTCTTTGCACACTGATATCTTTTCAGTCCACGAAACTGCTTATTCGTTTCTCTACTGGATATACATTCCGAATCATTCCGGCCAAATGAAACTGAAATTGCTGATGGAATTCGCTTAGAATAAACTTTTATTTTATTAGTATCGGTGAAAGGGGTGGATATTTACCTCTCCGCTTCGCGGCTCGGTAAATATCCACCACTATACACCTCCACTTCGGTGAATAATTGTTAATTATTTCGTAATTCTAGGTTCCGCGGGCAAGCAGCATCTAAAAACATGTTTGGAAGCTGGTCTTCGCCTGGCTGATACAAACAACCTTGGATCGGTTTCGATTCCCAGTGTAGGCACCGGTGGTTATGGCCTGGCTGCGGCGGACTCGGCCCAGCTCACATTTGAAGCTCTGAACAACTTCAGTGGGAATTGCAGAAGCGTTCGCAAAGTGCGCGTTGTCTTATTTCAAGCTTCAATGATGCAGGAATTTTTGCAAGCTCAGCAACGACAAGCGATAATGCAAGACGTGGAAGAACGAGGTAGAGATTCACCTTCACACAAAGCGCCCTCTAGACAGCCAAGAAAACGCAGGAGTGGTGTGAGTGTGGCGAGCGACCACTCTGTGAAAATTTTCGTGACAGGCAAGGACCGGGAAAGCGTCGAGAAAGTGGTTGATTCCTTGAAGAAAGGTTTCTCCGAAGCCTGTGCGACTCAGAAAGTCGAAAATGACACTATTTGTCAGCTTTCCCAGAATCAGATAGACAATCTAGCAAAAAAAGCAAAATACCGTGACATTAGCCTTGAAATCGAGGCAGATAGCATTGTGGTGCGTGGTGAACTGACTGAAATGATGGGTATGGTCAATCAGATTTGGGTCGAAATTAACAAGAGAAATAAAAAGATCCAGGAACAGCAGCAAGCGCTGCTGGTTTCAAAGAACATAGAATGGAGCTATGAGATACACGGTACCAAAATGGTGTTCGGTCCGAAAACAAATGCAAAGATAGAGATGGCGCACAGTAAAGAACAAGCCACAGTACGAGTGTGTTTGCGAGCAGATGAGTTTGTCGTTGATTTAAAAGCCAAAACTGGCCGAGGACGACGGAACGGAGAGACAATAACTCTTTGCAGGAAGCTGAAAGGAGCTGAAGAGGGTTGGTACAATGTAGCTTATTTTAGTTTGCTACTGGTAACGTCGTCATAGCAACGCGTATAGAAAGAAAGGCGATCAAAGGTCTATTGAAACAGGTGATCTCTTACTATACACGAGAGGGTTCTCGTTGTGGTCGAAGTTGAAGGCAACGGTTAGCCTCTTGTTGAGCTAACCTTGCATAATTTTTGTACTCAAATCAATGCAACAATTCATTGAATTCTTATCGGTTAACTTCAAGCAAGAAAAAATGAAGGGGCTGGAGCAAATCAAGATCTCTTCCTGAAATTACATTGAACTTGATGATTTTGATTAAGGTTTCTTCTCTTCGGCAAAGAGAGGAAAATACGCTCCCGCATATTATGAAACAGAAAACACGAATTTTCCTTCTCCTAACACGAATAGATTTCTTTTGGAGACAAAGTTGCTTCAAAAATGAAACAAAAATATTAATGTTTCGGCCGAGCCCAGCGCCTCTGTTTTCAGCAATTTCAGTATGCTTAAGAAATATTCCGTGTGCCTGAAAAGAAAAACAATTGGGAAACATTTTTATAGTTTTGTTTGTTTGTTTGTTTGTTTGGGCAAGCCTTAACTTTAAACCGCTTTTCGTTTTCCAGGAATCCCTCTTCCAAAGGACTGGGCACCAATGCCTCGCGCTGATATGACAGTTCACAAAGTGACACTCGCTCCAGGCTCCTCCGAGTACCAAACTGTCATGCGCAAGGTTCAAGCAACCGCTGGTGGAATGAATATTCAGAGAATTGAGCGCATACAAAATCCTCATCTTTATCAGTCATACATGGTGAGAAAGCATAAAATGGATAAAGACAATGGAGGAAATAATGAACGACAGCTGTTTCACGGCACCGACGCTAAAAATATAACGGCCATAAACACTCAGGGTTTCAACAGAAGCTTTTGTGGAGTTCATGGTAAGTGCAAAGTAGCCAGTATAAATACCAAGAGTGTGACCATTGCTTTTTTCTCTCATCTCCTCGTTCTCTCTAGGTCTACTTTCCTTTCTCTGCTTTGGTGTGATTTTCGGGTTTTTCGGACCCAAAAGTCCGCCTTTTGGCCTTATTATGGTCAAATGGTTCGGTGCAATTTTCAGTGGACAGGTTTTCGCAAATCCGGTTTGATCAATCTAAAAGAAAACTGTGCCGAGCTGCGTGGGCCATTTGGACTTGAAAGCGGCCTTTCGGGCCTTGGGGAACCTAGTCGGCCAATTGTTGCATTTCTGACTGGATTCTTCAAAAGGAGCCTGTGCTAAAATAGCTGTTCCTCGTCCATTTTTTTGTCAGATGAGTCGCAAATCCAGTTAGGTAGATACCATGTTAAATCGCGATTCCTTCCAATAAACCTGATAAAGGCTCTTATTGGCTTGCCGAAATATTTTAATTCCACAACGCATTTCCACGTCGTTTTATCATGCCTTTAGTGCAGCTAGCTACTGCAAGGACTTATCGAAACCACTCCTGACAGAGACTAAACAACTGTAAAGTAATCGCAGATTAGTGACAGTGCGTTCGAGTTTTCATTTCTGCGGTAACCTGATATGATAATTTTGAAATCGATTTATATTAAGCCCTTGTAAATCATAATAGATAAACCACGCCAACTTTGATTGACTTTTTTCTATGTTCTATTGGCCCAATGCAAAAATGGCTGCCTTTAAATTATTCTTTTGTTCGTATTCAAAATAGCCTCACTAACCTCGTTCGGGATAACAAATTCTTTAGAATTTTAATCTCAAAAACGAGGTTAATGAGGCTATTTTGAATACGAACAAAAGAATAATTTAAAGGCAGCCATTTTTGCATTGGGTGTATAACTGAATATTACTTGATTTTATGGGAATTTCGATAGTAATCGCACTTGTAACGTGGTGGCACCACGGAGTCTGGCTGCATAATCATTAACATAGTTCATTTCACAGTTTAAAAAATACTTTGCACTTCACCTGCTTCACATGAGCCAAACTTAACTACAGCTTAAGTCGACCCAAATTAGTTAAATTCACTTGTAAAGTAATTCAAATGGGCGCCTGCGATATCGTTTTCGCGTATGATGTAATTTAAACCATCAAAAGATGCGCAAGCATAGATGACGTAATTCAAAATGGCGCTGAAATGGTATACGGGCGACGAAAAATCTTATCTCTTAGTAACACATGGGATCCAAGATTAGGTTGCGTTCTCGTAATCTCAAACGTAATTAAGAGCTTTTCAGCCATTGAGACTGAGGTGGAGAGATTCAAATAGTCCCGATCAAGAGAAACAATAAAACTGTGTTTGATAGTTTGATGTCCCTGACTCAAAACTTGTCATGCAGATATTTTTTAAAGTTCCTCTTACACATTCAACCAAACATTTCATCAGTGTTGGGCAATTTTTCTTTCGTTTCAGGAGTTGCGTGTGGACGCGGGGTGTACTTTGCCAGAGATGCCTCTTACTCAGTTGGGTACGCGGGGGGTGGAGGTGGAACCCGCTATATGTACCTTGCCCGGGTCCTGGTCGGGCAGTATTGTCAAGGGAACTCTTCAATGATAGTTCCACCGCCGAAAAACCCCTCCAGACCGGAGATTTTGTATGAATCGGTGGTTGACGATCCACGAAATCCAAACATGTTTGTTGTATTTTATGATACTCAGTGTTATCCTGAATACCTTATAACATTTTAGTGAGTGGGCTGGTTTGCTAATTCGTGTGGCTTCACTGTGGCCACAATTAAATTGGCTGACAGTGTCCGCCAAGATCCAACATTACTGAGTCTGTTTGAACACCATGTTGGGTGTTTTTGCGAATTGTTGGCAGTTGTTTGATGTTCTTGTTTCAGCTTCCAACAGCACCCAACATGGGACAAAATACTACTTTATGCAAAATATTCAAAGAATGAGAAAAGAGCTAGTTAAGAACATTTTACGATAAATACAGTTGTCTAGGGTTCTGTAATAAGTCAGTGGAGTGGTATGTGAGCTTCTATAATATATTAATGCTGTTCAAGACTAACAGATTTTTTTAACGCTAGTAGAAAATTAGGAAAACGTTAACTATTCTGTAACTCTTTATTGGGAAAGGAATGGGCAAAAGAACGGTTTGCGATGTGGACTGGATTAAAAGGGCTGTATTCTAGGGCGCAAAGTCGAGGATAGTTTCTGTTAAAAGGAACAGGACAATTTTCCTCAATAAAAATGGAACTGAACGAGCGTGTACGCCACTGAGTTACTCATTAAAAGACTGGGTACTAACAAAAGCTACACCAAACCGCGCCTTTAATTCATCAAGGATCATTGAACTAGTAGGACGCGGCAGATGGCACAGGATTTTTCGATCATTCCAGCAAAAACGGGAAAGGAAAAGAGGAATACCATATCAAACTCACGCTTAGCATTTGCCTCTATAGGATTTTTGTGACATGTCAAGCAAACTCGCTAATTTTTGGAAATTTTTCTATTTTTCCGATATTTCCTTTGAATTGCTATGTTTGTTACATACAGTTTCTAAAACTTCGATATATACGCTTCTTATTTGGCTTAATTTGACGGCGATCATCAAACTTTTTTGTTCGGGATTTTTAGGGTTTGTGTTGGTGATTGAGCCCCCAGACATCTTTAAATTATAATAGCTTAGCTTCTCTTTTTCCCTTTTAACGCTTGTAGTAGAAAAAGGTGTAAATATAATAAAGATTGAACTTTCTCGGAGAGGACTCTTCATCGCTTTCAAGCGTAGGTCATGGAGCCTGGGCCTAGAACTCTAACGCGCATGTTTATACCTGGTTCTTACCGCAAAATATGAAAAGAAGGATAAATTTGGCGCAATTTGATGTATAATCCACCAGAAATTGACTTTGTTTGGGTTCGGGAAAACGGCCTGAAAGTTTACGCGCTGGTGACTCTGTTCTGACCTTTCATGCGGTAGCCTGTCTGAAGATGAAACAAGCAGTTTTGTCTTGGTTCACGTACCAAATTAACAAGTAAGCTAGGAAATCGATTTTTTTTTTACTATCAGAGTGTCTGTGAGGAACGATTCGATCCCTTTCCGACCTCTTTAAAGCGTTTAAAGGTTCTGTGTTATAATATATTTATTTTGATTTTATTTGTATACAGCTATCTCATGTAGAACTTCCAGTTTAAATGTTGTGTTAAGAGCTAGCGCTAATATTTATGAGTGCCGAGACTATCCTAGTTGGGAATAGAGAAAATTTAAAGATTCAGGTGTTCGTGGTGTTATAATGAACAGCAGAATCATGAATGTCTTCAGGAAAAAAGTTTTCCCTTTTTGCACTTTACTGCCCGCCATTTCAAAACGTGTCACGCTAACGACTTCGTGACAATGCGCATGACAGATGAGTAATGTAGACAACTGGAACTGATTCAGGCAAATGTTCTGCTGCGTATGGAGTAAGTTTGATATGCTCAGAAGACCTTCCTTTTCGTCGTGCTGCCTTGAACCGAGGGCACATGGGTTGTTTACCATTTACCAAAAAAATCCGGAAATTTCGGTTGGGATGTAAATGGAAAGCCTATTTTGGTCTTCCCAAATGGAAAATTTCAGGGGAAAACGGAATTTCTTGAAAGGTAGTCCAAAATTCCCAAACGGAATTTCCAAATGGAAATGTGCGTTCCATTTGCTCATTTCTACCAGTTCCAGGGCTTTCGGCTTGGATCGCTCTGTAAACCTGACCGTTGGAAATATCTGTGTAAATGGAACACGCGCGTTCCGTGGAAATTTTCATTTGGGTATGTGATGCGTACCATTTACTGCAACCGTCGACCAACCGGTTTTCCCGTGTAAATGGTAAACAACCATGATCGCCCTGGTAAGGAAATTCGGCCGAGCGAGACTAAGCACTAATTTATTTGAAACATGGCCGCCGATGGCTTTTCGCCAAAAAGCATAATGCCATGCAGGTATCTTTAGTGTGCTTAATTGCTACTTGTGAGACTACCTGAGTTAATCTAAGGTAATGTGGTTGACGACCTTGCTAAAACATAGAGTAGAAAGCCTGGAAAAGTCGGGGGGAAACAGCTTCTGCCAGTTTTATAGCCTGCGTAGGTCTTTCATCCGATCACTGAATAGGACGAGAATTGCCCTTTTCGGTAACTCAGTGCAGAGGATCATAAATTTCTATTAAGGAATTCTACATTCGTGAATACGCTGATCAATTTTCTCTACCTAACAGAAAGCTGAAATAAATTTTTGCACCTTAAACACCTCTGTAGAGAGAAGTGCCGGAATTATAAATATCATATTCAGCTGAATAACTGGAATGCACAACCTGGTTTGGTGGTTCCAGTGCAGGAACACACTGTTCCAGTGTTTTTGTTCCATTTATCTTGTATGAAAGTGTTTCTATAATCCAATTGCAAAGCACTAAGAAAACAATAACAATACATTGTATTATTCTTTGAGCAACCCGGCCCCTGGGGTTTGTCTGTGGAACCACTTTCAAAGAAGCTTCTGCAAGAGTGCAAAGTGAGCAACATAAAATCCAGGCATGAGAGCTGTGAAACTCTGAAAGTAAGCAAGTCAATGAGGAAATAAAGGCAATACTTGTTTTTGATTTATGTTACTTGTTTTCGATTTATGTGCGAAGTGTGATTCTAGGTTTAGTTTACTCTCTTGGGTATCTTTTTTGAGGGGCGAGGGGGACTGTCTTAAGGGCACCTTGCCATTACTTTTATACTTGACAACCGTACTGGATTTTCCTGTTGAGATTCTTTTTGTGACTTTCTTTCTTTTGTTAAGTTACTATAAGTTAGAATCATTGGCTAAGCAAACATGATTTTGTAGTGATTACTGCTGATTATGCTATCAATCATGAAATGCAGTGACATGTTATATTAATATAATTTTATAAGTAATATGATAATGTTATAATATAATAGTATAATAATTAATATAGTAATAAGTTTTTTCAGTTGTCAATTTTCTTTTTGGAGTGCATTTAGCAATCAACTTCAGTAAGCAGTGCATGCAACTATCAATAGTCATGTTAAAAGTCATTAAAAGTCGAAGAAGAAATGTCGATAAAGTACAAAAGAAATTTAATACAATTACCTCAAAACAAATAATATAAATGTAACCTCTTTATTGAAAGAAGTATTTTGAGACAGGAGAATCTCTTGCACAAAGAAGTAAACAATATAATCATGATGGCAATCATCTTCCAAATCAGCATTGACACATTGTTCTTTATGTGAAGCACCATTTCCTGCCCTGTAAACATGCATTTGGCAGTCTGATTAAATTCATAATAACATATGTGCATTCATGTAACAATGAGTAAGAAATTAATCCCAATCCCCCTCCTGTCCTGTCGGTCCTTGTAGAAGACCAAAAACAATTCTTCTGTGTCAAGGTTATGACAATGTCGATATTTACATCCACTGGTAATTATAACTGAACTGCTTTAGGATCCTAAGCTATTTTTGACAATGCTAACAACTTTGAGATAAACATCAATTCCAAAGTTTGAGGATGTCCATGTTTTTGGAATTTTTTTGGAATCTTCTGCTCCAGTTGCAAATTTGAGAATATGGGGGAGGGATACATTGCCTCTTTGGCCACCTGTGTAAGATAAGACAGTCTGGCGTTCCATATAGCATCGGCCGCCATGTTT
>JAEMWC010001057.1:275000-290047 GCA_016490735.1 Pachyseris speciosa | reverse complement strand
CACATTGACTTCTGCATCATCTCAAGCCAGAATCTAACATGGGGAACTGTCACAGTTACTTTGGCGCGTATCTGATTTGAGCTTTAGCCGTTGCACGCTTACGAACAAACGTCGAAACTGCAGCTTCACCATGACGTCATGAATTAAGGGACTGTAAAGCTTAAGGTTGCTGGACTAGTCTAAGTGTGGTTACGCTGATTTATAACGGAGATTCTAATTTGGAAATCGGTTTATTTTACTCGCTAGATGCATGGCTGTAATATTCAGTTTAGTGTTGAAATAAAGAAGGATGGTGAAAATGATATAAGTCTTTAGATCACTGTCTGACAAACAGAAACTTGAAGATGTGAGTGACCATCGCAGTTACTAAGCATTAGTGAAAATAAAGCTTGAAAAAAAAACATTCAGGCTTGTACGGGAGTCGAACCCATGACCTCTGTAATATCTGTGCAGTGCTCTACCATCTGAGTTAACAAGCCAACTGGGAGCAGGTCATTTTGTTAGGTTCGTAATAAATCCGTGAGTGATGAATAAATGAGTGTGAATATTATTCAAGGAAGGGCATCAAAACTGCAAAAAATTGTCTTCTCATAGACTGAAGTGACAATTACGGGTGACCCAGTAGTTAACATTGTGGCCCTTAAAATACAGAAAACTAATTTAAAAAATTATACTGACAGAATTAACATTTTAAAAAGTTCTAGTGATTGAGATGTGATCTAAATTGAAATATTGAGCAAGGGTGTCTTTTAGCAAGGATCTTTTTAAAATTGAAGAGTCTTTTTATGTCCTGTTTTTCTTGACACAGCTTATTCCAGAGACGTGTGCCACTGGCATGAAAAGTACGTAGCCCTGGGTTATTACGAGTTTCGGGGAGAATTAAATGACCGCCATGTTGCTTGCTGATCTGAGGCGGTTCCTGAAAGGTGTAATAATTTTATTCCAGGTATAAATCTTCTTTATTCCAAAAGGTATTCCTGGAATAAGGCATATTTATCCCTGGAATAGAGTTATTACACCTTTCAGGAACTGGCCTCTGGTGTTATAACCTTCTGTGTCTTTAGCGTATTGCCGCATACCTTAAAATACTCAGGGCAATTATCGTTTACAATTTTATACATCATGCAAAGCATTTTAACTCGTATGAGATCGTCAATTGGAAACCATTTAAGCTTATTAAGAACTTTGAAATCACGAGAGACTCCAGTATGTATTTGACTACCTTTCTTTTCTAATGGCTACAGATAAATACCGGTATAATAAAACAAAAAGTCCTTTAAGTTTTTCACTTAAACAAAATACATGTCGAGAAGGCATTAATTGAAGGCGCGGAGCCATGCATTGGCAGCTCCTGGCATATGTTGATAATATGGGGGTACAAAAACGTCGTTTTGTGAGGTTATTGCACTAAAATACCATCTACGACTTTCAGAGCCGAGCCAAAGGGTTCGATGCGTTTTAAAGAATCCGAACGCAATAAACTGTTTCTCGAGGCAGCACAAATATCCCAATAACAATCTTTTAAAACGAAATGATGCAATCTACTGGCAAATTAAATGAAAACAAAAACTGGAAAAAAAAAAAAAAAAAAAAAGAAAAGAAAATGTCTAAAGTGATTCATTTGCGGCATTTCCGCAATACCAACCACCCATGAAAGCCATATCAGGAAACGGAGGTCTCTTTTTATGACAAGTAATTCATGGACGTTTTTGGTGTGAACGTTCATATGGAGGCTTAAAACTAACAAGATTTTAAGCCACGCCATAGCTACCACGTGCGTAACTCACACAGGCTATAACTACCATGAATGTGTCACCCAATGAATCTGAGGGCGATCTCCAGGTAGGAAATTTAGCCAAGATTTTCGGTCCAACCGGCTGAAATGCAAAACGAACATGCAGATCAAGAGGAAAATTACCAGGGAAAATTTATAGAAAGCCTTCGGGAATACCCCCTCTCACGCCGTTCTGATTAATTGGGACAGAACTTACCGTCTTTATTTGTTACTGGTTCACGGAATTTCAGTGTTCCGTTGTATTGTCTTCTTGTACCATTACGTAACCTTGATCTGCCAATAAGAAATGAAATTGAGGTTCTTCGTCCAGACTGAGAATAAGCATTCCCACGATTTCCAACCAAAAGTTTTGCCCAAATGGTAGGCATGCTAAATTTCTATCAAAACTCGCGCGTACGTGCACCAGAAGCGACGATACGCGTAATGCCGCGCTAACCTGAAAAAAGAATTTGAGTAAGACATGAGCTCCCCTCTAGAAATTTCGTGCAGTCACTTACCTATATTTTGTTTCGTGCACTTAGCATTCAGTACAAAATAGGATAGTTTGGGAAGAGTGGGAGCCTATGAGTGATATATTCAAGCGAGCTCATTTTGTAAACTTTCCTTCGTTTAACAGAAAGAAGACTCACGCGGTCAAAAAATTCATTGCCGGGGAACAACACTACACCACAACTGTTTTATTCATCAGCAACACTTGCGAAATGCTGCAAGGACATCAGCTGCTTTCGTCCCGAGTACGAGGAGAAAAAAAGGAAAGATTACTGTCTGAGGAACACACAGCTTCAGCGCCGCACGCCCGGGCCGATTGTATGTTTATCTTGCTTACAAAGCGTGCCTTGCTTTGTTATCGCAAGGTAGATTCTAGATTCCATAGCTCAGAAGGAGGTTGGGTACGTTGTGACGTTTACATAACGTAGTGTTTGTTATACACAGAGAGGGTTAGGGCCTGATTACATGGCGAATTTCATCCCGGGCTGAAAATTTCACCCCGTCCCCCGGGCTGAAATTTTGTTGCGATTACATTGCGAAACATTTCATCCTGAGTGTAAGGTTCAAACATTTACATGAACGCGGTTAGTCCGGTCAATAGTTTTTGGTAGTCAGCGCTTATTCTCACGTCATGTAATCGAAGCAGTTCAAGAGACAAAAGAGAGTGCAGTGTTTTGCTTTTTGCAGGATTATGTACAATAACTTGTAAGTATTTTTGTTGCCCTTTGCTTATATCCGTGTCCAGTCTACTGGCGCCTAGGTTTACACATAGAGTACTAAAGTCATGACGTCACAAAAACTAAATTTGTAAAATTATGGGATTTGTTCGGATATTCAGAAAGAACACGATCAAAAAGACCTACTTGCCAAAAATTAGCATTTTCTTACAGTAGTTTGAGAGCGAGATATTAGCACCGTTATGCTCTGCTGACTCCATACAAATCCTTCTAAATTTTACTCAGTTCCGAACGTTGTTTAGAAGGATTTGTATGAAGTCAGCAGAGCATAACGGTGCTAATATCTCAGAGCCAATTTGCCTTTAAATGCTGATTTTTAGCAAGTTAGCATCTTTCATCTTGCTCTTTCTGAAAATCTCAACAAATCCCATAATTTCAAAAATTCTAATATTTGTGACGTCACACTTTAGTACTCTATTTCGCCTGTATTTCTTTCAGCGAATCGTTCCCTTCGCCGTTCATTTCGGCGTTTCCAAGGAACCACTGCTTAACACCTCGCCACTGACAAGATAAGGATTTTACACTAAGAAACTTTGAGAGGCCAAAGAGGAAAAGGTTTTCGTGAATCTAAGAGTTTACTAAAAGCACTTTACGACTCACGAAAAACCTTTTATGAACAATTAGGTGAATCGCTTTTTTGTATAAGTCGCGCATTCAAACAGAAAAAAAGGATCCGACCGGTCTCCACATAGGTCGAATTAAAAAGATTTCAAACTTTTTACCGGTAGTAAATCATAAATGATTTAGTAAACTCACTGTAGAAACATTATCTTTTAAGGAATCTTCTCTGCTTATTCTTTACGTTTTGTTAGACTACGACAAATAGATGCAATACTGTCTTAACGGAAATCTTTATTCGCGTTGGAGTCCTCGACTGGGAGAATGTTTTAGTGTAAGAACAAAGTGTAAAAAAACAAGCCCAGCACTCGCGCTTATAAACAGCAGAAGAAAGCCTGTCCATTCTACCATCAGGCATTGGTAATAATACCTGGGAAGGTGATTGTGCTCTTGCAATTTCTTTTCGATATAATTATACTCTAGAAACTCGTAACCATGCCCGAACGCCACTGCGGAGGCCCAGCCGCATCTTCCATAATCTTTAATGTTTCTGAAGTAAAACCCCGGTATATCTACCGGCTTCAAGCCGCTATCGCGGGCCAGCAGCCCCATGTAAGCATCCTCAACCGGAATCGCCTTCCTTTTGTACATACTCTGGAATATCAAAGGCAGAGCGTTTGAAGACACGACGTAAAAGGCACCGGAGCAGTATGAAGCGTAATAATCCTCGGCCATGCAATCACGTGTCACGCGATTCTTCATGTTATCCGCCCGCCCCACGCCTGCACCACGTATCACGTGACCTCCATAAAATGGATCAGCTCCGTAATAGTTCAACCATGATATTAAACGGGGAATACGCACGAAAACATCATCGTCAACCTTCAGAATGTAACGAGGATGCACGTGAACCATCCCCCACAAAAGCCCCGAATAAGTTTTGATGACTAAATTGAAATAATTATCTTCGATGTCGAGCACTAGTATATCGTTGAACTTAGCTGATTCATTCTTTATTTCGCTTCGGAGTTGTGAATCTTGTGTGGTGCCTAGAACAAACATGCGCTTCCAAGCTCTCGAAGCTTGATGATCGAATTCGTTACCCCACGAACTTCGAATACAGTTTCTTCGTATTCGGTGAGACTCATGCACTCCAGATATCACTAACACTAAAAGGAATGAACTTGAGCTTGTTTCTTCAAAGAAGGGTCGAGTTACGTGAGAAACAAATATGAAAGTTACTTGTGAGCACTCGGTGCGAATGCTCCTCAAAGACGCAAGCTCTGTTGAATTTTCCATAAAAGCAGCCATCTTGTCCTTGTCGGGTATTGAAGAGGTATCAGATGCTAAATCTTCTTTGCTTTGTTGGCCCACGTTTAATATCCACTTCCGTTGCATGCTATTGGAGTATAAGTATAATAGCAGGAACACAATAATTTGGAGAATTAATAATGTTGTAAAAATGATGATTGGAATTCTTTTCATGGCTTGATAAGGCTGGAATCTTACTCCAGCACAGTCAAAGTTTTCTCAACACTATCCAACATAAATTCGTACATGTTTAACGGTGTACCTGGAAATGAAAACGAGAGCAAAATAAAGATGTTTGCATTAATGTTATAATATATTACATATATGTTATAATCTATAATTCGTCGTCTTCGTCATTATTGTTATGACTAAATCCCCGGGGGGGGGGGTGTGGGGGAAGTTCCCATAAATTTCGGATAGGTGTGTGCCGAGAAGGGTCTTAAACCCTGACCCTATTTAAGGATGAAGCAAACGAAAATTGATACCCTAGTTAAGGCCCAACCCCCCAAAAAAGACCGGCAACCACGCGTATTTATTGAATATAGCGTCAAAACAAATGGCAAGCTTTCTTTTGCTTGACAAGGTATGTGATGATAGTATTGAGAACTTAAGGACGGTGCCTCCGAAAAAGGAATATATTTTTTTGCGGATTACCACTATGCAAAAAAGTAGATGTTGGTAAGGGCTATTGATAATCAAAAAGAAGAGGGGTAACCATTGGGGGTAACCACGCATTTTTCAGAAGTAATTAAGCCCAAGGCTGGAAAAAATGGAGACTTGGTATTTTTTTTTCCGAAAAAGAAAATTCTCTGAACATTTCCTTAGAATTCACGTTTAAATACACCAAGGCAACAACAAACCACAAGCTTTGAAATATACAAACATTGGTGATATAAAAACTACTTTTTTTATGTGGTATTTATTACAAAATCATTGCATTGGAGCCATTTTTGGCCCTTCCTTCTCTCTTCTAATCGAGCAAAAATATATTTTGCGAACTATGAAAAAATCATATTAAAAGAAAAAAAAGAAGTAAAGAAATTTATTTAAAATAAAGAAAAGAAGTGTTGGTTTATGAGGAGAGGGGAAAACCGGAGAACCCGGAGAAAAACCTCTCGGAGCAGAGAAGAGAACCAACAACAAACTCAACCCACATATGACGTCGGGTCCGGGAATCGAACCCGGGCCACATTGGTGGAAGGCTAGTGCTCTCACCACTACGCCATCCCTGCTCCCTAGTGTTGAGTAGGTTAGTAGCGGAGCTCCGGCGGAGCACCATACTTATAGAAACCCGTCAACTGCTTTTCTCATGGTAAAAGTGGCTAGCGGTATTGCTCGTGGGCGCGTACGCACGACGACGACGGAGTCGCCCAATAATTAATAATATCCTAATAATAATCATAATAATCCAACATGGCGGCCATACTCCAGCTGATCACCTAGTTTACAGCGTACATCTTAGATATAGGGCATCCGTGTCATGGCTAATTGACACCTGTCAAAACAAGGTTTCCGCTGACCAGTATCACGTGACCATATCGCGGGCTCAAGTTAGAGCTCATCGAGGACCGCTGTTTTTTTGAAGTTGACCGCTGACCAGGTAATGGTTTTCAATTGGATCGCAGGCTCAAGTCAAGTTAATTTAACCTAAACGAGACACCCAAGCCACAACGAGGCTTAATTTTTCGCGCGCTTTCTGCGGCTCGAGATTTCACATTCAGTTGGTGTCTTCATTTTGAGCAAAACAACATCATCTTCGAAGTTCAGTTTCTGTCTCTTAATTCGCATAAAGGGCATAAAAATCAAGAACTACTTAAAATATACTCCGGAAGGTGAATTTTCAACTGGAAAATGGAAAAGCAAAAGGTTGTTGGCAGGAAATTCGTCAATTTTTGGATCCCCTTCTATGGCGCCCGGATTGTGTGGTTGAAAAACAAAATGATTTAACGCTTCAGGGCTTGTTCACTTTACCGCGACATCTTGCAGCTCACCAAGAAAGTTCTTAACAACTCACCGGCATTAATGGGAGGAACGAGTAGCTCACACTTGGTGGAAGAAGTTCTTTCTTTGAACAAACCGTTTGCTATTTTTGTAGATGCGTGTTTTTACTATAGTGGATCGATCCGTATTTTCAAGTGGTAGAAACCTCGACAACACAGGTAACTTAAATAAATTGAAGCGTAGCATTTGGTTTAATCGTTGTTAATTTTGTTCAAGAAGGAAACTTGTATTTCTGTCTCGACTGGATATAAATAACAGTCTACTCGTTTTGGACACAAAGAAGTAGCTAGTCGAATTGTTTGTTTGTTGTTTTACAAGCGAACGAGTTGTTTCCTCCGCTTGGCTGACTGCATATGTTTTTCGGCGTCTGTGTTTCTGCACTGTTAAGAACTGAAAGAAACGTTTGCCCTTATGTTATTAACGCGTAATCGCAATGAATCCTCGTAAAATTAAGGATTAGTATCACTTATGTTTTGCGCATGACGGCAATTTCAGCAACTTTCTGAAAACTGGCACAAGTGATATTTACTCGGCCCCATGCGATTACCTATCCAAACTATCAGGATTGTTTTCGTTTTTCTCTTTACTACGACATTTAAGCTATGTCTAAACTTAACGTACTATGAAATATGTTTGTTAAGTCCCGGCTAAAAGATCAAACATTTTCTTTCATTATCGTGTTTGTCAAGCATAACGTTTGGTGGCTAAACGCAAAATAATGTTTGACCAAACACGGGACCAAGTGAGTCCAAAAAAATGATTTTTGCATATTATTGCTGAAATTTTCGACATTACGTAGCTCATTTGGTTGCTTTTTACCGTTTGTGCACGATTTGTTTGTTGAGGTGGCTAAACGATCAAACATTTGTTCGTAGTGCGAAATTTTGGATGAACATATTTGATTTCGATCAAACATGGAAAGCCATTTAATGCACTATTGTGAGAGGTGGCTAAACCGTCAAACATGCTCGTCCAACGATGTTGGATGAAAATATTGGATCATTCTTTGATTGCTAAATTTGTTTTTGAACAAACACACTCGTCCACTGTATTGTTTTCTTGTAATGTTTTGATGTTTTTGAACCGCGGTCAATTCCCGTTGACTGCTCTAAACATAAAATATTGGCGCAAGGAAAGCCGTGCGGTGTTCTTCAATACCAGTAAAAAAATAATAAACGTGGAGCTCCGCTTTTAGGCTTGGCTAAATCTATATATTAATAAAGTACTGTGTTGAGTAGGCTTCCCACTTTCAAGTTATAACGTAAAAAGTGGGGGTCACCACGCGTTTCTTAAAGCTACATTGCTTATTTACAAATTGAAGGCACTGTTTTGGGGGCTCGAGACAATTTTTGCGCTACCCTCTCCCTAGTAAGTTAAATATTTGCATCTCTTTTCCTTGGGCATGCTGGGATATCCGATATGGCGGCAAACGCCAGAGCAAAACGTTTTCTTGATTGTTCAGGAATTAGAGGACATTTTTTTCAATCAAGATGGCTTTGAATGCTCAGAAAAATTTCGAAGACATTTTGGGATGAGCATTTTGCGTAACTTTCAAAGTTTTTTTTAGTATAACTTGCACTTTTGTGCTCTGGCGAAGTGGAATCAGACAAGCACCTAAGATCACGTTGTGTGCTTTTGTCAACTACTTGCACTGTCAGTTATTTCGTTGTGGTAAGTAATAAAGTACTTTACCCTATCGCTAATGCTTGAACTGAAACTGAAGGTGTGTATTTCTGTAAGGTTGCTTCTGTTTCGATGTAACCTTTTTGAGAAGAAATTGCAATGCAAATCGCAATAGCGTTTAGCACACATGGCGATTATGGCTAGAAAAAGGGAAAATTTATCGAAAGTTTATAATAAATATTCAACAGCGCCGTTATAAACACCAAGCTGCAACTGCAAGAGCGTGATAAATTACGTTATTATTCGCAGGTCTTTGACACGTGCACCGGAATGTAGGCCAAATTATCAGGATTATATTCCCAGTTTTCAAAGGGGCACATTTTTTTAATGCTTTAGCGGACTCGTTCTTTCTTCAGAGGCGGAAAATACTGACATTTGGTGTCCGAGTTTTCATCATGGATATAGAATTTCGGGAACTGATACACCAGAGAGATAAACTTAGCATGCTACACTGTGATGTGATAGAAGCAAAATTGCAAAAACAAACTTCACAATGAAGATCCTATGGAAGATCAATGAAGATCCTATGGAAGCCAATAACTTTCAACGAGTCTTGAACTGAGACATCTGCTTCTGTCACATTACAGAAGAGGTTATCCTTTATCACTAAGTAATGAAACCATTTACTTTACCGCCCTTCTCAATCAGAAACTCGGACACAAACATTGCTTTTCCCAGTTCTAATTTTAGCAGCTCAAAATATCACCGTTAATAACATAGAGGGCAAAATTACTTAATGCTGATTGGTCAATGAAGAGAGCATTTTTTCTTAATTTTGCTTGTGAAGAGAGCAAAATTACTCGCTCTCGATTGGTTGAGCGCCAAGAATATTCGCTCTTGATTGACTGAACGCACCGCTGTGACATTCAGTTGGTTTCTTCATTTTGAGCAAAACAACTTCATCTTCTTCGAAGTTTGTCTTTTAATTCGCGTTGTATTCGATATTAAAGACATTAAAATCAAGAAATAGCTCAACCGTGGTGGACTTTTCGAGTAATAAAAGAAAGAGCAAAAGATGTTTCTTATGAAAAGCTTAAAATTTGAATCGACTTGCATGTCGCCGCTCGGCGTAGCGGGATTGTGTGGTTGAAAAACAAAATGATTCAACTTGTCAAGGGCTTTCACTTTACCACGGCATCTTGCAGCTCACCAAGAAAGGTCACTTAACAGTTCACCGACATTAATTGGAGCCAACGAGTTTCTCAAACGTAGTGGAAGAAGTTCTTTCTTTGGACAAACCGTTTGCTATTTTTGTGGATGCGTGTTTTTACTAAAGTGGATGCGTATTTTCAAATGGTGGGAACCTCTACAACACAGGTGAATTAAATAAATTGAAGCTTAACATTTGGTTTACTCGTTGTTACTTTTCTTTAGGAGTGAAACTTGTATTTCTCTCTCGACTGGATGTAAATAACAATCATCTCTACTCGTTTTGCACGCAAAGAAGTAGTTGAATTGTTTGTTTGTTTTGTTGTTTTGCTTGCAAACGAACGAATCGAGTGTTTTTACTCAACTTGGCTGACTGTTTTTCGACGTCGGTGCCTCAACAGTGTTAAGAAAATTTTGCCCTTATGTTATTAACAAGTAATCGCAATGAGTCCTCGTAAAATTAAGGATTAATATCGCTTGTGTTTTCAGAAGTTGCTGAAATTGCCCTCGTCGCGAATTTCAGCAACTTCTGAAAACGCGTGATATTAATCCTTAATTTTACTCGGCACCATGCGATTACCTATACAAATCGCCGATTCGCCTGTAAAAGGACAATCAAGATGTAATTCCAAATCCACCAAGATCCCTGTCAAAATTTGGCTCAGTCATGAATTTTCCTGCGCGGCCTTAATCCGCAGTTCAAATACCACTATATATGATTTTCATATATTCATTCCTATTATTATTGCTATTATTATTAAATTGGAGTGCCCACTATCTCGAACTCTCAAAAAAAATTCCTGGAGATCTGATTTTTATTGTCGAAAATTAAATAAATAAGGAAAATAGCAGATACACTGTGGTCTTTTCTGTTTTGCAGTTTAGCAACCATGTCAAGAAATTTGGTTCAAATTTTTAATCAAGAATTTGCGTGTTCTCATGAGTTTGGGTTCACAAAGATTTTACAGTAACTTGAAGTGCGTTCTTATAATAAGCATCAAATAATGCCAAAATGGGGCATTTTCCATGCCTCAGAGCTGCTAAATGAGGATGGGCACCCCCCTTTTTTTCAAAATTGAAGCAGTTTTCACATGATAAATATTCAGTGGACAAAGTTTGAACAAAATCTATTATCACTTTTATCTCAGAGGAAGTACCTTAAATTGGAGTTGAATTCGTTACAAGTTTATAAAGGGAGGCTCCCCATATTAGGGAGCTCTAGCAACGACGACGCCGACGCGACGGCAACGAAAACGTCATTTCAAAATATAAGCTCTCGTTTTTGTAACTCTTTCGCGATTATTACAATTTCTTTAACTTGGGAAGTAAGGAAAAAGAAAGAAAAAAATTACCTGTTACGTTCATTTACTCGGCCCTGCTTGAAAGGGGTTGTTTACCAGTTGCCAAAAAAATCCGGAAATTTCGTTTGGAATGCAAATGGAATCCTATACTGGTCTTCCCAAACGGAAAATTTCTGGAGAAAACGGGATTCCTTGAAAGGTAGTTCAAAATCGCGCGATTTGTTTGTTCATTTCTACCAGTTCATGGTGTTTCGGATTGGATACGATCGCTCTTTAACCGTCATTAAATCGTGGAAATGGAACACGAATCTTCACATTAAAATCTTATTAAAATAACGCACCTAAAACATAAGGTAAGCCACTTTTATTTAAAATATTTTCTACACGTGGCATTTAGAGCAATTGTCGAATCTTTAAACGGCCGAAACGGTAACGCAATCGCCAACAGCATAATGTCACGTTGGTCGTATGTAAAGTCTGGAAGGTCTGCGCAATTATAAACTATCGTTGACAAAAGCTATTATTACCGGGGCCCAGCCGCAGGCTGGGGCACCGGTCTTAAAATGCAGACGGTCCGTTTTTTCAACGTTACATTGTTAGGGATATATCGCTGACTTTAGATATATCGCGGGCTCGTTACTTTTGGGAGTGCTCTTTGGCTGAATGAAATCTTATCCGCCATTTTGAGAAGCACGAGACATGGAGTACAGTCAAGAGAAAGATTATAGCTTTTTAGGGAACGACACGTTTCCCAACCTTTATGATGCACTAGTTTATGAGGGAAAATTTAAGAGTGAGTATTTGGAGAGACAAATTTACGAGCGATTACTTAAGAGTGAACCTTCCATCGTGAAACTTATCGAGAAAAAGAGCGACTTACCAAAGCTATCTACATTGAGTGAACCTTCCATCGTAAAATCTATCGAGAATCAAAGCGAACACTTATCAAAGCTGACTTTATATCATCTTAAAAAACGTGTTACAAGGCGATCTAGACGTGCTCGTGAACCGAGCAGAATTCCACGGCTATTTCTAAGAGGTCTCAACAAGAAGAGTAGCATGTTGAAGAAATTTGTCTTCAAAAAGAATTTCAACGGTTGAGATACCGAAGTCTTCAAAGCTGTATCGCTATGTTAATAAGGTGAGAAAACTTTATCATGGACGATATAAATGTAATGACAAACGCGATCCAAAGATAATTAACTTAAATAAAATGGCTGTACCCAAGAAAGCTTATTTGTTGTCTTTCTCTAGCAGGCATTATCACAAGATAATGAAACTAAAATGTAAAGCAAGTCGATATTTATCATTGTTTTCTTGTAATTGTGTGAGTCATATGACCAATTATGTGAATTTCAAACTAAGTAAAGATGTTGAGAAGAATCCAGGACCTACTCAATACAACACTGATTATCATGAAGTAATAATTAGACCTTTTATGCAAAATCACAGCTCAACAACGCATTTGCCCTCTCGTATTTCCTCTGAGAATTTGATGCAGTCAAGATTCGGTGAACTTGGTTTACAATCAATAGATGTTGGCGGTGCAGGGGATTGTTTCTTTAGATCTGTATCACGTCAATTATATGGCAATAGCAACCATCATATGCGCATACGTACTGCTGGGGTTCAATTTATGAGAGAAAACCCAGAGATTTATTGAGAGCAATACCGAAAATTCATGGCTACGATACCTGAATAATATGTGTATTCAAGGTACATGGGCTGATGCACTTATCATTCAAGCAGTTGCGGATGCATTAAAAGTTACTATACAAATAGTAGAATCTTATCAAGGGTTTGCACCACTTACCACTGTTTACCCAGTTCAGGAAAGAAATACTTTTTCTATAATTACTGTAGGTCATATTGATGAATGCCACTATGTATCAACCACTGTCTTACAATCAAATGCCTCCATTTCAATGTACAATGAATTAACGAATGATACTCAGTCATCAAGAATGAGCAATTCCAACTCCTAGGACCATTCAGTCTTAATGCCCTCGTAAAGAGTCAGTGAAATTTATAGGCAAGATGACTATCAATGACGGAAAAACACATTTGTCTTATTCTTTACTTTGCTCATCAGCATTGTCAAATGAAAAGAGAAAGAACATTGTAAGAAAATTTAAGTCTAACCAAAGAAAAAGAGAGATCTACAATAAATACAATGACCACTACTTGCAATATTGGAGCCAGACACTGAAGCGGCTTTAAGACTTTTTTGTCTCTGATTGTAAAATATGTCAGTATTAGCTTCCACTGAAGAGGCGGGGGAAGGGTGCGAAAGATTAACTATATTTATGTAATCCCGTGTCCCACTGGGCCCCGGTAAGTTCCACGTAGTGGTTCTAGTTACATTTGGTTTCGACATCGAATGCTGTCTAAAACCAAGGTTTATTTCTGGAAATCTACACATTGGGATTATGTTATTTGGCGGTAAGAAGAAACCACAGTTTTGGAGCATTTCTTTAAGACTACAATACCTTGTTTGACATGTAAACGCGGGGCTGAACTATAGAATATAGGATCACTTTTCCCGGTGTTATTCATTCTACCGGCTTGCCAGTCAAACAGAACAAGTATCATTCAAGTGACTCGGCGGCTCGCCGCTGCCGAAGACCAGCTGGCGAGCAGCCAAACCACTAAAACATATAACCTTTTCAACTGCCACTGACGAGCCGCTCTTAAAACTCTCACCGGCGAGCTACCGAGCCTCTGAACTATGCACTTACCTCGTTGTAATATCTTTGCTCGACTACTGAGTCGCCGAATCACTTCGGTAAGACTACGCCAAACGTATAGTTGCTCTAAAGATGAGCTCTATGTTTTAAAAAGCTCGGCCAGGACGATAGCTAGGCCACCCGGTTCTAAATAAGGGCATCATTCGTCACGGACAGCAGCGCGACATCTGAAACGCTGTCGTGTCAGATAGCACCAGGATAGCAACGTCGTTTCAGGGGAGTCGTGTTTCACCTCTTCTCCGCCCGCGCGAGCCCCTATCAAAACGGCCCGGGCGGGGGGGGGGGGGGGGTGTTCTGCCTTACATGGGCTATATAGGTATGTGCGGCCCCCAAAGGGTCTGAAATAGGGTATGGTTTGTGCACTCTTGTCTTGAATTCGGTATGTTTTTTAGAAGAAGCTACTTCTTCATCTTTTGCCGATAAGACCATCGACAAAAGCCCTTCTTTTTTGTCTTTTAATTATATTTTATAGGGCAACGGTTTCAGGAAGCGGGCCACACACCCCCACCCAATTTTTCTGGGAGTACCCCCCGGGCAAAACGGCGACCACATGTACGTGGAAGCCTACACAACAGGCGCTTGTGCTCAGTGCGGCTTTTTTTTACTAAACCTATGAATTTCAAAAGTTTGATTCAGAGCCCATGCCGAAGATTAAGCTCGACATGGCGAACGCGCGATAGGCTTTTGTACATTATGCTTTTGTTTCCCCACTAAAATGCTCCACCTTAGGCCCGTTTCAAACGTCAAACTTCTCATGTGCCGAATCTAATGCAAATGAGAAAAATCTATTGTTTTCGCTCATTTGCATTAGATTCGGCACATGAGAAGTTCGACGTTTGAAACGGGCCAATTTTCTCACTAAAATGCTCGGATAATGCTCATTATACAAACGGTTTTTTAAAATTTATTTCAAAGTTTTTAACATGGTGTTAACTACTCACACTTACAAAAACGTACAAGTGTTGCAAGTAACAACAACAACGTTTACAAGTTCATCAATACAGCCAAAAAAACATAATCCTCGAAATCATCTATGAATTTTGAGTCTAAGACTTCAATTTCTCTAAAACAAAAATAATTTCTTTCTTAGTTTCTCGGAAAAAATTAATTTTCCGAGAAGATGCCACTAAAATGCTCGAATAATGCTCAATGCTTTTGCCTCACAAAATGCTCGAAAAAATGCTAGCATAATGTACAAAAGCCTAACGCACGACATCCAAACACGGCCTCAAAGCTTACGGTTTATACAGGGGTCACACAACAGCGGACAAAAAGA
>JAEMWC010001057.1:255000-270000 GCA_016490735.1 Pachyseris speciosa | reverse complement strand
CCCATTGCGCTTGCTGATTGGTTAATGCGTCATATGTGCGTTCGACGAGATGTGAAGCACTTGGGAAGCTTGGAGAACACTCAAGAAGCTAGAGTTGCTCTCGGCTTTCTTACTCTCCACACTTCCCGCGTGCTTCATATCTCAGTGAACGACGCTGACGCATGTACCAAGTGTTAAAATAATGTAAAGGAAAATGTGCAATCTAAGCAGTTCGGAATTCATTTGTTTCTTCAATAAATCAGCAGACACTCCTAGCTTTAAACTTCCAGCATAAGCGAATTGGTTATGACAACAAAACTTGACGATCCAAATCACTCTACAAAGATGAACTGACTTTTTATGACTTCATGTAGATTCTACCATCTAGTCCGGAGTCATCGATGGGATACAATCAAAAACCAATGGAGATGTCACAATGTCCCAAAGAAATCTACAGCACCATCATTTCCAGTGGTCTTCTAAAGAGGCAAAACAAACAACTCGGTGGTCGCCATGCAACAACTATAATGAGTTCTATAGTACTAGAGGGTTTTGACGAAAGCAGTGCAGCTCTTGAGTGGGGTTAGAAGTGGGACAGTCGTTACCCTCAAGCAATCAAACCATACATGATTTAACCCGCGCAGAATGTGTCGAAAGGTAGGATTCGCGCGCGAATAGAGAACACGACACGCCTCCTGCTTCATGCTCCATTATCGGTAAGAAAAAATTGGAGTGAGGGGCAAATTTGAAATTTGTCGCCTCTCAATGCCACTGTACACATCACCTTCAGTGATCGTTTTCAGACAAAACCGAATTTCAAGAACGTTCGACACATTAGATTAGAATTAGAATATTTCAAATAACGGACCAACTTAAAGCCACTTGGTCATTTAAATCGCATAGGATAACAAATGGGAAAGAACTGGAATTGAAATTTTCGGTTTTCACGCTACAATGTTATTTGTCTTCATTGTCTGACAGAACTCAGTTTATAGAAAACGAGTAAGAAATAAGGATTACCATTACATGTGAAGCCTGAACGCCCAAATGTTTGCAAAACTTCGTGGGCAGAAGTTATAATAACATAGCTTACTCTACAACCACGTTATTTCCATACAAAGCACAACGCTAAACAAATCTGCTTCACGACTCGTTTTGTAACCAAATCAGTATTATCAACCTCTAATCGTAGGTTGCCGCAGCTTCAGAAACTGTAAACCTACCTTTTCAGGAGCTGTTGTCACCTCGATGTCAATAGGCTCTATAGTAAAAAGAGAACTCTCGCTGAGACCAACATTGACTATCTTTTAATTCGCTTACAAACTAAAGGTATTTGATGTGTTAAGGTAAAACGCTATGAACATTTAAATCTTTTTCACCAGTAAAGGCAACTTTAAAATTGTTCAAAGATTATTAAGAATGCTGATCAAAGTAGCACATAAAGGACATATTCAGGGATCAGTTATGCAAACTATGGATACGCTAGTCCATAATTAGAGTCAACTATCACAAGGTTTTCAAGGAGCTAGCTGGAGGCTGTATAACAGCTTTTTGCCCAGTAGAAAGTTCACACGAAATAAGGAGAAGAGAGCCTCAATGTTTACTTTGGCAGCCTGCTCCGTCCCAAGAGAACACTGAACATAGCTCCACCTGTCTAGTTACTTGGATTTGCTTCATCACGAACGGCAACAAAAGTCGATGGGAGGGGAGAGGGGATGACAAGTTAATGACTATTCTCCATTAAGGGTCTTGAACAGTATGACTTAATACTACCACGACAAAGGAAGGGGAATAATAGAGAGTCATGACTTCTGGCCATTATCATGAGAAATTTTCACTGGAAAAAAGCAGTAAATAAATACACAGTGCAAAAATACTGCGATTGATACCAGGCTTCACTGTAGAGACGTGGGTTGTTGGTTCACTCTGTAGGTAGAAAAGAAGAAAAGCAGTGTTGCTAATAACTTCTTACCATTCAATAAATCAGTCGCGAATGCAACAAACGTCAACAAACAAACACTCTACTAATAAAATAAATAAATTAATAAATGGCCTTTATTTACCCTCAGCAGTATTTATAGTACAAAGGCTGACTAGTGGGGCTGCGAAAATACGTGAAATCAAATAAACAACAAGGTTTGCAATACGTTAAGTTAAAATTGGTAGCTTGAGAAAGTACCTGACGCTTTTCAGTTGTTTTCGCCGCTTCAAAGTTTGGTTCTAAGAACGACAAAATAACAGCATTAAAAGCATTAATAATACTAATAAAAATAAAGCTGCCATATCCACTGAAGCTCATGATGGGGCAGATAATAAGTGTGGAAAGTCATAAATGGCGGCTATGATTCATGCACATCACCTATCGCTGGCAAGAACCGGTCAATTCGAACAAACTAAAGAAAAATACCGTCTGGCGTGAATTTTTACCTGCCTTTAACTTCACAGAGTATCCATCACACAATTAATTCCTGGATTTCAACTAAATGACTGCTGATTTGAAACAATGTTCAGGCTGTCGTCGTTACAACTGCCATTTCCAGGCAAAGATGGCACAAGACATCTTACCTTTCGGTTGCTTACCGTCTTTATCAAAGAAAACGTTGCATCCCTTGTTGCACCGGTATATTAAGTTTCATGCGTAAATAACGGACGGATGATCCGCATGTTTCCAGTGGTAAACTCCGAAATTCAAATACACGAAAATTCCTTCCCGCTTAAAACGAAAAGTCGTCAATCCGCGAAATTAACCTCTCGCGAGAATTTCATGCCCCACAATAGCAACTTCATACCTGCGGTCAGAGAAGGAGCAGTTGTTGGTTCACTCTGTAAGTATAAAAGACGAAAAACGGTGTTGTTAATATTTTCCTAATACAGTGGGACCCCGCTGTACGGACAACCGCTTATAACGGACAGTTTGCTTCATCACGGCAACTAAAAAGGGCATCTATTTTCTTTTAAATTAGCCCGATTAAAGGCGTACTATCATGGCAATTCTTGTTTGTTCAAATTGTAAAGAACCACTTTCTACTATTACAGGTATGGCCCGTTTCACAATAAGGGCCTCTTCCTCTGAGCCCGGCTGGCTCGGTTAGCGGGATTAATCTCATCATCTATTCATATATATGGGTTATTGGTCAAGCGTGAGGTCAAGATAGCGGGATATTGGCCAAGTTCTTTTTTTGCGAGTTTATGGACCGAGACGAAGTCGAGGTCCATAAATACGCAAAAAAAAAAAAAACGAGGCGAATATCCTGCCATCTTGACCGAACAAGCGTGGTCAATAAAGGATTTATTATATGACTCAAAGGACGCCATTAAAAGACAGTAAAACGCGGGACGGGCAATCCCGAGCGGTCAAGATGGCTCCATCTTGACCTCGCGGGTAGCCAATCACAACAGGAGAATTGATTCATCTTGACCGCTGAAAGAGCCAGTCATATAATAAGGGAAATTACAGACCAGTTACTGATATAAAAAGTGGTGACGCGACCATTCAGGCCTGAAATGTAACGAACAAGTCTGCTGAGAATTTTTCGCTTTTATCAGTTTTAGAAAACTCAAAATCCATGCTCTTTACTTTAACTGTCAAAAGGAACTACAATTAGAAAAAAAGAACTCAACATCAAATACTGTCCGTTCTACTGACAAAACTGCAATTGCACATCATTTTCATCCCGGTAACCGGGCTGGAGTGTTCCTATGGCAACAATTCCAGCCCGGTTACCGAGATCTTGGCAACTTGGCCCAGACCGCCCTTTCATATGAACATATGTGAATTTTTACAAAGCATTTAGTGGTAAGGCGGGCTCATATGAAGAGGCCCTCAGAGGTAGATTTCGAATGATTTCTCGGAAGAAAAAAAGAAACGAATGCTAGTTTAAGGCGATTTTTCCAAGAGACAATGAAGAACTTGAAATCAAGTGAAAGTGACTTTTTCTAGTTGCAATCATTTTCTCCTCGTCATTCGTGGCCATAAAAACTACAAATAGTTTCGATGCACATAACAAGTACCAGGTAAGAAAAGTGCAGTTTTTTTTAAAAATTCAACTGTTGCGAATCATGTTTGGGTCCAACCAAATTACGCGCCAGTGTCCCTTTAATACGGACACATGGAAAATGAGGACCCTTCGGTAAGTCCCTTTGGTGTCCGTATTTACAGGGTCCAACTGTATGCCAAATAATGGACCTAATGGAAGCCACTAAGACATTTTAATCGCATGGGAAAACAAACAATAAAGAACTGGAAGCAAAATGTTCGGATTTCACACTACAATGAGGTTTAGTTTTCATTGTCTAATAGGACTCAGTTTATGGAAAACAAGTCAGCAATAGGGATTACTATTAAACCCCAACCGCGTTATAATCATATTAGTTTTCTCATATTAGTTTTCTCTAGAACCATGTCATTTCCAAACTACGCCACATTACGCTAACAAAATCTGCTACATGCCTCAATCTCTCATCGTAGGTTAGCAGTTTCTGAAATCATAGACCTACCTACCTTTTGAGGAGCTGTTTTCATCTCGATGACATCTGGTGCTGTTGTAAAAGGGAATCACTTAGATACAACTATTTTTTTTTAATGAACTTATAACCTATACTGAAGTGTTAATACTCTTACAGCAAAACGCTATTTAAATCTTCTTTGCCAGTGAGTAATCATATGATTTCACGTGTATATTACCAGCTCCCAGTTGGCTTGTTAACTCAGTTGGTGGAGCGCTCCAATGGTATCGCAGGGGTCGTGGGTTCAACTCTCGTACAAAACTTCAAACAAGTACAGGCCCATTATTTCTATAGAACGATAGTTTGAAAGTCGAGCAAACGTTACACATACATCCGTGCTTGCAGAAAGTTTAAGGCAAGTTAGAGAAATTTGAAGTTGAGGAGGCCAAATCAACACTCGAAAAAACCAGGGCTATCATCAGAAGCCAGTAACTGGATTTTATAGCCGGCTTCTATAGTAAAATGAGCTGGCTACTCTCAGTCTGAAAATGAGTACAACATAACAGCTATATATATTTAGGAAGAATTGCTCGATTTAATGACAGCCCTGAAAGCCTCAGCTTTTCTACCACTATATTGTTAAGTCCTTGGGTTTACATGTATACAATGTACATCTACATGTAAATTGTAGGGTCGCAGACTGTGCATCATTGCAAGCGTGGTGAAACTTACAAAGACAGTCGAGCTCGCATCCAGCATCACAACACTTCAGGCCTGTAGGGCAGTTATCATCAGTGATACAAAAGTTGTCGGCTACGTCTGGACATTCTGGTGGCTTCTGAACAACTGGACATATGCCTGGTCCTAAGACAGATCAAATTCTATTACAATACCTATAATTATATCAAACAAGTTTCTTTTTTCTCTGAACAAGGATTCCAACCACTTTACAAACAAGAACCCCCCCCCCCCTCTGCTTGTAACTTGATCACTGCTTCAGAAGCTTAAAGGTAACCTCCACTCTTACAACAAATCATCCAATCATGAAACTATGAAATGTACCATTATAATAATAATCATGAAAAAGACCAAATGAAAACAACATTAAGGTTTAATTAACCGTTCGCAGTTTGACACATTGATCGGAGTACTTGTGTAACCAGTTGGCCTTCTTTTCAGCAGCGCTCAAAGGCCCTTGTTCTTGATTCTGTTAATTTTGCAAAAGCAGGGATTCTCAAAAGCCCCTTTAGGGATTTTATTACAGTTATCCAGTTGTTTAGAGGACTTGGGCTGGGATTTTGTTGTTTTCCGCACAAGCAAGATTTCAGAAACTACCTGATTGCATGATTTGCAAAGGCCCTTTTGTTAATTTTAAATCCTTAGTCTCGGTGTCGGGTAAAAAAGGCTTACTTCGGACTAGAGTTAGCGCTTTCTTCTCTTCTTTTTTATTTCTTTTTCATTTCACGTATTGTTTACTTAGGCCCGGGTCGCATTACAGACCAATTTTAAATTTGGCTGATTTCAAAACGTCTGGAAAAATCAAATTGCGAGACCGGAAATGAAATCGATAAATACAATTTACGGTCGCATTTCAGTTTTGGTAAAATACAAACGTCAATCACACAGAGGAAATTTTAGCGGGATCCTTGTTTTTTCGAAATTTGAAAAAATCGGTCAGCCCCACCCAAGCACACCGGCGTCTTTGATGTTTTTTTCCGATTTTAAAATTTTTGAAAAAATACAAATGAGGGGTCGCATAAGAAAAAAGGCGTGTTGACAGATTTTAATCCCTAGAGTAAACAATTTTTTACAAAATTGGTCGTAATGCGACCCGGGCCTTAATGAGCATTTTTGTAACTTAGATTCTTATCAAATTTTATTTGTACATATTACGTAATACGATACTGCGATTTCTTACACTTTTTGTCTTATAATTTTGTATAAATAACACAGGATCAATCTTAGCTTTTACCAGGTAATTTTTAACGTGTACTGAAGAAGCGCAAAGGGTGAAACGTCTGCACAGTATTAAAAGAAGACCTGTGAGAAGTTCGTTGGAGACTCAATTATCTCATTCTCTCTATTTATTCATCTGAGTCCAAACGTCTTGTATCCTGATTTTGATCCTCCTCACAAGTGGCATCACCGTTGGTTACTCAATTTTCATCATTCCATATAAATATATATATATATAAATATATATATATAGATAGATAGATAGAAAAGTAGAAAAAAATACTCTTCAGGGGATATTAATTTTTTTCTATTTTTCAATATATTTTGCTCTACTTTATATATGTATAAACTTGACTTTTTGAATGTTTCGGGTATCAAGATAGGAAACATTTAAAGCTAACACGTCTACATGTAGGAGAGTTCTGTTTATTTTCCTTTTAAAGTCATAATTTTTCATTAAGATTTCTTAATATTTTAAGACCAAAACGGTACGAAAATGTAAATGGCAGGGGAAAGGGGTAAGAAAGACATATTAATACCACGCCAAAACGGGGTAATAATAGAAAGTCATGACTTGTGGCCATTATTATCAACAATTTTCACCGGAAAACACAGCAAATAAATACACAATACAAAAATACTGCAATTCGTACTTGGTGTCACTGTAGAAACGTCGGTTGTTGGTTCATTCTGTAGGTATAAAAGAAGAAAAGAGGGGTTGCTAATACCGTCTTACCATTCAATAAAAAAACTCGTGAATGCAACAAAAGTCCATAAACAAACACTGCACTAATAAAATGAATAAGTGACTTTTTATTTACCCTCGGCAGCATTTATAGGACAAAGGCTAGCTAGTGGGACCGAGCAAATACATGAAATCAAATAATTCAAATACACATAACAAGGTTTGCAATACGTTAAAGTAGAATTGATAGTTTGAAGACGTACCTTTTCAGTTGCTGTCGTCGCTTCCACGTTTGGTTCTAAAAACGACAAAATAAGAGCATTAATAGTATTAATAATAGTAATAAAAGTAAAGTTGCCATGTCTAGTGACGTTCCTGGTGGGGCAGATAATAAGTGTGGGAAGTCATAATTGGCGGCTATGATTCATGCAGATCACTTATCACTGGAAAAGCCAGTCAATTCAAACAAAATAAAGACGAATACCGTGTGGCTTGAAATTTCTACAGGGTCAGTTAACTTCGCAAATTATCTATCAATCCGGGAAAATTGACCATGAGAAAAAGAATCCGCTGATTCCAAACAATGTTCTGGCTGTCGTCCTTCCCACTGCCATTTCCAGGCCAAGATGGCAGAAGACATCATACCTTTCGGTTGCCTACCGTCTTTATCGAAGAAAACGTTGCATCCTTTGTTGCTGCGATATATTAAGTTACATGTGTGAATAACGGACGGAACGGCTCGCCCAGATCCGCATGTTTCCAGAGGTAGACTCCGAAATTCAAACAGAGAAAAGTTCGTTCCCGCTAAACACAAAAAGTCGTCAATCCGCGAAATTAAAGTCTCACGAGAATTTCATACTACACAATAGCAACTTCATACCTGAAGACAGAGAAGAAGCAGTTGTTGGTTCACTCTGTAAGTATAAAAGACGAAACACGGAGTTTTTAATATTTTGTTAATACAGTAGAACCCCGCTGTACATGTACGGACATCCGCTTACAACGGATAGTTTGTTTCATCACGATAACTAAAAAAATCATATATTTTCTATCACATTAGCTCGCTTAAAGGCGCAATGTCACGCTAATAGACCTCTTTAGCTTTTATGTTTTGTTTTCCCAATGTAGGTCATGTGATGTTACCCTAGAGAACTGTTTCTTTGAAATTTCGTCTTATTCACGTGAATATATACGCATAATTTATGAAAAGACAAAAGGCAAATTCCCTTGGGAACATCACATGACCTACACTGGGAAAACAAAATGTACAAGCTAAAGAGGTCTATTCTTGTTATAAGTTTGTTCAAAAACTGTAAAGAAGCACTTTTTACTATTACACGAATGGCCCGTTTGGCACGAAGCGGTAGATTTCGAATGATTTCTCGGACGGAAAAGAAACGGAGACTAATTTATGGCAATTTTTCCAATACATAATGACTAAACTTGGAAACATTATCGTGACTTTTTCTAGTTGCGATCATTTTCTCCTCGTCATCCGTGGCCACATATAACTGCAAATAAGTTTCGATGCACATAACAAGTACCAGGTTAGAAAAGTGCAGTCTTCTTTAAAGGTTCTTCTGTTGCAAACACATGTTTTTCTACTATTTATAGTTCGGAATAATTTCTTTTGATAGTTAAAGTAAAGAGAAAGGATTTTGAGGTTTCTAAAACTGATCAAAGCGAAAAACTCTCACCAGACTTGTTCGTTAAATTTCATGCGTGAATGGTCGCGTCACCACTTTTCATCACGGTAACCGGGCTGCAATTTCCCATGTGAAAAGATGATAAAATTCATCCCGCTAACCGAGCCAGCCCGGTCAACCGGGCTCATATGAAGAGGCCCTCAATCTGTAAAGAACCACTTTTACCATTATTCGAATGGCCCGTTTCACACTAAGGGCCTCTTCACATGAGCCCGGTTAACCGGGCTAGCTCGGTTGGCGGGATGAATTTTATCACCTGCTCATATGCGAAATTACAGCCCGGTTACTGAGATAGAAGTGGTGAGGCGACCGTTCAGGCTGAAATCTAACACACAAGTCTGGTGAGAATTTTTCGCTTATATCACTTTTAGAAACCTCAAAAGTCAAAATCAAATACTGGCCGTACTACTGATGAAAATGCATTGCACATCATTTTCATCCTGGTAAAAGGGCTGGAGTATTTCATGTGGCAAAAATTCCAGCCCGGTTACCGAGATCTTGGTAACCGGGCCCAGACCACCCTTTCATATAAACATATCGGAATTTTTACAAAGCATTTAGTGGAAAGGTGAGATCTCGGTAACAAGGCTCATACGAAGAGGTCCCAAGAGGTAGATTTCGAATGATTTCTCGGAAGGAAAAGAAACGAATGCTAGTTTAAGGCGATTTTTCCAAGAGACAATGAAGAACTTGAAATCAAGTGAAAGTGGCTTTTTCTGTTGCAATCATATTCTCCTCGTCATTCGTGGCCATAAATAACTACAAATAGTTTCGATGCACATAACAAGTACCAGGTGAGAAAAGTGCAGTTTTTTTAAAAAATTCAACTGTTGCGAATCATGTTTGGGTCCAACCAAATTACGCGCCAGTGTCCCTTTAATACGGACACATGGAAAATGAGGACCCTTCGGTAAGTCCCTTTGGTGTCCGTATTTACAGGGTCCAACTGTATGCCAAATAATGGACCTAATGGAAGCCACTAAGACATTTTAATCGCATGGGAAAACAAACAATAAAGAACTGGAAGCAAAATGTTCGGATTTCACACTACAATGAGGTTTAGTTTTCATTGTCTAATAGGACTCAGTTTATGGAAAACAAGTCAGCAATAGGGATTACTATTAAACCCCAATCGCGTTATAATCATATTAGTTTTCTCATATTAGTTTTCTCTAGAACCATGTCATTTCCAAACTACGCCACATTACGCTAACAAAATCTGCTACATGCCTCAATCTCTCATCGTAGGTTAGCAGTTTCTGAAATCATAGACCTACCTACCTTTTGAGGAGCTGTTTTCATCTCGATGACATCTGGTGCTGTTGTAAAAGGGAATCACTTAGATACAACTATTTTTTTTTTTATTAACTTATAACCTATACTGAAGTGTTAATAGTCTTACAGCAAAACGCTATTTAAATCTTCTTTGCCAGTGAGTAATCATATGATTTCACGTGTATATTACCAGCTCCCAGTTGGCTTGTTAACTCAGTTGGTGGAGCGCTCCAATGGTATCGTAGGGGTCGTGGGTTCAACTCTCGTACAAATTTCAAACAAGTACAGGCCCATTATTTCTATAGAACGATAGTTTGAAAGTCGAGCAAAAGTTACACATACATCCGTGCTTGCAGAAAGTTTAAGGCAAGTTAGAGAAATTTGAAGTTGAGGAGGCCAAATCAACACTCGAAAAAACCAGGGCTATCATCAGAAGCCAGTAACTGGATTTTATAGCCGGCTTCTATAGTAAAATGAGCTGGCTACTCTCAGTCTGAAAATGAGTACAACATAACAGCTATATATATTTAGGAAGAATTGCTCGATTTAATGACAGCCCTGAAAGCCTCAGCTTTTCTACCACTATATTGTTAAGTCCTTGGGTTTACATGTATACAATGTACATCTACATGTAAATTGTAGGGTCGCATACTGTGCATCATTGCAAGCGTGGTGAAACTTACAAAGACAGTCGAGCTCGCATCCAGCATCACAACACTTCAGGCCTGTAGGGCAGTGATCATCAGTGATACAAAAGTTGTCGGCTACGTCTGGACATTCTGGTGGCTTCTGAACAACTGGACATATGCCTGGTCCTAAGACAGATCAAATTCTATTACAATACCTATAATTATATCAAACAAGTTTCTTTTTTCTCTGAACAAGGATTCCAACCACTTTACAAACAGGACCCCCGTCTGCACAGTATTAAAAAAAGACCTGTGGGAAGTTCGTTGGAGACTCATTTTTTTCATTCTCTCTATTTATTCATCTGAGTCCAAACGTCTTGTATCCTGATTTGGATCCTCCTCACAAGTGGCATCATCGTTAGTTACTCAATTTTCATCATTCCATATATATATATATATATATATATATATATATATATATATATATATATATATATATATATATATATATATATATATATATATATATATATATATATTGAAAAATAGAAAAAAACTACTCTTTATCCCTAAAAGCCTGTTTCGTGATTGCTCACTCTTCAGGGGATTTTAATTTTTTTCTATTTTCAATATATTTTGCTCTACTTTATATATGTATAAACTTGACTTTTTGAATGTTTCGGGTATCAAGATAGGAAACATTTAAAGCTAACACGTCTACATGTAGGAGAGTTCTTTTTATTTTCCTTTTAAAGTCATAATTTTTTCATCAAGATTTCTTAATATTTTAAGACCAAAACGGTACGAAAATGTAAATGGCAGGGGAAAGGGGTAAGAAAGACATATTAATACCCACGCCAAAACGGGTAATAATAGAAAGTCATGACTTGTGGCCATTATTATCAACAATTTTCACCGGAAAACACAGCAAATAAATACACAATACAAAAATACTGCAATTCGTACTTGGTGTCACTGTAGAAACGTCGGTTGTTGGTTCATTCTGTAGGTATAAAAGAAGAAAAGAGGGGTTGCTAATACCGTCTTACCATTCAATAAAAAAACTCGTGAATGCAACAAAAGTCCATAAACAAACACTGCACTAATAAAATGAATAAGTGACTTTTTATTTACCCTCGGCAGCATTTATAGGACAAAGGCTAGCTAGTGGGACCGAGCAAATACATGAAATCAAATAATTCAAATACACATAACAAGGTTTGCAATACGTTAAAGTAGAATTGATAGTTTGAAGACGTACCTTTTCAGTTGCTGTCGTCGCTTCCACGTTTGGTTCTAAAAACGACAAAATAAGAGCATTAATAGTATTAATAATAGTAATAAAAGTAAAGTTGCCATGTCTAGTGAAGTTCCTGGTGGGGCAGATAATAAGTGTGGGAAGTCATAATTGGCGGCTATGATTCATGCAGATCACTTATCACTGGAAAAGCCAGTCAATTCAAACAAAATAAAGACGAATACCGTGTGGCTTGAAATTTCTACAGGGTCAGTTAACTTCGCAAATTATCTATCAATCTGGGAAAATTGACCATGAGAAAAAGAATCCGCTGATTCCAAACAATGTTCTGGCGTCGTCCTTCCCACTGCCATTTCCAGGCCAAGATGGCAGAAGACATCATACCTTTCGGTTGCTTACCGTCTTTATCGAAGAAAACGTTCCATCCTTTGTTGCTGCGATATATTAAGTTACATGTGTGAATAACGGACGGAACGGCTCGCCCAGATCCGCATGTTTCCAGAGGTAGACTCCGAAATTCAAACAGAAAAAAGTTCGTTCCCGCTAAATACAAAAAGTCGTCAATCCGCGAAATTAACCTCTCGCTAGAATTTTATGCCACACAATAGCAACTTCATACCTGAAGACAGAGAAGAAGCAGTTGTTGGTTCACTCTGTAAGTATAAAAGACGAAAAACGGCGTTGTTAATATTTTCTTAATACAGTGGAACCCCGCTGTGCATCACGACAACGAAGAGTCATATATTTTCTATCACATTAGCTCGCTTAAAGGCGCAATGTCACGGTAATTCTTGTTATAAGTTTGTTCAAACTGTAAAGAAGCACTTTTTACTATGACACGAATGGCCTGTTTGACACGAAGCGGTAGATTTCGAATGATTTCTCGGACGAAAAGAAACGAATACTAATTTATGGCAATTTTTCCAATACATAATGACTAAACTTGGAAACATTAACGTGACTTTTTCTAGTTGCGACCATTTTCTCCTCGTCATCCGTGGCCATAGATAACTGCAAATAGTTTCGATGCACATAACACGTACCAGGTTAGAAAAGTGCAGTTTTATTTCAAAGGTTCTTGTATTGGAAACACATGTTTGGGTCCATCCAAATTATGCGCCAGTGTCCCTTTAATACGGACACATAAAATGCGGACACTTCGGCAAGTCCCTTTGGTGTCCGTATTAACGGGGTCCAACTGTATGCCAAATAATTGACCAAATGGAAGCCACTTAGACATTTTAGTCGCATGGGAAAACAAAGAAGAAAGAATTGGAAGTAAAATTTTCGGATTTCACACTACAATGAGGTTTAGTTTTCATTGTCTCATAGGACTCAGTTTATAGAAAACGAGTCAGCAATAGGGATTACTCTTTAAGGTCACAATTTATGTAATGTTTAATAAATGAGCAGGAGTGTTTTATCACGTTCAAAACACGAGGCGCAGCCGGGTGTTTTAGGACTCATCAAACACGAATTGCGAATTTACTGAACGGCTTAAAAAAACATTCTTACGATAAAATTTAGAGTTTGGGTTATTTTGGCTAAGAAAATCGGATTTAAAATTTAACCGTGTCTTTTTCAGATATAAAGACACTCATTAAAATTTAATTTCTTTTGTATTTCCTTCATGAATTATTAATGAGTTTTTTTTTTAATATTAGTAGTTCCCTCTAGAACCACGTCATTTCCAAACTACGCATAACGCTAACCAAATCTGCTACATTCCTCGGTTTGAAACCAAAACAACAGTATTATCAATCTCTCATCTTAGGCTACCAGTTTCTGACACTATAGACCTACCTACCTTTTGAGGAGCTGTTGTCATCTCGATGACATCTGGTGCTGTATTAAAAGCAAAAATACTCATTGAGACAAAACTAATTTTTTTACAGTGTTACGGAAAAACGCTATGTGAATCTTCTTTGCCAATGAGTATAGATAAATCCTTTGATTATTAGAATGTTGATCAATACTCAGCAGTAGGTCAGACTAAAAGGAAACACTTTGGAATCAGTTGTACAAAGTACGGTAAGGCAACCCAGGATTAGCATAAGTGGGATTTCAAAAGCGTTACACTGGTGATGACGGATGCACCGTCGAGACGTGTCTGGAAAATTAAAGAAAGTTGTATTGTTTTTAAGATAATCAATCAACCTTTTAAAAAGACCCGGCCCTATTAGATAAAATAAGCTTCGATAAAGAATCATGTTTGAGCACAAACAAGAACAAGGATTTTTACTACTTTTGATTTTATTTTATTTTCTACTTATTTTAACTGTATCCATACGCAAAAGACATACTCAGCCTCTTATGTAATTATCTGTGGACAAGCTTTATTTCTATTTTATATCTTTGTATATTTAATGCTGTAATTAGATAGGCAGGTCCACATCAGCCTTTGGCTGACTTTTACCAACCTTGTGTGTGTATGTGTGTGTGTGTGTGTGTGTGTGTAATACCACCAAAATATTTTTTAAAACCCGGTTAAGGGTCACAGGCAATCCGAGAAGAGAGGTTGAATGTTTAGTTTGGCAGTCTACTCCGTTAAAAATAAAGTGCAAGATAGCTCCACGTTTCGCGCCAGTTTAGTCAGCAAGATTTACCGCAGACTTCTTTGGGCTCGTCACGCTTTCCTTGCCCACGAACGTCTGCTGAACTGAACTACCACTTCCCGTTCGCGGCGGTTAGCCAATCATAGTTCGTTTTCCAATTTATGGAAAGTAGGGGCGCTTTCCCTTCAACCAAAAATTCCGGAATTTCCGGTCCGAAATTGAATGGAACGGGCAAAGTTCCAGGAAAAGTTTCCGAAAATTTAGGAATACGTTTTGAGTGCACCCTCTTTGACCGGAATTTCCAGAATTTCCGAAATTTTCGTGTTCCATTCGCCATAGATACCGGTTTTAGTCTCCCTACCGGGCGTGAGCTCACATGGACAAGTGGAAAAACCAATAAGCGGACGAAGCATCTTCAGCATGTCAATACACGTGACCTAGAATTCTGGGACGTGGTCGGACGCGTTCCATTCGACAGCGAAAATACCGAAAATTTGTACCGGTTGTTTTT
>JAEMWC010001057.1:237500-247500 GCA_016490735.1 Pachyseris speciosa | reverse complement strand
CCATTTAAGCCTTCTTAATGATCTCATTACCTTTACTATATTTTTCTGCAATGTAGCTCTTTGCGTTTGCCGGTTATTACATGAAACGAGTTAATCTATGATCTGCAAACGCTATAAAAACAAACTTAATGATTCAATCAGGATTGCTAAGAGAATGTACTATGAAAGAAAAGATAGAACATACTAAATCTAATCAGGAGCACCCAACGAGCCAAAGCAGCCAAAAGCGTTAGAAAGGCATTTTTAAGTACCTTATGGTGTTTGAAGTCTGTTTAAAGTGATGTTTTGCTTGTTAGCTAGAAAACTTTGATCTGTTCGGATTCCCTAGCTGAAATGTTAACTGCCCGAAAATTTTAGGGAACAAAATCTTTCTTTGAGAAAATACTAGCTGAAGTTAACTTTCTAGGGAACCATTTTTTCTTTCCGAAAATGCTAGCTGACGTTTTTTACTGCCAAAAACAGCAATAACAACCTTTCCGAAAACCTAAGGGGTTATGATTTCCACATTACGAATCTTTTAGGCCACGTTTTACTTACGAGAATCCGAGTGCACTCTATAATCGACGCAGAAAGCCTTAGGCGAACTACCCTCCACCGAACAGATATCTACCGAAACTTGTCGTTGGGTGCCCCTGTCTAATGCCAAATGCACTTGGCGAGTACTGAATAAAATCTTAAACAATAAACAAAATGCAAAAAGGTGCAATCTAAAAAAAAAAGTTAAGATTAATAACCAATGCATATCAGATCCACGCTTAATCGTAGAACATTTTTGTTTGTTTGTTTTTTTCCTAATAAGGGCCCTAATCTAGCTAATAACATTCCATCGTCTCCTACGTCTCATCGTTCCTTTTTATCAGGGAATTTTACAAATTCAATATTTTTTGACACAGCATCTGAAAATGAGATTATTGAAATATGTCTTAGCTTTCGCTCTAGAACAGCCGCAGGATATGACAACATTTCTTTGGACCTTGTTAAGGGTTGCATACATATGGTCTCCCACCCCTTGACACATCTTATTAATCTGTAATAATAATAATAATAATAATAATCATCATCATCATCATCATCATCATAACAACAACTTTTTTAAAGTCTCAAATCTTTCTAGCTGAGCACAGATGCTCTACTAATTGGGGAGACTAAATCAAATTAACGCTAAATCAAATCAAATCGAATGTTGGTTTTTGGCGAGAGGGGAAAACCGGAGTACCCGGAGAAAAACCTCTCAGAGCAGAGTAGAGAACCAACAAACTCAGCCCAGTGAAGACGCCAAGTCCGGGAATCGAACCCGGGACACATTGGTGGAAGGCGAGCGCTCTAACCACTGCGCCAACCCTGCTCCCCTGAGTTATCTGGAGTTGTTCCTGATCACCTGAAAATTGCCCGTGTTATTCCTTTATTTAAATCAGGTGATAAGTCAACTTTTACTAATTATAGACCTGTGTCTGTCCTTTCCGAGTTTTCAAAAATCCTACAAAGAGTAATTTAATATATAGATCTAGCCAAGCCTAAAAGCGGAGCTCCACGATTATTATTTTTCTTTACTGGTATTGAGCAACTTCGCAAGGCATTTCTTACACCAATATTTATGTTTAGAGCAGTCAACGGGAATTGACTGCGGTTCAAAACCTGAAAACACTACAAGAAAACAATACACAACGCGTATATTTGTTCGAAAAAAAATTTAAACAATCAAAAAACGATCAAACATTTTCATCCAACATCGTGTTTGACCATTAAGCCACCTCTCATAACATTAAATGGCTTTCCATCCAACATCTTAAATGGCTTTCCATCCAACATTTCGTGCACAGCCGGTAAAAAGCAACCAAATGAGCCACATAAAGTCGAAATTTTCAGCGATAATACGTAAAAAATTGTTCTGTGGACTCACTCTATCTAGTGTTTGGTCAAACATTGTTTGTCCGTTTAGCCACCCAACGTTATGTTTGACAACTGACGATGCTGGATGAAAATGTGTGATCGTTTAATTTAGCCGGGGCTTTAATCCTTAATTTTACTAGGACTCATTGCGATTATGTGTTAAGAAGATAAGGGCAAAAGTTTCTTAACGCTGTTGAGGCACCGAGGTCCAAAAACAGCCACCCAAGCGAAGTGAAAACACTCGTTCGCTTGAAAACAAACAACGTGACAAAACAAACAAACAATTCAACTATGTCTTTGCGTCCAAAACGAGTACAGATGATTGTTATTTACTTATATCCAGTCGAGAGAAAACTACAAGTTTCATTCCTGAACAAAAGTAACAACGATTAAACCAAATGTTAAGCTTCAGTTTATTTAATTCACCTCACTGTCCTGTGTTGAGGTTTGTACCATTTGAAAATACGTAAGCTTCAGTAAAAACAAGCATCCACAATAATAGCCTTAAGAGTGAGTTCACCAGAGGACCAGGCAGGGGTGACACATGCCATCTCTCCATTTTCGATGAAACTTGGCCAGATTGAAGGACTCACCTAAAAACTCTAAATGACAAAGTGGCTCAACTTCGCACTTTTTCTCTTTGGAGTTAGACCACCCCTCCCCCCCCCCCCTACTTTTGTGCTCCAAATCCCAGAAATTCCACCAGAATAAGCATCAAATTTAGACATCTCTCCTGGCTACAGAATGCAATCAATTTTCTTGATATTTTATGACAATAATGACTGAACTTGTCTTAGTTTACAATACCAGTTCGAAGATATTTGGAGTGGCAGGTGCCAATCAATATGACTGTCACTGGCTACACATGTCACGCAAGATTTAGCAACAAGGCAAATTAGCTTATTTTCTGATCCAATTATTGTGAAAGTGCAACTTCCTTTGTCGAAACATTTTCCACCAAGGTTCAGACTCGACCTTGGTCTGATAAAATCATAAATAAAATTTTTGGCATCTGTTATTTTGTGGCAACGACAGCTATTCAAACAACGTGACCTGAAATTGATTGTAGCGAAGAAGAGAAGGACCAAATCTAAGAAAATGTAAGAATACAGAATCCGTTCACGAACGTTATTCTACGTTAATGAGATTAACAGTGTTCGCAAATACTATTTATAGCAGTGAACACTAGCAGAAATCAAAATTGAATGCAATATCCTCTCAAAGTAACAGTAAAGAGTGAGTAAATAACACCGAAATTCTATTTTAACCTGTGGATAAAGGCTGAGTACAAGAATGAATGGGCCGATATCTAAATTCTTAAGCATCGTCATGTCAAATAAGAATTTTCCTGGGCATTATCTTGTTCTTCAGAGTGCTCTTGAAAGCTAATGAACCTTTACAGGCTACGCATTGGACCTGGCAGTTAGCAGAGTTAATAGGGAGCTTAAGGAAAGATGTTTCTAAGCGACGTATTGCAACCGTAAGTGTACGTTTCTCATTCATGATCAGTGTTTGTGCACACATTTTCAAGTACATTTTCTCTCTAAGAGTAAAAAGACACTTAGTAATAGCCGGTAGTTGTAAATGTGGTAGTGCCAAGGCCAGTGAAAAGATTAACGCCTCACTTCCGGTTGACGTCGGTGGCTCGAAAACGCCGGTGCTTAAGCATAGGTTAACGTCAACACTTACTTCACATTCTGCTCATGAACACATCGATTCGGAGTCGTATTTTTCCTCGAAATCATTGTTTCCTCTGACAGATAACGTTATTAGCTCACATTGGATTATCCACTGCATTCTGGGTTCAATTAAACGCTGAATTAATAACTATTTTGGTGCGTTTGAACATGCAGGTAATCACCGTGGAAATAGAAACCTGCAGGAGAATGTGTGACACAACATGAGCCCAGGACCTTGATCAGCGGTAAACTATTACCGGAAATAAGAGTGCAGTAGAGAAAAATTGTGTTTTTCATGTAAATCATGTCAATTTTGTGAAATAAATAATTTGCTTTTGTTTGCAGTTTGCTTTTTTGTTCAGTTTCCATTCACGAGACAGCGGGCTCCTGATACTGATAAATGGGTAATGAAATATTAATCCGTAAAACAAATCGCACTTAGCTGTATTGTAAAAACAACAAAGAACTTGGAGAGCACAGTGTTTTCTATTTCGGGCGAGAAATTGGATTATCCTCTCCGTCTGGTTTCTGTATTAGTCGTGCAAGATGGTGAACAGTGTTGTTATCACTTTCGAAACTAAATGCGTAGAAAAATGAGCCCATAATCTTAGTCAGCGATAAACAAGCTACCAATCTTTCTCATGTCCATTAAATCTCTACTTGTAAAGCGAAAATTTTATGTTATTATCTATGTTGTATTTTAACACCCAGAGATTTGCCTTTCAGTTCGGTGTAATGGCAATTCTAACACATATAAATTTAACCGAGAATGCGTGACACTAATTGCGTGATGCAAAACGGAATTCCTCTAGCTCTTGATGGATTCCCCCCTTGCTACTCTGACATATAAGTCTAATGTGTACATATCCTAGACACATCCCAGTGTTAAGGATATCTTCACTCTCTTGCTCATTTGCAACTCTTTCAACAGAGGGAGATGCCCCAGCATTATCCCGGGATCCCAGAATGTTTTCCCTTGATCTCTCGTCAAAAAGATATCCAATCTCATCTCAGGACAGTCAGTCTCTCAGACTGTTATTCTCACAGAGAAGGAGTTGATTCTCGCTTGCACTGGTCATTTTGATGATGATGGTGCCAACATGACAATATGTCCAAGACACTGAGCTTAACTTGGTACATTTTGGCGACCAAGGAGAAAATATGTGCATTCCCTTCATGGAGATCGCACTTGGGAAAGCCGGAGAGAGGAGCTAATTTCAGCTGTAATTTGGAAATGAGCAAAGAAATCATGGCAAAATGGAACGCACTCATTCCAATCGGAGCAGGTAATATAGCTACATTTCATTCACTTGTTTAATGCTGTTGTCTTTTCAAATTTCATTACGAGTATTAAAACATAATGTTTTATTTCCATCTAAGCTGAATTTACAAATAAAAGACGTATCATATTCATTGAAAAATCACTGTGACCGTGAGCACAATATCATGTAGTGTGTGACATATGTGACAACTACCGGAATGCTGTTTTAGATCTACAACTGTCGTTATCTTCTTCATCTATGGGTAAGGACACTTAAAGAGAATCCTACAAAGTCTTTTTTTTATCACCACATTTACATGGACTGGTGTTCTTCTTGTTATCATCATCGTCATCGTCATCATCTTAAGCTGTAGTATCAGAATTGCTATTACCTTCATCATTGTTATACATTGCAGTAAGACTATTATTTCTTTTTCAAGCGGAAACGACCAAGAAGAGGAAATGGAAAGTCCACATCCTTCGAGTGCCTCACCATGATTATCCTAAGAGTGACGTTATCGACAATCTTTTGCCAAGCCAGGTCCTCTTAATAATGGACTGGCATGAAATTTTGGCAGCCAGTTTTAGAGAAACCCAGCGGGACGGGTTTGGCAAAAAGGGCAAAGCAAGGCACATGACAGTGGCAGTGTAAAGGAGCGACAGTAATGACATTGAGGTAATCACTTAAAATGCTTCAGTTGTGAAACTAGAAAAACGGTTTATAATATTTACTACCATATATAGGCATCTGGTTTGATTATAATTTGATAAGGTTGGCATCACAGGGGAAGCGTTTTATTGATAGGATAGAAATTCAAGGAAAAGGATCATCAAAATTCCGGCTACCACTACAACCAGCCCTGCGTCAAAGTCTGGATTGTCTGGGTGAGATAAAAGTGTTGCTGAGAAGCCCGGGGCTTTGAGGTAGCCCAAATTTATTTTTTTATATACTGTTAAAATATCGATAAAGTTTAAGGCAGGACTTAACCTGAGTTGGAACATGGCTTTGACGTTAATATCTCGTTCGCATTTCAAGCAATCAAAAATCCCGATGCTCATCTCACGGTCACAGAGCCGGCTGTAGCCACACATTTTGGTCAGCGGAAAATTCAAATGTACACTCGCGTTGTTGGAAGTAAAAATATTATGGGATAAGTTTCGATCGCAGATCGCAGAACTTTGGTTTCCAGGTGATTGCAGGATCACAATGCAAAGGCAATTTATCGTAGACTAACACGGATGATCAAGCTTTGAATAAATAATTTGTATGGAATCAACGACGTGAATGTGCCTTTTGATATGAAGCTACAGTTGCAAACAGTATGGCCGAAGCGGCTGGGGAATGACAAAACAAGAAAAAAATTATTACTTTATCAATCTTTACTATTTACCCATTCAACTGATGACCGTTTACCACTACATAAAGCACACACAACATTTAGTTCATCCCAGCAAGTGCTGCTTGCCTGTCGGACAACTCGTGATAAAAACATGCTAGCCCGAAGGGTCGCTCCACTAGCCCCGGGCTATCGGACAGCACTTTGTCGCGCCCTGATTGTACGCGAAACCACCAGCTAGCTGGCATTTAATTATAATTATATGTAGTCAATTTGAAGCTGAGACCGTCCTTTTTTTCCATTTCAGGCCCTCACGTACATCCATTTGTTTGAGGAATGCATTTACAACTGGGTTGCCGTGGCAGTAATAGAGCACACGCTTACAACACCCAAAGCAACAAACCCAAAGCTTCAAGAAGCATTCTTGCGGAGTGACTATGCTGGATGCTACCATTGTGCTTATCTCATCCTCTCACTTCCCAGCCTTGGAGAGCGCACAGGCATTGAGATCGTCAGATATGACACTTCAGTGATCCACAGGCTGGAAAGGACGTCTGTGACAATCAAATTGCCACAGTGAAGAACCATATGCGCCGTTACATAATTGAGGATCACAACATCAAAAGTGCTAGTGATATGAAGGTAGCGATCGATTCGTATGCGTCTAATAGCCCTTTAGTCTACTGAGAGAAGAGACCAGTGCTTTACATCCACGGATAGGAGAGGTGATTCCCATCAACACCAGCTGCCGAAGCTACAAGGGTGTACACCATCCGGAGAAACTGGGCTGAGGCATGTGATGAGCTCTCAGTATGGTACTTTTATAAGGAAACAGGGTCAAAGCTCCCAAACAGCCATTAGTGATCCCGCATGTCAAGTTTCAAAGGTATGGGCGTTGAAAACGTCATGTAGAGCGACCCGCTTTTCCGAAAAGGTAAAGACACACCTGAAAAGAATATTCCTGGAAGGAGAGGAGACAGGGAGAAAGGCAAGTTCAGTGGATGTTTGCAGCAAATGAGAACTACTCGTGATGATAGTGGCAAGAAATTTTTCAGTAAAGAAGAGTAGCTCGCTGATGATCTTGGTACTTCAGCAGACTGTCTGTGATGTATAGGATGGCCGCCTAGCCATAGAATGGGCTGATGCGAGTCCTGTCCAAGATGAGGTGGAAGACAATTGGAACTATGATTCAGCAGAAAAGAACTTTAGGTTGTGCACATTTGTTTACTAGGATTGTTACCTTAGGGGTGTGGGCCGACAGAGGATGCCTGACAGAAATTTATACGGAGGGTTAAACCTTGGCTCTGTTTGAAAATAAAAACAACCTGCTTTCTATCCCTAAGGCAAAGTTATTTCAAATGTAGATACGTTGTAACGTGAATAGAAGTGCGTTCGTTTTGTATTTTGGTGTTTTGTTAGTAAAACAAACAACAACACCACCTTTATTCGCCTTGTACTTAATTACATACATATATAAATAGAGAAAAGATAATATTTGAATAGAAAAATAGATGAATAGAAAAGGGCATTTGATCGTATCTTCACTTCATGTTAATTACAAAACAAACATTTCTTCCAAATTAATACCGCGTTCTCTAATCTCAACCTCGCCAGTTTCGTTGCAGTTTTTGCAGTAAAACTAAGTAAAAGTACGTTTTGTTTAGTGGATTGATTTCCGTCAGCCATTAACGAGTATCAGGAGCCCACCATCTTGTGAACGAAAACAAAAAAGCAAAGCACAAACAAAAGCAAATTATTTATTTCACAAAATTGACATGATTTACACGAAAAACACAATTTTTCTCTACTGCACTCTTATTTCCGGTAATAGTTTACCGCTGATCAAGGTCCTGGGCTCATGTTCTGTCACGCATTCTCCTGCAGGTTTCTATTTCCACGGTGTTTACTTGCATGTTCGAATGCACCAAAATCATTATTGAGTGTTTGATTAAACCCAGAATACAGTGGATAATCCAATGTGAGCTAAGAACTTTACCTGTCAGAGGAAACAATAATTTCGAGGAAGAATACGACTCCAGGTCGATGCGTTCTTGTGCACAGTGTGAAGTAAGTGTTGTAACTAATTAACTCTGCTACTGCCAGGTCCAGTGCGTGAGCTGTAAAGATTCATTCAAGCTTTCCAGAGCACTCGAGCCCAGGAAAATTATTATTTAACGCGACGATGCTTAAGAATTTAGACATCAGTCCATTTATTCCTATACTCAGCCTGTATACACATATAAGAATAGAATTTCGGTGTTATTTACTGTTACTTTGAGAGGATATTGCATTGAATTTTGCTTTCTGCTAGCGTTCACTGCTATAAATAGTATTTGTGAACACTGTTAATCTCATTAACTTAGAATAACGTTCGTGAACGGATTCTGTATTCTTACATTTTCTTAGATTTGGTCCTTCTCTTCTTTGCTACAATCAATCTCAGGTCACGTTGTTTGAATAGCTGTCGTTGCCACAAAATAACAGATGCCAAAAATTTTATTTATGATTTTATCAGACCAAGGTCGAGTCTGAACCTTGGTGGAAAATGTTTCGACAAAGGAAGTTGCACTTTCACAATAATTGGATCAGAAAATAAGCTAATTTGCCTTATTGCTAAATCTTGCGTGACATGTGTAGCCAGTGACATTCATTGATTGGCACCTGCCACTCCAAATATCTTCGAACTGGTATTGTAAACTAAGACAAGTTCAGTCATTATTGTCATAAAATATCAAGAAAATTGATTGCATTCTGTAGCCAGGAGAGATGTCTAAATTTGATGCTTATTTTGGTGGAATTTCCGGGATTTGGAGCACAAAAGTAGGGGGGGGGGGGGGGGGGGTCTAACTCCAAAGAGAAAAAGTGCGAAGTTGAGCCACTCTGTCATTTAGAGTTTTTAGGTGAGTCCTTCAATCTGGCCAAGTTTCATCGAAAATGGAGAGATGGCATGTGTCACCCCTGCCTGGTCCTCTGGTGAACTCACTCTTAAATGGTTTGTCCAAAGTAAGGGCTTCTTCCACAGAGTTTGAGCTACTCGTTCCTCCCATTAATGCCGGTGAACTGTTAAGTGACCTTTCTTGGTGAGATGCAAGATGCCGCGGTATAAATGTGAAGACGACTAGGTGACCGATTCCGAGAACATCTTCGTGATGTTGAGAAAGATGACAAAGACGCATCCAAACCGGTCGCTCGGCATTTTAATCTCCCTAACCATTCCAAACAACACATGTCGATCTCCTACATCAAGGTATTACGGAAAGCCGTAAAAATCTCGAGCAAAAACTGATCTTTCAAATTGGCACTCTTAATCCCCACGGCATCAACGAGCGCTTTTCATTCAATTAATTTATTCCTGTTTTTCACGTTACCATGTTACCACCAATAGCGTAGCTCCATTTTCTGTATATAAACCATACACAACCCACAATTCCTCGATTCGCTCCGACGAAGGGCTAACGCTCGAAACGTCAGCTAATCGAATCCCTGTACGGTGGTCAATTTACATTATCAACTCCGTTGATAAACCAAATTTTCGTGTTTAATAAATGTGAAAGCCGTTGATGCGTTGAATTATTTTTTTGTTTTCAACCACACAATCGATCCAAGTTTCAAGCTCTTCCTGAGAAAAAAATCTTTCGCTCTTCCTTTTATCACTTGAAAGTTCTTGATTTTTATGCCTTTAACGCGAATTAAAACACAAATTTCGATCGAAGATGAAGTTGTTTTGCTCAAAATGAAGAAACCAACTGAATGTGAAATTACGAGCCTCGTTCTGGTTTGGGTGTCCCACACCTGCCTTGAGCCTGCGATCCAATCGAAAGCTAGTACCTGGT
>JAEMWC010001057.1:227500-235000 GCA_016490735.1 Pachyseris speciosa | reverse complement strand
AAATTCTTTTTCGTTTTCCTTGTATTATTTTGGGACCGTTTTGTATGTATGTAAATTTTGGCCCGTGTAAAGTCAAAAGAGTCAGTGAGGGTGTATGGTGGCCGAGGACTATGGCCTACTATGGTAGAGCACCGGACTACCGTGCGGGAGGTCGCGGGTTCAAACCCCGGCCGAACCAACACTCAGGGTCTTTAAATAATTGAGGAGAAAGTGCTGCCTTTGTAATGACATCTACAAACGGTTAGACTTTCTAGTCTTCTCGGATAAGGACGATAAACCGTAGGCCCCGTCTCACAACTCTTCATAATTCTCTGATTCTGTGGGACGTAAAAGAACCACTAGGGACGTAAGAAAACTCTGGCAGTGACCATCCCTAGTGTCTGTCTTAATTTGATATTGATATTACGGGGGCACTCATAACTCAACTTCATTAATTGTAAACTGCGTTATAAGCAGTCTGGCAAAGTCCCCGGCCAGTGTTGTAATGCGCATTTGAATATTGCATAGAAAATGCGCAATATAAATGTGATATATTATTATTATTATTAAGTTTTGAGGGCCATTTTTGCTTTTTTTTGAGCAAATAAATGTGAAACAAAATGAATATAAAATTAAAATCAAATACAAATGCAATGCAATATAAAAGAAAATGCAAATAAAGTCAAAGTCAAATGCAATTAAATGTAAAACAAAAAGCAAAGTACAAATCAAAATCAAACTTGATTCAGATTAAAATTAAATACATTTTTAAAAGAGGATCTAAATTCGAAGTTAAAGTAAATTGAAATTGAATACACATAGAAAAGATAATGTAAAACAAAATTAGTGGCAGCGCTCGGCCATGCGAAAATGTACTTTCGTTTGAAAAATTATTTCACATGGCCGAGCGCTGCCACTACCATGATGCTTTGCGCGCTTCAATGCTTCGAGTACCGGAGCAACTACAGAACACAGGGCCAAATTTTAAGTGCTTGTCGGTGGCTCGCCGGCTGGACAGTCGCTTCAGAGCTTTAAGAACGAGGTAGATATACTAAAGAGTGGCTCGATAGCTCGCCGGCTCTGCAGAGGCTTCAGTGCTGATGAACGAGGTAAATATGTTTTGGAGAGTGGCTTGGTGACTCGCTGGCTCGGTAATGACTGGCAAGCCACCGAGCTGGGAGAAAAACCCTACAAAAGTGGTCGTAAATACGGTCGATTTATTTGCTTAAAAAAAGCAAAAATGGCCCTCAAAACTTAGTGGCAGTCCTCGGCCACCATAGTGTGGCATTAGTCGGTAGCGGTAACTTCGCAGCGTTGTTTTGTCGGCAAAGTGAGGTTCAAGGCGGAGGATTTACAGAGACTCGTTGTTCAAGTTTGGTGCTTTTTACCTCGGCCCTTGTAGAAATTCAGTACATTTAAAGTATACTTTAAATAGGTGATAACTGCTTTAAAAAGTATACTTTTTTCGTACTTGAAGTATACTTTAAGTATACTTACAGAAGTATACTTAAAGTGCATAACTTTTGGTCACCTAAAAAGTATACTTAGAGTATACTTTAAAGGAAGTATACTTGAAGTATACTTAAAAGGAAGTATACTCAAAGTATACTGAATGCATACATGTAAAAATAACTGAAACAGAGATTTAATCAATGTACATGCAACATTTATTATATAAACGAGAGTTATGCAATACAAACGTGACTAAAAAAGAGGTTTTCAAAACATTATAAAACAGCACCTCTGCTCATTCAAGGTAACTGGACCTCACTGAATTTGATAAAAATACTGGTAAGTATTAATATAATCTGTTTAGAAATATATAATGGTGCATAGTAACAGTCTGCAGTATTGGCCACATTTCTTTAAACTTTAAATCTTTTTTTTGAGCAATAATAATATATACTGCAATGATTAAAACTTCTGTAATTGACAATTCCATTACTGTATTTAAGACAGATTTTAAACAGGTGTTTTAAAAAGCCTTTTTTGCACATTTTTTATTAATCAACAACTTGGACTGTCCTTTTTTTTGACTTAGCTTCAAGACAAGTTATTTTGTTCCTCAATGCTATTTTGACCACACTGTCAGATGTCATGTCTGGGAACTTCTTTCTTGTGTAACCTACAAAACAATGAGAATAGGAAAGACTTAGAGAAGCTATTATCTCAAGAACACAGCCAAATATGATCTCTGTTATTAATTTCTTTGGAGAACCACTTTTACAGATTACTTGAACTTATTCTTTTAACTTCTTGTAAGTCGATCACTACCTCTTGTTGTTGTTGATCCCATGCCATTTTCAATATTACACAGCAAGCAAAGACATTTTTGAGATGGGAAAGGTGATCAGAATTAAGGCAACTGCTCTTAGTATACCTGAACCAATAAGCATAAATGCTACAGAAGAGAAAAGTTTGTAACAAGCACCACTGAAAAAAAGGTAAACTCATTGTGGTTACTACTGCCATCTCAAAAACATCTGTACTTTAGTTCTCTATACTTTTATTTCATAGTCATATGTTAGCAATAAGCTATTTTAGGGAAACTATCAAAGGCTTTTCATCTATACATACCTCTTACTACCTGAGTTTGAGGTCCGTACCGTAAGTTACTGACCAAGTGTTTTCCCGTTTGATTTATGGCCCGAGCGCCAAGCACGCCGGCCATAAATCGCGGGGAAAAAACGAGGATCTGTAACTTACAGTGCGGACCGAAATGACGAAGTTAGTAAGACATTTATTACATCTCTATTGTGTGTCTGACGGGTTTGGGAATGATTTCCATTCATGAGGAACCGCTTCAAATTTTTGAAGCAAGTCGAAAGCAAAACGAGTCAGTCTGAAATCATTTTTAAGTCGTAAGCATGCCTTAGTACACAATTTAGAGTACCTAAAAGAAAGTTTTAAAATTTTTACTTTCTGTATAACTTAAGGTTATTGTAGACCTTCAGGAGTGTCTTCCGGAAAATCGTTTTTACGTGCATCGCTAGCGATAAAACCTTGGCAAAATATATATCACTGTAAAGCTTATAAAATGTACAATCTGGAGAAATGATTACTTTAAAGATTTGGTGTAATGGTAAGCGCACGCAACCCCTTATATGCAAAACAGACGATGTTTGCTAAACTGCATTACCTGCTTCCGTGTCATCATGTACAGCCAAACACACCACTCCATGTCAGTCAGCGGGTGACGAACCACAAAAGTGTGTGAAACTTTTTTGATATTCTTATTGATTGCTGAGAAAATCTATTTTGAAATTAGCGAATAGAGTATTTGCCGATCCTCGTCACGTAAGAGGGCAAAAAAGCAGGAGAATCTGAAATACATGTATCAAATAAGCCTCACAATCTTTGGAGCACTAACACAAGGAACATTTTGGCCAAATTTTGTGAAAATCTGTTTAATCTTCATACCCCATTAATTCGACGGAACAAGGTAATCCAACAAAAATAAAACCCGAGTTTTTTAACCCTAAAGTTTTTAAATGTGTGTCATACAATGTATGACATCAAATTAGCTCTCAACGCTGTTGATATTTTGCAATCATTTAACAATTTCAAAATAATTTTTTTCACCAAATTTGAAATCAATGTTTGAGCTTTGCAATGAACACAATTTTTTTTTTACAAAATTTGTTCCTTGAAGGTCTACAGCAACCTTAAGGAAATTTGGTGATATATCATGCAACAGTATCAATCACAGCACGTGTACTAACTTAGTGATGTAATAAATGTGTTTTATACAAGCTAGTGGACAGCTGTAAATGCTGATTGACAACAAAAGCATAAAACAGTATTATACGTAAAGCAGTAAAATGTTGATCACTGATTGACATCTCACTCTTTCTGTGTATATTAATGCTTGCACTTCAAAACCACCTTATTGACAACTGCTACAAAAGTGTCTGAATCTATTAGAAAAAAATTGGGTCAAAATTTTAAGAATTCATTCTCAATTGACTGCATTAAGCTGCCCTTACAAAGACTGGCTCATGCAGTGTAAATATGTTATCATTGTAACAAGTATTGTTAAGTATTTATTATACTTACTCAAGATGCTTTCAAGAATGACTGTATCAATACGCTCTTTTCCATTTTTTTCCTCCAAGACTCCTCCCTACAAGCTCATCATCGCTGTAAAAGCAGCTCAGCAGAAAACAGGCAGTTGCTGTTGCTGTTTTTTTGGCATATGCTTTCGTAAGATGACTGTCATATATGTAAACAGATCTTCCCGGTGACAGTTCAATCATCTGCAAGCACCAAAATACAGTATGTCCTCCTTAACGTTAGGTTAATCAATTTCCATATGCTGCTACCACTGACAAGGCTGTTGCCTAAGAAGAATTTTATGGCTCCTGTATTCAAAAGTTAGCAGCCTAAGGCAATTGTTTTAGGAGCCCAGCCTAGGAGTCGTTAAACACACGAGATGGGAATGAAAACTTCAGTTAGGCGCCCATCTGGGCTACCTTAATTAACAAAATTTTAGTCACCCAATCTGGTAACTTAGGTACCTCAGGCAACAGGGACACCATTAGGCAGCATCCAGGACTGATATACATGTAGGGGATTCAATAAACACATCTTAAGAAAAATTCACAAAAATTGCACTAAATACTCAAATCCACAAATTCCGTGATTTTCTGTGATTTAGCTCAGGCAATTTTTTAGGTATAGCTGAACATATGAAAGATTTTGGCTTAAGTGTATTAACCAGTAGTCTTGTGATGACATACAGTAATGCAACATGTCTTACTCTTACTTGATATCGTTCAGCAACCTCCTTAGATATTTTGCCAGGTCTGGGGGCTTCACTCGGTTGCACTTGCATCCTTTGAGCATTTAATTGCTCTGTTAGCAGTGCATTTGTCTCTCTTAGCTCTTTGTACTCTGCCAGCAAGTGGCGACACTGAGCACACTCGGGCTCGACAACTTGCCTTCTTGGGCACTTCTTAGCAGTAGTGCCTACTGCTGGAAGGTTTGCTCTGGGTCGCTTTTTACCAGTTGTTGGTCTCTCAGGAGTTTTGATGATACTGCTTGCCTCAAGGACATCAATATCCTCTGTATAATTTTCCATAAATCCACTATCATCAAACTCTGAAAAATGAAAGACCAACAATTAAAGAACTTTGATTTCCCTGTAAAGGGAGGAGGGAGGGGGTATAAGGGCTCTAACCCATAACATCTTTTACAGCTTATGGGCAAAGATATTTGGTGATGTCACATTACACTCGCATACAGTGCAAAGTAAATATTACACTGCTACAGGTGATACCTCCAATGAAACGGCTGCTTCAAAACTTAGTCACTATGACAGCCCTGCCTTGAACTTTAAACAATTATTATCATCAAATACAAACTTAACTCTTGCATCAATTGCTTTATTTTTCTGTGGCACACTTCATTACAATATCACTTTAAATGCTCATAGAAAAAAAGATTGGTTACATCTACATGTATTTGCAATAACAAAACAACTAAATTTTCCCAGCTGGGTGTTCTTGTGACACAAAACAGCATAAATCGGACCACTAATTAATATGACATGTACACTTGCATCTAGACATTCCTTCAATTTCAAATTTATATGTTTTTAATTGTGTGCTTGTGCATGTAGCTGTCACAATACAATTAAGAAGTCAAGGGCCTTACTTACCGGTTCCTAAATATTCCTCATGATCTTCATCGTCCTCCTCTATATTCCTCCGAGAAGGTCGGGCAATCTCTGGCAAATCCCTTGCTCTCATGGCATTCTTCTTGTTTACTTCATGTACATTGTGTGCATGTGCTAATTCTGTTCCTTCAACTTCATTCTCTCCTCCGTCGGGATCATGCTTCTTTCTTGCAAGCTCCGTCTCTTCCTCCATATCTCTGTCATGCTCATTCATGACAACAATTGACCGGTTTAGCTTTGACATCTGGGCAAGGATATTCAAGTCTCTTTCATCCAAGGCCTTCTTCTTTTCTATTTTTTCTTTCTTCTTCTCCTCCCTTTCTTTCTGAATCTCGGCTTTGTTTTTTTCTTGTTGGCTCTGAGCTTTAGACAAAACACTGTCTGGACTTTGTGCTTTCTTTTTCCTCCCAGACTGTTTGTTTTCTTTTTTGGCTGACCCACTTCTTTTTTTAGTCAAGGCATCCATTGTAGTTTTACTTTTTGTTAACTGCTCTTTGTCATCTGTTGTTGAATGTTAAAAAAGATTTCAATTACCTGTTATTGTAGTCATTATTTGTGGCCAAAGGCTTGAAAAGATTTACATGTAAGTCATACTTGTTGCCTATGTTGAACGTGACTGCACATAACGCTGTTATTTATTTTTAATAAGTTACACTGCACTTTCAGTATTTATCTTTTTTTTTTCACTGGAAATTAGTATAACCATTAATAAAAGTAATTTTTTACCCATGACTAGGGATGCATTAAATAGATATACAGCCAACTACTTTGGCCCAACCTTTTACATGAAATCTACTATAAACGAAAAATAATGGCAGAAACTCACCACTTTCGCTCAGAACTACACAAGGGTAGTACTTTTTGTCCAGATACATTGCTGAAGTTGTATTGTCTTCCTTTCTCAAGTCGGTTTCATCAACGATAAACTTTACGTTGTCTTCAATAAATTGCACCAGAAAGTATCCTGGAGGGGAGACAAATAATTCTTATATACCAAAACTAAAAATCGAATTTACATGTAGGCTTAAGTGATCTCGATGCTTACAACAAGAAAGGCAGCCTGATACAGATATGGTGTGTTCTTCATTGACGATTCTTTGCATTTGGGAGAACCGTTTAGGTTTCTTTTATAGTGCAAAGCACAAAGGAGTCAGCAAACTCAGATTAAGATAACGCTTATATAATTTATGAGAACAGGTCAGTCTATATTTAACTTATCTTTGAAAATGCAATAAGCTTTGGGGCTTATAGCTGGCGACGAATGCATTTTCACGCGGTACGTGTGAAAATGAACTTGGAACTTTGTTATATAAAACAATTTCACTCACTTCTTTCACCATACTTGAATGATGGTATTGTTTTCCTTCTTTTGTCTTTCTTTGAGTTGCTCATTGTGTCTAAAGACGGAGGCAAGATCTAAATACAAAAGGGAAAATACCAATGCAATATTTACGAGTCACCGTGACCTCAAGAAAAGTTCGTTTCGTTCGCGAGCTCGTTTTGCCCGCCAAAACTAACTCTGTGTCCCGTGTGTGGCCAAATAAGGAAAAGTATAAGATCCCGTATATAAGCCGACTGTACTAGATGTCAGCGGAGCGTGACTGGAGGTTCAACTGAAAGAAAAAAATGGCGGACAGAGTGGCGGAAGGTGAGGATCCTTCTTCGGCAAAAAAGCTAAAGAGGAGTAACTTACGTGGACCTTACAACCAGTATCTTTCTCAACCGGGATTAAAGATACCTCGAACAACCTTGAGACGTTGGCCGCAAAGATTTCCGACGTCTACTGCTTTGCCCTCGGACGACCTTAGCACGGAGTCAATTGGTAATGACGTGCAACCGAGCGG
>JAEMWC010001057.1:217500-222500 GCA_016490735.1 Pachyseris speciosa | reverse complement strand
AATACTGACATTTTGCAAGAAATATGGTTCCTGTTGCTTCCTTACAATTTTTGTGTTCTACTGATTTCAAATGTTGTTTGAAATAGTTTTTGAACATCATATAAAACATAAATTATATTAATCTTAGTGCTTAAATGATCTGTCAAGAGATTTTAAGATCACAGACTTGCAGGCCAGATTGTCTGTGATTTAAAAAAAATTTAGAAGTATACTGAAAGTATACTTTATTTTCTCTAATGACCTTTTTGCAAATTTCAAAGCTTTGAAAAGTATACTTGGAGTATACTTTTCCAATTGAAGTATAAATGAAGTACATTTACCACAATTTCCTCAATATACTTCATTTATACTTTTTTTGTTGAAGTATAAATTAAGTATACTTCAAATGTACTTCATTTATTTAAAGTACAAAAAAAGTATACTTGAAGTATACTTTAAGTATACTGAAATTCCACAAGGGGGAGCTTTCAAGAATTTGGTGCGCTTGTTGGAGCCGACTCACTGCGATTTGGAAACTGATTTGATGGGGAGTATTAAAAATTATACGTGTCTGGATGTTTGATGTTTTTCATGTAGCTCAAGGTCAATTTGTGTAATGGGTTGTGTAGCTTTGGTCAACTCTTCAGTGTTTTTAATCGGACTTGCCACTAAGTCTTTTATCGACTTCTATTTTTATGCCCCATTGGGCATTCTAGCTTTACGTTCGACCAGTTCGCAGCTTGCCTAAACTGCGTGATAATTAATTTCTCTTTCTCGTCGAGATGTCGGTGATCGATGAGGACTATAAACCGCGTTTGTTTCCTCCCGTGTTTTAATGCAGAGTTCAACGTTTTCCTCCTTTTGTCAAGCCGCATGGTCGACTGTATTTTAAACAGAATATAAAGCAAAAGGACAGGAGAATTGACTGAGAACGTATGAGTATTTTTCTTACTGCAAATTTGAAACCATTTCCCGACAATAAATATTTTCTTGTGGATATTTTGTCACCATCCTCGGCAAATAATCAGCAAATTTTATCAATAACGGATCACTCTATACTTTGCTGTTTTGATTTTAAATCTGTGAACGGATTGTTCATGGTTTCAATGAAGAAATATGAAGAAATATGTAAGTTAACTTTGTAGCCATTTGTTTTGCGAAACTGGCGACAAGTGACAACTCGGCGCGATGAACCAGATCAAAAGCCCGATAAAAATAATTGACCAATCAGAGGCATCGAAAACGTAAAGCTTGTGGGATGTGGCTGGAGTGACAAGGATACTTCACAAATTAATGTGATCAAGTAAGCTGAAGCCACTCAAAAGGCACTAAGGCCACACGGTAGCGGGCATGACCCCTTAAATCTACCAAAGCAAAGATTGAGCCCAAGCATTAGCAGCCATGGACAGTTGTTTCGGCCTTGTTAGCCTCGTCAGCATGGCATAGCTAATGCTCAGGCTCAAGTACCCACATATCCATAAAACAAGCAATGAAAACGTAAAGCTTGTGGGATGTGGCTGGAGTGACAAGGATACTTCACAAATTAATGTGATCAAGTAAGCTGAAGCCACTCAAAAGGCACTAAGGCCACACGGTAGCGGGCATGACCCCTTAAATCTACCAAAGCAAAGATTTAAGGGGTAATGCCCGCTACCGTGTGGCCTTAGTGCCTTTTGAGTGGCTTCAGCTTACTTGATCACATTAATTTGTGAAGTATCCTTGTCACTCCAGCCACATCCCACAAGCTTTACGTTTTCATTGCTTGTTTTATGGATATGTGGGTACTTGAGCCTGAGCATTAGCTATGCCATGCTGACGAGGCCTAACAAGGCTGAAACAGCTGTCCATGGCTGCTAATGCTTGGGCTCAATCTTTGCTTTGGTAGATTTAAGGGGTCATGCCCGCTACCGTGTGGCCTTAGTGCCTTTTGAGTGGCTTCAGCTTACTTGATCACATTAATTTGTGAAGTATCCTTGTCACTCCAGCCACATCCCACAAGCTTTACGTTTTCATTGCTTGTTTTATGGATATGTGGGTACTTGAGCCTGAGCATTAGCTGTGCCATGCTGACGAGGCCTAACAAGGCCGAAACAGCTGTCCATGGCTGCTAATGCTTGGGCTCAATCTTTGCTTTGGTAGATTTAAGGGGTAATGCCCGCTACCGTGTGGCCTTAGTGCCTTTTGAGTGGCTTCAGCTTACTTGATCACATTAATTTGTGAAGTATCCTTGTCACTCCAGCCACATCCCACAAGCTTTACGTTTTCATTGCTTGTTTTATGGATATGTGGGTACTTGAGCCTGAGCATTAGCTATGCCATGCTGACGAGGCCTAACAAGGCTGAAACAGCTGTCCATGGCTGCTAATGCTTGGGCTCAATCTTTGCTTTGGTAGATTTAAGGGGTCATGCCCGCTACCGTGTGGCCTTAGTGCCTTTTGAGTGGCTTCAGCTTACTTGATCACATTAATTTGTGAAGTATCCTTGTCACTCCAGCCACATCCCACAAGCTTTACGTTTTCATTGCTTGTTTTATGGATATGTGGGTACTTGAGCCTGAGCATTAGCTATGCCATGCTGACGAGGCCTAACAAGGCCGAAACAGCTGTCCATGGCTGCTAATGCTTGGGCTCAATCTTTGCTTTGGTAGATTTAAGGGGTAATGCCCGCTACCGTGTGGCCTTAGTGCCTTTTGAGTGGCTTCAGCTTACTTGATCACATTAATTTGTGAAGTATCCTTGTCACTCCAGCCACATCCCACAAGCTTTACGTTTTCATTGCCCCTTTCAGATTGCTTAGCTAGTAGCGGAGCTCCGGCAGCCTGAAGGGCCGCCAAGCGGAGCACCATACCTATAGAAACCCGTCAACTGCTTTTCTCATGGTAATCATGGCTAGCGGTATTGCTCGTGGGCGCGTACGCACGACGGCGACGATGTTGCCCAATAATTTATAATATCCTAATAATAATAATAATAATAATAATCAATACTTGAGCCCAACACGGCGGCCATAGTCTACCTGACCAGCACCTGACTAACTAGTTTACAGCGCAATCTTTGATATTAGACATCCATGTTATGGTCAATTGACACCTGTCAAAACAAGGGATCCGCTGACCAGGATCAAGTGAGCATATCGTGGGCTCAAGTTCATAGCTCATCGAGGTCAGCCTTTTTTTTTAAGTTGACCGCTGACCAGGTACTGGCCATCGATTGGATTGCAGGCTCAAGCCAGATTAACTTAACCAAAACGAGGCTTAATTTTTCGCGCGCTTTCTCCTGTGCGGCAACCGCGCGGCTTGAAATTTTCACATTCAGTTTACTCGGTTGGTTTCCTCATTTTGAGCAAAACATTTTCATCTTCTATCAAAGTTTGTTTTTTAATTCGCGTAAAAAGCATAACAATTAAGAACTTATTAAAAGATTGTAAGTGATAAGAAGCCGGGAAGCGTGAAAGATTTTTCTCAGGAAAAGCTTCAAACTTGGATCGATTGTGTGGTTGAAAACATAATGATTTAATGCTTTGAGGGATTTGCTGTCACTTTACCGCGGCATCTTGCAGCTCACCAAGCAGTTCACCGGCATTAATGGGAGGAAGGAGTAGCTCAAACTCTGTGGAAGAAGTTCTTTCTTTGGACAAGCCGTTTGCTTTTTGCGGATACGTGTTTTTACTAAAGTGGACAAACTTACGTATATTTTCAAGTGGTGGAAACCACTACAACACAGGACAGTGAGGTAAATTAAATAAATTGAAGCTTAACATTTGGTTTAATCGTTGTTACTTTTGTTCAGGAATGAAACTTGTATTTTTCTCTCGACTGGATATAAATAACAATCATCTGTACTCGTTTTGGACGCAAAGAAGTAGTTGAATTGTTTGTTTGTTTTGGTGCGTTTTTTTTTTTTTTTTTTTTGCAAGCGAATGAGTATTTTTACTCTGCTTGGCTGGCTGTTTTTGGACCTCGGTGCCTCAACAGCGTTAAGAAACTTTTGCCCTTATCTTATTACTTAACACGTAATCACAGTGAGTCCTCGTAAAATTAAGGATTAAAGCCCCGGCTAAACGACCACACATTTTCATCCAACATCATCAGTTGTCAAACATAACGTTGGGTGGCTAGACGCACAAACAATGTTTGACCAAACACTACACAGAATGAGTCCACAGAACGATTTTTTGCGTGTTATGGCTGAAAATTTGGGTGGCTAGACGCACAAACAATGTTTGACCAAACACTACACAGAATGAGTCCACAGAACGATTTTTTGCGTGTTATGGCTGAAATTTCGGCTTTATGTGGTTCATTTGGTTGTTGTTTTTTTTTTACCGGCTGTGCTCGTTGTGTTGGTTGGGATGGCTAAATTAAACGATCAAACATTTGTTCGTAATGCAAAATGTTGGATGAAAATGTCAAGATCAAACAAGGAAAGCCATTTAAGAATAAATGCCATGTTGAAACAAGAGGTGGCTAGACGGTCAAACACTTCGTGTATTGTTTTCTTGTAATGTTTAATGTTTTAATGTCTTGAGGTTTTTGAACTGCGGTCAATTCCTGTTGACTGCTCTAAACATAAAATATTGGCGTAATGAAAGCCATGTCAAGTTGCTCAATACCAGTAAAAATATAATAATCGTGGAGCTCCGCTTTTAGGCTTGGCTAAATCTATATATTATTTTTAAGCAAAGAAAAGAGAAGATTTGATACCTCAGAACATGTATCTGTCGTAGGGATATGCCAGATTTGAACTGATGTCCGACCTTGGCGAATATTTTGATCATGTGTTTCTAATTTATCTGCGAATGAACTGGACTCGAGCGCGGTTTTGCATCCGATAAATGAGCATCCATCGAGTCAAACGTGGTTTATTTCTCTCCCCAGCAATTTCTACAATGATAAGGTAAGCCTTGTGGAGCACTAAAATTATAATATATATATATGGACTAGGAGTATTCAAGGCGACGTAACTTATTTAATTATTGGAATCCTTTACCGTGTCGCTTTCAGTTAGCCATACTAGTAAATG
>JAEMWC010001057.1:165000-212500 GCA_016490735.1 Pachyseris speciosa | reverse complement strand
TAACTGGGGTGGCAGTTCAAAAGGAATGGAGTCTGATCTGGCTGTGGAAATGTTAAATACCAAGAAGGATGATACATTTCAAGTATCTACTATCATAGGAGATGATGACAGCACCACCATGGCTATGGTGCGACAACAAGTAAACCACCAATAGCAGTACTATTGCATTGTCATAAGCAAAGTATAGGTATTTAAGAATTGATGCAATCTTGAGGGACCTCCAACATCTGCCAATTGCATGTACAAATACTGGTAAATACTTTCCACGAAAAAAGAAATGACATACACCATTAGTAAGGTTATCAGTAATACTGTAGATTTAAAGAGTAAAAGGTACCTCCAATTTAACAAGTACTCGACTTTACAAGCTACAACAGCATGAGAAAAAACTTACAAGCCAAGTCATTAGATACCTGCAGAACTGCTTTGCCTACGCGCTAAACAGAAATAAAGGAAATCCAGAAGGGGTCCTTAATGCTATGCATTATACACGCTAATGCATGGTCAATGCGGTGATTGGTGCCAGTTTCAGAAAGACCCCACAGCAAAGTACAAGTCCCTACCACGTGGTCTAGCCCTGGAGGGTGACAGGCAGTCTTAGGTAAGACTGGCACTTAGCAATGTGCTTGGAATCTATGCACAAAATGCTGAGAAGCTAGCTCCTTGTGGTAGTACGCTAGCCAATGAATCATTCAACAACAGTGTCGCCGGTAAAGCTCCCAAAGCACGGCCTTACGGCGGCTCAGAGAGCTTGGATTTCAGGGTCAAGCTGCAGCTTGCCAGAAAAACATGGGCACAGCTAGGTGTCAGAGGTAAGGCTAATTAACTTGATCATCATTGTTGTCATCATTTTTCATTTGAGCACTAGTTGAGATCATGCAGAAAATCTCAAAGGCCTATAATAAAAAATGAAATGAAAACATCCATAAAGGCAGAAATGCAAAATAATCATAATGTTGCACTTAACTGATAAATATAGTGAATGTTGCAAATAATTGACCGTTCATGACATTCTTAATAGTCAAAATTCCAGACTTAAAAGAAGTCAAACTCAGTTCAAGAAACAATCAGTACCCTGATGTGGCTCAGGGTACCTAAGAGTGGTAAACAAATCCTGTTGGAGTAATCATTGCTAGCAAACTGCCATCTCTGCTTGGATTCAATGGAAACAAAGAATTTGATTCATCTTGATCTTACATATGTAATAAAGTAGATGAAAGCATTTGAAGACCAAAGGAATTCAAGAACTCTCAAAGAGGAAGTAGTTATGAAAAGGAAGCTTTGCAAAGCTTCTCCAAACTTACTTGTGAGTAACAGGAATAAATTTGAGTAACTGGGAAGCAAGCAAAGCAACCAGTCAGTTAACTCATACAATGGAGGCATGTAGAATATAAGATGCATATCTCTGTAACTTATCATAGAGTTCATTATAATGTCCCCTTACTCAGTATTGAACTCAGAGAAGTCAAAGAGGGGAAGCATATTCACCAATGTCATCCAGAGTTAACTTCTGAATACCCAACTTAATATTAATATTTGTTGCTTTATTTTATCCTTATATGAAGGTGCTCCTGTGTCGAGTTGTGGATTTTTCCGACATCCTAATGATCCAAACTATGGAGCTAGCCCAGATGGCATTACAGAAGCATTTCTGGTTGAAGACAAGGGCAGAGAAAGCTGAAACGCTATTGGAGAAAATCACTGGCTCACATGTCATTCAGAGAAATTTCCAGATCACATTCTTACAGTCTTACCTACCAGAAAAAATCTCTAACTGTTTTTTCATCAAAAGAAATGATCTGTTGATTGAATTTTTTATTAATGTCACAACGTTACAGCAAAAAAAGAAGAAAAATACGCTGCAAAAGTAAATTTACACTACAAACTTCCAGGCTTGAATTGAAACATGAAATACATTGAAACGTAACTGTTTACAGTAAGGAGAGGAGAGACTTCCACAGTTAAAGAAATTTTGCCTTTTCGCCTTTACAATACAAAATCGATCTTTGCAGGATTAACTTAACTCTAACAAATTAAAAACAAGATACAAGGCTTGGGGGTTTGAGCTCGATCCTTTGCAGGAAAATGTCTCTTGCCAAGAAGAATGTAATAGTTAAAGATATGCGTTTAGGATCTGCAGCGTTATAGCCATACAGTATACTTAAGATATCTACTGACAAACAGTCGTCACTGTGGCTATTCCACCAGTTAGTTACTTTAGAGCATTATTCTTGAATAACACTACAGTTAACTAGCATATGAGATAGTGTTTCTAACGAGTCAATGTATGCAGAGAGGGAGTCTACAATCTTCATTTTATGCCGTAGCACACCATGAGGAAGAATATTGTGTATAATTATTTTTATATTAAAATATGCTTAATTTCGTTTCCTTTGTTATTTTAAATGCAAGCATGTAAATGGCACTAACCTTAGAGCTATCTACTCCTTGTCTACAAAGTCTAAAGCTTGCTATCGCCTCTACGAATTTCCTTTGAATAAGTATATTGCGGGCACGTTTACAATTAATTGTGTCGAATTCTACAGTTAGTTTTTGTTCTATATCTAAGTCGTTTCTAGAACTCTCTCTCAAATCACACTTCCAGTTATAGGGTATAGCCAGCATTAAACCATATAACTTGGTAAGTGGAAGTACCTACAGAGGGTGCTGGACGTTGAAATGGGATCTTTGACTCCCCTAGCTTTTGGAACTAATGGTGGGATGGGAGCCGACTGCAACTGCTTCCTCAAACACCTAGCCGAAAAGCTCTCAGAGAAAAATGAGGAACCTATGATAGTGCGTCCGATAATAATAATAATAATAAGAAGAAGAAAAAGAATCGAATAATAATAATAATAATAATAATAATAATAATAATAATAATAATAATAATAATAACAGGTCTCTGATTCTTAATATACCAGCTTCATGCCATTCCTTCCAATAAACTGATTTACCATCTATTAAAATATGCTTTTTATTCCATAAAATTGTATTTTCTATACGGGTTTCATTATCCACAATGTGCCCTCGGACAGGTGTTAAGAAGATCGATATAAAATGCTGGTATGTTATTTAGATCCAGAAACTTAACGTCATAATCACAATGAAAAATAAATGGTCCTCCAACATTTTTTAAATAAAACAAGGGAATTGTCATCCACTGATCTTCTTCACCTTTCTTCATTCTTTGAAGCCAAAAGATTTGAAGCGAATTCTAGTAAATCTAGCCCTCCTCTTTCGTTTGGACAAAAAAGCGCGTCCCTTTTTATCTTTGGTTTTTTGCCATACCAAACAAATTTAATGATTGATGTCATGAAAGAAATTACAGATCATATTCTTAAGCATGAGGTTGTTACTGAATGGCTTTATGAAGAGAATAGTTACCTTGCTAGGCAGGGAAAGCAGCTTTTAGGAAGTATCCCTACCTTTGACACACTGTGCAATTTTAGGTCATGGGTAGAAAGTATGGCAAAACAGGTAAAGAAAGTTGTCTTTAATTAAACAAATCCAGTAAATCAATGTAAAGGATAAATGTAACTGTAACAACAGGATTAGAGTAGGGATTGGTTTACATCGGGTGATCTTGCGGCGAGTCACGTTTTTGTGGAATAGCCCAGCGATGTGATTACATGAGCTCTCAATACATATTCATTGAGTTCTGATCGAAGTTCCTTGTGTCTAGTTGTTCATAATCTTGCGGCTCGTTACATGGTGTCAGACGTGAGTATTGTCTGACAAAATACCAGATGAAATGCCTGGAAGGCCCAGTACAAGCGGTGACACGGGACGGCCGATTTCTCAGCTCACACCACCTGGAAATTTGGATCTTGGAAATCCCAGTGAGCTCCCTCATGCTTGGAAAAGATGGAAAGAAATAATTACTCTGTACATGGACTTGGCAATGGAAGGGAGAGATGAAAAGACGGAGGTAAAACTCTTTCTTTATATTATCGGCAACCAGGGGCGGGAGATATATGACACACTGCCATTTTCCCACGGCCCAACTGAACATTTGCTCAAGGATGTGATTGATGCCTTTGAAGCACACTGCAACCCTAAGTAAAACGAAACAGTAGAACGTTATAGGTTTTTCGCTAGGGTACAAGGAGAACCACTAGAAAAATTCATAGTTGACCTGGAGATCTTAGCCTCAACCTGTAACTTTGGCACTCTTCAGGATTCGCTGGTCTATGACCGAATTATCTGTGGAATTCAAGACTCAAAGCTTAGATAGGATCTTTTGAAAGTTGCCGACTTAGATCTACATAAGTGTATCAATGCCTGAAGAGCCTCCGAATTATCAAAAGACAGGAACAGAGAATTCGAGGCAATGTCAAAACAGTGCATCATCTAAATAGCCGAAACAAAAGAGATCACGGCGCCAAAGATGTGAATCGGAAATTGATCCCAAAATGCAAATCTGTTGAAGATAACATCTGCCAGAAAATTGCCCACTAGCATATGGTGTAGAATGCCAAAAGTTCCACAAATCAAATCATTTTGCTCCTGTTTGCATGTCTAGGAGGCCAACACCAGTGTACACTGTGGGAAGCGAACACTAAAATACCAGCAACTATGATTAAATCAAAACAGTAGATTTGAACCGCTATGACAAGATTAATGCTGTGATGGAACGCAACAACAACAAATGTGGGCAAGACACCAGTATGCTTTCAGCTCGATAGTGGAGCCTCATGCAACGTCATCTCCTCGAAAACCCTTGAAATTTGCCTGGGTCAAGTTGAACTAAAGAAGACAACCAAAAGGCTCTCCATGTACAACCGCACCAAGGTGCAACCATTGGGACTTTCTCAGCTGGAACTCTGCAAAAGTAAAAAAAAAAGTAAAGTGCATCAAGTAAACTTCACAGTCCTAAAACAAGATTGCACTCCTCTTCTTGGGAGCGAAACCACACTGGAAATGGATCTCATTCAAATGCGTTCTGAAAACATTCTGTCCTTGGATCTTAGCTCAGAGGGCAAGCCATTTACCAAAGAATCGCTTATTGCAAAGTTTCCTGATGTCTTTGATGGTACAGGTAAGCTTCATGGCCTGTACCACCTGGAAATTGAAGCAGATGCTATCCCTGTAGTTCATCCTCCAAGAAAATAACCATATAAGCCTCAGCTCAAAGAAGAATTGGAGCGATTGCACAAGCTCGGTTTAGTGTTTGTGTGAATTGATGTAATATAAGATCTGTGGTTACGTTATTGGAATGATTTAGAAGCATGTGATCAATGTATATATATGGGTGTGAACACGAGAATAAAGTAATTACAATGCGAATACCGGGTGGCTAACTGACTCCATTATACTGGTTCAAGATACAAAATTTGGCGACGGGGATGAGTCCTGTCCGATTCTGAAGAAGTGATGGCCACAACGTTACAATTACCTGCTATTCCGCCTTTTTCTGTTACAAGTGATCAAACGACGCTCGGGCAGCGCTGGTTGAAATGGGTTAAAGGTTGGGAATACTTTCTAGTGGTGTCAAACATTACCGACAAGAAACAACACCATGCTGTATTGTTGCACTTAGCGGGCCTTAAGTCCAAACGGTTTTTGAAACTCTCACTGGGACTGGAGATTATGAAACAGCGCTTGCGAAGTTAAGCGAGTATTTTGAGCCACAGACGAACATTCCCTTTGAGAGACATGTGTTTCGTCAGGCAACACAAAGGCCGACTGAAAACATTGATTCGAACTCAGAACTTCTCATGTCAAAATTTACATGTATGGCTCGACCACGCCACTTCAGTCAAAGGAACATTCAACACAACTGTGTCGACACCTCGGCATCACACGCAGGCCAATTTTGTAGTTGTTGAAAATTCAAACACGGGATCACTTCTAGGCAAGAAAACAGCAACAGAGCTGGGTTTGCTAAGAGTTGGACCAGAATATCAGAGTATGGTTATCCAGCTTACAGTAGAATTGGTCCAAGAGATTGTGGACAAACACACTGTGGTGTTTAATGGCGACGGCAAACTGAAGGGTCATCAGTTAAAGATACATATTGACCCGGAAATTACCCCAGTTGCGCAACCACAGCGTTGCCTGCCATTCCATGTTTGAAAAGATGTGGAGGCAAGACTCAAAGAATTACAAGATTTCGACATAATTGAAGATGTTGAAGGCCCAACACCTTGGGTTTTGCCTTTAGTCGCAGTTCCAAAGCCCAACGGTGATGTACGAGTTTGTGTGGATATGCGTCGTACAAACGAAGCTGTGATAAGGGAGCGTCATGTAATACCCACCTTGCAGGAAACATTGCATGCACTCAATGGAGCAGCTGTATTCTCCAAGCTCGATTTTGCGATGGGGCTATCATCAGGTTGAACTGCACCCAGAATCTAGAGTGCTTACTACCTTCTCCACACACAAAGGACTTAAGCGTTACAAACGCTTAATATTTGGTTTGTCATCTGCACCAGAAATGTACCAGTACATGATTCAGCAAACTCTGCAAGGAATCCCCGGAGTAAGGAACATTTCTGATGATATTATTGTGTTTGGCTCTGACCAGGACAGTCGCGACAAGAATTTGGAACTTACACTTGCACGCCTTGAGGATAATGGCCTTACACTGAACTGAGAGAAGTGTATTTTCAGTGTTCCAGAATTAGTATTTTTCGGATTCAAGATTTCTGCTAATGGGGTCGCACCAGATGACAAGAAAGTTGATGCTGTGACAAATGCACGAACATCACAGAATGCAGAAAAAGTGAGGAGTTTTCTTGGCTTGGTGAACTACTGTGCACGTTTTATCCCGAATTTTGCAACACTTGCAGAGCCATTACGTCAGCTCACAAGGAGTGACACAGAGTGGGTTTGGGGTAAAGCACAACAAGATGCATTCCACTGCCTTCCAGTCATTTTAACCAGTGACTGAGTTGTTGCACATTATGATCAAGCGGCAGACATGGAACTGAAAGTGGATGTAAGTCCAGTGGGACTTGGTGCCATTCTCCTGCAGCGAAGTGGAGACATTGTTCGTCCTGTGGCATATGCGAGTCGCACATTAACGGATGTTGAGAGGCGATATTCTCAAACCGAAAGGGAGGCATTGGCAGTTGTGTGGGCTTGTGAGCGATTCCACATTTACTTATATGGAAAACCATTCACTCTGTAAACAGGCCACAAGCTGCTGGAGATCATCTACAGCCGCAAGTCCAAGCCACCACCTCAGATTGAACGATGGGCACTTTGACTGCAGCCATACATGTTTAATGTTGTACACACGGCAGGAAAGACAAACCCAGCCGATGTACTCTCACATTTACCACTGGAAAACCAGCCATTCCGTGAAAGGGACATTGTGGAAGAGTACGTCAATTACGTCACAATAAATGCAGTTCCTAAAGCACTCACACTTGAGCAGATTGGCCGTGCTACTGAGGCTGACCCAATACTACAACAAGTGCTATGCTGTTTGAGTGGATCTGAGTGGCCAGACACGCCAGAGTTCAAGCCTTACAAGCGGGTCAAGGATAAACTTTGTACAGGCAAAGGCATCGTCCTGCAAGGGTCTCGTATTGTTATGCCAAGTACTCTATGGAAAGCAACCCTATCTACTGCACACAAGGGACATCAAGGAATTGTGTGGATCAAACAGCTGCTCAGAGAGAAGGTGTGGTGGCCAGGTATCGCACATCAAGTGGAGACAATGGTCAAGGCTTGCCTATCCTGTCAGTCTGTTGCAGGCAAGTCTACTGCAGAACCACTCCGACTGACTGTGATTCCTGATAAGCCATGGCAGGAGGTGCACATTGACCTCTGTGGAACCTTTCCTACAGGGAAGAGCCTACTGGTTTGTGAAGATGCATGTACGTGTTGGCCGGAAGTAGTGATTCGACTACTTCTGCGGTCATTATTGGACATCTTCAGAAGATCTTTGCTGTACATGGGCTTCCAGAGAGAGTCGTGATGGATAATGGCACAAACCTTGTGTCCGAGGAATTTGAGGATTTCTTAGGAGCACATGGCATCCAGTATCGGAAAGTTATGCCCTACTGGCCACAGGCTAATGCGGAAGTTGAGCAATTTAACAGGACAATTGAGAAGGCAATCCGGACTGCACATGCAGAAGGCAAGAACTGGCACACAGAGATGTTTACCTTCTTACTTAACTACTGTGGAGGCGCATCGCCGGCACTTCTACATCTAGGACGTGAGATCAAGACTAAAGTATCACAAATCGAGACACAGATGTCTGATGTTCTGTCAGCTGCCCTACAGTCTGTGAAGGTTGAAGACCAACGAGCCAAGCAATGTACAAAGGCTTATGCAGACAAGACGAACAGAGCAAGTCCTTCAGACATCAAAACAGGAGACAAAGTTTTGCTACAGCAGGCGCGGCAGAACAAGTTATCAACGCGATATGACCCTCAACCTTACACAGTAATAGAACGTAAGGAACCAAGTCTTATTCTGCAGCGAGGCAATGGACGTGTGTTCATGCGCAATGTGTTGCATGTCCACAAGTTGCACGAGAACACTGTTGTACGGGAGGAAGATGATTATGTGGTGGATGTTGATTTTCCACAGGCAGTGAACCCTCCACGGGCAGTGGAATAGGATGTGAGATCTGTTCGTGTCAGAAATGTACCGACATATCTAAAGGACTATCAGCTATGAATTACAGGTTCTCACTAAACTTGTACTGAACGTTTGCAAGTCTTAGTACGCATATGAGTTTTGTTGGTTTCGCCTATTTTCCAGAAAATAGCATTACTGCGTATAGTTGATTTTTAACTCCAATCAAGGGAGGGATTTAGTGTTTGAGTGAATTGATGTAATATAAGATCTGCGATTATGTTATCGGAATGATTTAGAAGCATGTGATCAATGTATATATATGGGTGTGTACATGAGAATAAAGTAATTACAATGCGAATCCCGGGTGGCTAACTGACTCCATTATACTGGTTCAAGATACTAAACTTGGAATCTTAGAACCTGTCACAGAACCCACTCCCTGGGTTTCTAGCATGGTTGTAGTAAAGAAGCCTACTGGTAACTTGCATATATGCATAGATCCTAAAGATCTAAACAAAGTCTCCATTGAGAATATCCTGCCAGACCTCAGCCATGTCAAAGTCTTGATGTCAAGAACAGTTTCTGGCACATCAAACTCGACGAAGAGAGTTCAAAACTGACCACATTTAATATGCCCTTTGGAAGGTATCATTGGCCATGGTTACCTTTTGGCCTCTCTTCAGCTCCAGAGGAATTCCAAAGACGCCAGCACCAGGTTGTTGAAGGTCTCCCTGGAGTGCTGTCGATACACAATGATATTCTGGTCTATGGTGAAGGTGATACCTACGACAACGCACATCAAGATCACGATAGAAAGCTGGAAAACCTCATGAAACGGTGCCAAGAATGCAATGTGAAACTCCACAAAGAGAAGATGAAACTCCAGCACAATGAAGTTCCTTACATTGTTAACATCCTCACAGATGAGGACACAAACCTGATCCCAGCAAAATCCAGACGATGTTGGAAATGCCCAAGCCAACGGATGTGGCCAGAGTGCAGAGACTAATTGGCTTTGTCAATTACCTCAGCAAATTCCTCCCCCGCCTCAGTGACGTATGCAAACCTCTCAGGAAACTAATGGCCAAGGATGTGGAGTGGCATTGGACGGACCATCAGGATCAAGCCTTCCAAAGGATCCGTCAGCTAATCACTGAGGGACCAGTATTGAAATACTACGAGCCAGCAGAAGAACTCACCCTCCAGAGCGATGCCTCACAAACAGTTCTAGGTGCAGTACTCACTCAAAAGGGCCAGCCCCTAGCATTTGCCAGTAGAGCCTTGTCCGACGCCGAGACCAGATATGCCCAGATAAAGAAGGAGCTAATATCTGTGGTCTTTGAGTTAGAGAAGTTCCATCAGTACACATATGGCGGAAAGGCTATGGTACAAACTGACAACAAGCTGTGAAAGAAACCTCTCCACATGGCCCCGAAACTACTCCAGCGCCTCTTGCTAGGATTGCTGGAATATGTTAACCTCACCTACAGATGTGGCCATCAAATGCAGTTAGCAGATATGCTAATTAGATCGTACTTGGCACTCACCGATGAGACACCATTCAAGGTGGAGGTTCAAAGTGTAAACATGGTCCAAGATTTGCCGCTCCCAGCAGCGAGACAGGATGACATCCAAGCCCACACTACAAAGGATGACACCTTACAAGTGCTAACCACTGAGTCATCCTGGAAGGCTGGGCGGGAGACAAAAATACAATTCCTGCTGCAGCAACGCCCTACTTCAGTGCTAGGGACGAAATTAGCGTCCAAAATCGGATAATCCTTTGTGGAGAAAGGGCAATGATTCCAAAGTCGCTTAGAAATGACATGCTAAGGCGGATCCAGGTGTCACACATGAGCATCAAGGGGTGTATATGATGGGCAAGATAGTGTGTGTGTTGGCCTGCCATGTCCAGTGAGGTGAAAGACTTCATTTCGAAGTGTGACATTTGCCGTTCTGTTGATAACAAGCACCAAAAGGAAACTCTTATCTCCCATGGTGTCGCTGACCATCTGTGGGCCAAAGTGGGGGTCGTTTTGTTCAAGTTCAACAAGACCAACTACCTGGTAATCGTGTATTACTTCTCTGGGTTCTGGGAGATCGATCCTCGAGAAAACACTACAGTCAGTCACATAATCAGAAAGATGAAGATGATGTTTGCCCGATATGGTATTCCCGACATCTGCGTTTCTGACAATGGCCCACAGTTTACAGCTCATGAGTACAAGAAGTTCAGCAAGCGGTGGAAAAGTCAAAAATGCAGTTGGAGCAGCGACACGACTGATGAGAAAGGTGAAGAATGAAGAATGCTTACCTTGCTCTCTTCGACTACCGCAGTACGTCAACGCAAGGCTTAGATCTCAGTCCAGCACAGTGACCGATGAGCCGCCAAACAAAAACTCTCCTGCCAACAACAAAAATCTGCTGGTTCCTGAAGTAACCTTGGGGCAGCACCAGAAGATTCTGACCAACAAGCAACGCCAGGCAAAATACTACAACAAAGGGAATCATGATCTCCCCGCATTGATCTCAGGAGATGTTGTCAGAGTGAATCTCTCACATGACAGCCTTAAACAAGAAGACTTGCAGAAGGTAGAAGTCAAGGCCAAGGTCAAGGTGCGGAGCTACGAGGTAGTAACAGAAGACAGCAAGAGATTTTGACGCAATCGAGTTCACCAAAGGAAATCAAATGAACCTTCAGCACTTGCCAACCAAAGGGGAAGTCACCATTTGGCTATGTTCCAGCAGCATCGACAGCCACACCCTTGGACTGTCTCCCGGCCTATTGATCCTGTCGCTGATCAGTCTCCAGTCGGACCAGCTCCAACATCTGCAACAGATCCACTCGGAAATTCCCAAGAGGTAGTTACCACACTGCCGAATGATAGTCCTTACGGGACCTGGTATGGCCGTGAGATCAAGCAACCGAAGCAGCTCTGAGATTATGTCTAGATATTTATTAATACTGCTTGAGTTTGAACTCAATTTAAGTTTAGGTTACGCCATGACAGAGACAGACACTGGTTGATTTCAGAAAGCCACTTTTAGTTTAGGTGTTTTGTTTGTTTTTATTTATTTATTTATTTTTTTTTGGTTCTTGTCGTTGTTCTCTAAAGGGGAAAAGATGTAATAATGGGATTAGCCCATCTAAGTGTATAGGTAGCCTATCTAAGTGTATAGGTAGCCTGTGCCAAATCAATCGTGTGAAACATTTGTTTGATAGGTCTACGCTTATAACCGTCATAAATTCACTAGTTTCAGCAAGCTTTTCTACTGTTCGTCCATGTGGGCTAGTACAACAAAATAGAACATTGTTAGGCTTCAAAAAGTTCAGAATTTTGCTGCACGGATCGTGACTGGCGCAAGGAAGTATGATCACATTACGCCGATGTTAAAGGAACTCCACTGGTTGCCGGTTGCTAAGCAACTGGAAGTTAGAGACACTTTAATGGCTTTTAAATGTATAAAGGGATTAGCCCCACCATCCTTGTGTAATAAGTTCACGACAAGAAGCCAGGTGCATACAAGAAACACTAGGAATAAAGATAAGCTTAATATACCATTTTTTAGATCAGCAACAGGTCAGCGATCTTTCTCGTTTAGGGCTGCTCAGCTCTGGAATGACCTTCCAGAAAGTTTAGCAAACATGGAATCATTTAAAGTTTTTAAGAACGCCATTAAAGGACGTGCCCTTGACGAATTTTTAAGCCATTGACTTTCAAACGGTGTAATAATGAATTATGTATCTTAAGTTTTTTAATAATATGGTAATGTAAGTTCTTATCACTTTTAAATGTTTATCTTAGATTTTAACTCTTTACATTACATTTTATTGTAATTGGTATGTGAAAACCCATTTTAATTGGATGTACCAATAAAGTTATTATTATTATTATTATTATTAGAATAGGGATCGGTTTACATTAGGTGATCTCGTGGAGATCTGTCAATCCTTTATATCCATACTGGGAATAGGATAATCTCTGCCTCAATTCTTCTGATTCAAGCAAATTCTTACCAGAGTTTAGAGTAAACAAGGAAGATCTTTCTCGTCTGGCTGAAGGTCTTAGAGTACCACCACAGTTCAGGTATTCCCAAGGAACTGTATGTAATGGACTCGAACGTCTGTGTATTTTGCTTAAACACCTGGCATATCTAATTTAATTTATTTAATTTAAAAACTTATAAGGCGCAAGTATCTATATAAATATATTCAAATGCGCCATACTAATAATAATAATAATAGTAATAATAATAATAATAATAATAATAATAATAATAATAAAATAACTGATATATAGAGTAAAAATCTTATGGCTAATAATTTAAAAAAGATACATGTAGTCTAAACTAAAAAAGATATGATCTTATAATCTAAGTGGTATAAAATGCCTTTTTAAAAAGGTGAGTCCTCAAATTTCTCTTAAAAGTGTCAATAGAAGTGGATTCCCTGATATATCTCGGCAGAGCATTCCATAACTTAGGTGCGGCAAACACAAAGGCCCGTTCACCGAGAGTAGCCTTGGGCTTAACATTCGGATAACTAAGCAAGGTACTGTCGCTCGAACTTCTTAAGTTATATTTAGACACAGGCTTAGAAATAATTAAAAAGCTTAAATACGAAGGTGCTAGTCCCCTAAAAATCTTAAAAACAATCAATAAAATTTTAAATTCAATTCTAAACCTCACAGGCAGCCAATGGAAATCCATTAATAAAGGAGAAATGTGACAATATTTAGTTTCATTACAAATCAATCTAGCACACATGTTCTGCACACGTTGTAGCTTGTTAAGTTGATACTCTGGCAGACCATATAAAAGACTGTTGCAATAATCGATTCTACTTGAAATAAAAGCATGAACCAAAGTCTTGGTGTTGTCTTTAGATAGATACTTTCTTATGCGTCTCAGATTATACAAATAATAAAAAGCAGAGTTACATGTTTTTGAAATATGGGTTGCCATCGTCAGCTTAGAATCAAACCACGAGCCCAAGTTCCTTGCAGACAACACAGGAGTGATAGTTGCAGCCCCAACACGAAGGGTATTGATAGATACCTTAGCAAGTTGTTGCGCTGTGCCAATGATTATGAATTCAGTTTTATCATCATTAAGTTTCAATTTGTCGTTCAGCATCCAGTTACGAATGTCCTCAATACACCTTTCAACCCTAGCCAAGGCGGCCTCTTGATTTGCGATATCATTAGGACAAAAGGATAAATAAAGTTGACTATCGTCAGCATAGCAATGGATCTCTAAATTATGTTTGTCTACAATTTCAAATATTTTGCTAGCATAGACAACAAACAGCAAAGGCCCTAGGCACGAGCCTTGAGGTACGCCGCATTCCAAATCGAACTTCATTGAGAGTGTGCCGTCAATTGAAACTTGTTGAGTTCTGCCACTTAAGTATGATGCAATCCAGGACAGTGCCGTATCCCGAACTCCAAATGCGGACCTAAGCCTCTCAAGTAAGATACCATGATCAATGGTATCGAAAGCCGCGCTCAGATCCAACAGAACCAGCAAGGTGACATGCTGGCTATTCATGTTTAATAAAATATCATTTTTTACTTTCAAGAGAGCGGTTTCCGTGCTATGAAACTTACGATATGATGATTGTAACATGGGAAATAAGTTATTCGTGCTGATGTGATGCTGAAGTTGTTTGCCTACCGCACTCTCAGCCAGTTTGGAGATGAATTGTAGATTGCTCACAGGTCGATAATTTTTTAATATAGGTCTAAGCCATCTTTCTTAAGTAAAGGAAAAACCAGGGCATTTTTCCACGCTAATGGGAAGACACCATGCTCGAGAGAATAGTTGATGATCTTAGTAATTACGGGAAGAAGAATATCCAAGCAATCGAAAACAAGATTTGTAGGAATCGGATCCAAGGAACAAGTCTTCTTCTTGGATGCACGAATCAAATCGTGCACCTCCTCCTGAGATAATAAATCAAACTTGGAGAGAGGGATATCAATTTTGGAGTCATGGGAGTCCACTCTGCAGACTTGTGGTGAATGATTATCGAGATTGGAACGAATATTAGCAATCTTCCTAATGAAAAAGGTGCCCATCTCGTTAGCGAGTTTCTGTTTGTCCACATGCGGTGGCAAGACAGGAGTACTTGCAATGTTCAAAAGATTCTTGCTTACCTTGAAGAGATGTTTGAGATCATTACCATTAGATATCATTACCATTAGATACTTAGATACTTCGATTTGATTTATCGCTTTGTTCTTCCTGTTCCCGAGCTTTGTATGATCTACAACATTTTGTTAGACTGGATTTATGCTAATCATGGCCAGACTGACATCATGGAACCAGCTCTTTCTTACTCCGGCTTGGCTAGAGCAGTACGCTCAAGTTGTATTTCAAATGGGCTGTCCCCTAAACAATTGTTTTGGTTTTGTAGATGGTACTGTTCTTCTGATATCACGACCAGAAGAAAACCAGCGAGTGGTATATAATGGACATAAACGTGTACATGCTAATCATGACCAGACTGACATCATGGAACCAGCTCTTTCTTACACCGGCTTGGCTAGAGCATTACGCTCGAGCTGTATTTCAAATGGGCTGTCCCCTGACCAGTTGTTTTGGTTTTGTAGATGGCACTGGTCGTCTGATATCATGACCAGAAGAAAACCAGCGAGTGGTATATAATGGACATAAACGTATGCATGCCCTAAAATTCCGGTCTTTAGTTATCCCTAATGGATTAATTGCTAACCTGTATGGTCCTACGGAAGGCCGTCGCCAGGATGCTGGTATGCTTAATGAGTCAGGCCTGTTAAATGCATTACAGACAAATGCACACTCCCCAACAGGGCAGCCCCTTTGCATATATAGGGACCCAGCCTATCCACTTCGCCCACAGCTGATGTCCCCCATTTTGGGAGGGCAACTATGCAGGTCCGTTAACCCACAAAAGGGGGATGTCAACTCTGCAATGAGCAGGGTACGGATCTCAGTGGAGTGGTTGTTTGGAGATATTTCAACTTATTTTAAGTTTCTTGATTTCAAAAACAATTTAAAGATTGGCATGAGTGCGGTGGGGAAGCAATACATAGTCTGTGCACTGATGAGGAACGCCCTGACATGTTTGTATGGGAACAATACATCTGAGTATTTTTAGCTAGCCCTCCAAATCTTGAAAATTATTTTGCATAGCTTAGATGGTTTAGGATTGAGTATGAGGATTGGTTTAGGACTGAAATATGGAGATTTTGCCCACAAAATCTAAACGTGCAATGAACTCACACATTACAGAAATGGGCCAGCATTATTAAAAGACAATATTCTCAAAATCATATTGTAGTAGATGGCGGAGTGTTTTAAAACCATGAATCTGAATCTTGTACATGTGCAATAGTCTTGAAATTCTACTAGCCAGTTTGACAGAAAAGAAAACAATAGCTCTAGTATTTATTAGTAGTGGGACCAACAGTGTAATTCATGGCGTACGTAAAATCACTCCTCCGCAGAAATCTGCAGCAAAAAAAAGTATTGTAAATAAAGAGCATAAAATGTTTTGAGTCATTTTCTGATTGAAGTCAGTATACATGAATGAAGTCATCATAACACAAACGCCCAAAAGTGAATCCAAGACAAGTGAAGTTGGCATTTAAATTTTATGCAAAACGTTTTCTCAGTATTATATAGTCTGCATATATATACCGGTATTCAAGAAACAAAACTTGCAACATCTCTTCTTCACCTTAACAAGAAAATTGTAAACATCAGTAAGGTTATTAACAGTAATTAGACGGAACTCAACTGAACAGTGACTGAAATTAAAAGCAGTAAAAGTCAACACTTATTCATCTTTTCTAAAAAAGCCATTAAAAGAGCTTGGGACTCCGGGACTGAGCTTGCATTTGCTGCTGCAATAGCCTCTGTTGCAATAAAAACTGTTCCTGCATTTGCATTTGTCTTCTCTGTTCAGCCTTCAATCTCTGGGTTTTCATTCTCAGTCGATCCTTATGAAGTGCCATTTGCTCTTTCTTCAGTTCCACCTCTACCTCACTTTGTATTTTCATGATTCCTTGAATTTTCTCCCATCCTCGGAGACCCAGGGGCAGATAGTCGGGACGGGACAAAGATTCGGGACCAGCGAAAGTTTACAAGACAGTCGGGAGAGCCCCTGGGAACATTTCTTTATCGGACTCGTTCCAGAAGCTATTGAAATCCAGCTTCGTGATTGGGCGGAAATTTTCTGGCAAGGAATTTTTTTCTGCCCAATCGGCGATCAGCTTATATATCGCACTCCTTTCGTGACTCCTTACACCAACAAGTAAGCGGTCAATCTGCTGTCGACCATATTTTTAGTGGTTCCACTTGTCTCGTTCGTTCGACAAATTTATCCTACGAGGAACATTTTGGTGGCAAGGGACCCACAAACAACAAGCAACAATCACTTGCAAGGAACTAGAAAAATCAAAATGAAGATCGACCGCAGGCATCGTAAACTTCACGCGAAGAACAGCATGTTACTCGGTCTCTTTCTGTGGCTAGGATCATTGTTGTTTGGTTTGGGCTTGTTTTCTCTGGTTTACTTACGGGCAGTGGGCCGCTCCTGAAACTCTTCGGGGCGATGAAATTTCTGTTGCACGGGCCGGACAAGTTTGCCAATCGGGCGAGAAGCACACAGCTCGGCGTTTTAAGTTATCGAACCTTGCAATCGACCGTCTCAGCTCAATTTCGAGAGAGACCACAAAAAGGCCTTAGAGAAAGTGTACAGTTACACTGTGATACATTGCAATGTTTTGGTTTTCATAAATTTGACTGGTATCAGTTGGCCAATATGCTTTTCTACCCAAGGTGTGCATAAAAATATTGCAGATTGCCTTGCAGTTGTGATAATTGCTAATTGTGTGCACATGTAAGATGCATGGTTATTTGCACAAGCTTTCCATGAACTCTTTTACCACAGTGGTGCTAAGCTCAGTTAAAAATTTAGTTTTTAAAAGTTTTAAAAACATGATTTAGAGTGGGCCTTGCTGGAAACATTTACATTATGTTGACTGTGCTGCAACTTTTAGGTAGCAAAGTTTCAGATAAAGTTGTTTACAAGTTGATGCAGGATGTTTAGTGTCTTGTATGCACTCTTGTTTTTATAAACGCTCAAGTGTATCCATAATATAACAATTATTAAATTCCATTTTTGCATGATACGGTTGTAGTTGCTGTGATTGCTAAGCCAGTGGTACACCAGGAAAAGACATGATTTCTCCTGTGAGACCACACCAATTTTGGAATGGGTTCTTCCTATCACCGCCCTCTTCCTTGACAATATTTATTTTTAAAACGAGAGAGTGCTTCCAGTTAATTAAGGAACTATGTTTTCAGTTCCTCACATAGTGTAAATGTGTCTTGTGCCGAAAGACCCTTGATAACCACTTATTGACAAATCATTCTCAACTATGCAGTTCACTGAGTCAAACAGGCTGATACAATGGGTCACAATGGTATGGCTAAGTATAGTTAAATTATTTTCAGGTAAGTTTCAAACCATACCCATAACCTGAATACAGTTACAAAATATGTTAACATGGTCACTCAGTAAGATATCCCCTTTAGATAAAGTGGAAACAAAAAAAACAATAAAATAAAATAAAACTAGAAGGGATTGTTATTTCATTTAGTTTTTGTTTGTTTAGAAGTTTTCTTGATAGTGAGATGTAACTTTAAATTCAAGTTTTCAATGCAATCTGTTGGATATTGTAGTGATTATTTGTTACAAACCTTATGGCCTCAGAGTTTTTATTAGGTTTTAGAGTAGCTGACTGGAATCTAACAGAAGGTGGCTTGTTGATGAGAATTTAAACAGCCTTCAAAAAACGTTGGAAACTATTCATTGACAAGCAGGTAGCTCAAAATTTAAAGACACCACTTTTTAGCCAGCTGCCAGCACTTCAGGAGAAGTCTACCTTGTACTAAATGAAATTTTCAATGAGTATACCCAAGATGAAATTACACCCTCAGTTTCAGAGGGGGTACAAAAAAAATTTAAAATTGTTCTTAAAATTTAATTGTCCATCTGTTATCTGTTGGTCTTTCACTTTGCTTTTCTACAGCGGCCCAAAAGGGTCAATCACAAATCAATTTACCAAAACAAAAATCAGTTTCCCTTAACATGAAACAGTTTCTCAAAACAAAAACAATTTCCTGAACACAAGTCAGTTTACCATCATCATTCACTGAAACACCTGTAACAGGCTAATCACAGCAAGTGCACTGCACAAGATATTCAGCAATACCATATCACACTGCCTAATTCTTAGGAGCTATGAAAGCCATGTAATGCTACAAAAGGTATCAGGTCAATACCGTACCCCAATTACCATGCAAAACATCTGCCACAAATCTGCTAAGGTCTCAAAAAATTATGCTAACTCTACCAATAGTAAGGAAAACATTAAGTGTCTATATGCTCATGAGAGTGATGATGTTTGTAAAAATATGTTTTCATCTTAACATAATACATGCCATTTTCCATTCCTTTCCCCCAAAACACTGGAGTAGTTTCTGTTCGAGTCTTACTCTATAACCAAGGTAATCACCTATTTCAAAAGCATAATCTGAACTCACATCAACGTCAAAACGGCATCTGTATGCAAGAGAATGTCAGAGTATTGGGAAACTGATGTTGATTTGATAAATTGGTTTGTGATTTCGGCCTCCGTACTTTTCCACACAAAAGCAGCCTACAAGCCCAATGACCTTAACCTGGTCTTTCATGATTGCCATAATATAAGCGGATGGAGAGACAACCACGACTACAGGTAAATTATTTTAAACTGGATTTTCTCTGGCCATTTCAAGGTCTCTCGAAACTGAGCTGAGCTCATCTGAGACGCGACTTCGAGTAGATTGTAAGCAGTGGAAGATTCGATTTCGTGAGCAAAACAAAATTCAACGGCTGTGTTTCACTCGCGCGATCGGTAAACTTGCCTGGCCTGTGCAACAGAAATTCCATCGCCCCGAAAAGTTTCAGGAGCGGCCCACTGCCTGTGAGTACACCAGAGAAAAACAAAAGCTCATACCAAACAACAACAATTGTGGCCGAGTTGTCAACAATCTGCAACAACTCTTCGCGTGAAGTTTACGATACCTGCGATCGGTCTTCATCTTGATTTTTCTAGTTCCTTACAAGTGATTTTTGCTTGAGTAGAAGTTGAATTTGTCTACATCTGGATTTTGTGGGCCTCTTTCCATCATAACTTTTCTCGAAGTGTCGATACAGCGATTGAAACTATGGCTGACAGCAGATTGGACGTTTGACCCTCGGTATAAGAAGTCACGAAAGGAGTGCGATATATAAGCTGATCGCCGATTGGGCAGAAAAAAATTCCTTGCCAGAAAATTTCCGCCCAATCAGGAAACTGGATTTGAATAGCTTCTGGAACGAGTCCGATAAAGAAATGTTCCCAGGGGCTCTCCCGTCCGTCTTGTAAACTTTCGCTCGTCCTGAATCTTCGTCCCAACCCGACTCTCTGCCCCTGGGTCTCCGAGGATGATTTTCTCCAGGAGCTGTTCCACTTTACTAAGATCATCTGGACTAATGTCAGAAGCTTTCTCTTCCTTGTGCATTTTTGTGTTAAAATCACTAAGAAGCCTGTTAAATCGCTCTCCAACAGATCAGTGATCCCTTGGTGTTCCGCAGAAAAGCTGTATTTTGCCGTATTAGGAATCCCCACACTACCCTTAGTTGGGAGTATTTTGTATGCACATACGTGCTAGGGTTTTAGGAGCACAAGGTTGGAAAGTGTCGGCCATATTGTTTTGTAGAAACGTGTTTCTCGAGAACGAGTAGAATTAAAGTGTCGTTGAGTTGGAAGCTTGGAAGGCAGCATTTAACTCATGCGTTAATAAAGGCAGCGCCACCCCTGAATACAAATGGCTGTGGCTGCGCGAGTGTCTGCAAGGTGAGGCTCTGAAAGTGGTTGAAAATCTGGGACATTCCGCCGCAGCCTATGAGGTGGCAAAAATGCGGTTAGAGCAAAAATATGGTGGAAAACGTTGGGCTTTGACACTTCGAATGGAGGAATTGGATGCATTTAAGCCAATAAGAGATGGGAACGAGAAGGATCTCAAAGGTTAAGCTGAACTGTTAGATGCAATTCACGTCAATCTAACTGATGCTGGATAAGAGGCGGAACTGGGAAGCGGTTCTCTGTACATCACTATCCAACGGAAGCTTAGCAAGAATCTTCTTGCCAAGTACAAACAATGGCTCAGTGACAATCATCGTGATGTAAAAACCTTGAGAGAATTTATTGATCGAGAATCTGAGTTCTTGACTACCGCTTCAGAGATAATTACTGGTGTCTTCAAGGGCAGTGTTAAGCAAGTAAAGCCATCAACATTTGGAAGAACCTACGTAACTCAAGATAGGCCTACTGTCTCAAGCCCAAGGAAGACAGCTATCAAAAGCTGCAAGTTGTGTAACCACCCCCATGGATTGTGGGCCTGTGACAGTTTCAGAAAAATGACAGTGAACCAGATATGGGACATTGCAAGAGAGCAAAGAGTGTGTTTCAGGTGTTGGAGACATGGACATCAAGGACAAGCCTGTAAGCGGAGCAGAATCTGCAGACTAAGTGGTTGTACATCGGCACATCATCACCTCCTCCACGATGATAATATTTAATACTTATATTGCTGTGGGGCCGCAAACTAGAGAAAATGGCTGTAGAGAAGAGCCACAGAGCAGGCCAGCAGAAGATGAAAGTGTGTTGAGGCTGTTGTCTGGCAATGTAACTAGGGAAGGGGAGTTGAATGCCAGGACGCACACCACAACACTAGTTACTGTCAGCACCCTTGAGCGCAACAAAATTTGTTGCAGTGACAACTGTTTTCGTTTATGTAACAAATGGAGCAAGGCGCATTAAGGTGAACGCTCTGTTGGACGAGGCTAGCAGCAAATCTTATTTAAACAGTGATGTCGCTGCCGAACTTGGACTTGAAGGGAGTCCTCACAAACTGACAGTGAATGTACTGAATGGGCATCATACCGCATTGGACACGTCCTTAGTAGAGTTTCAAATGAAGAATGATCCTTGCAGTTGTGAACGCAATTTATGCGATTGCGAAAAGAAGCCTGAAAAAATTCAGGACTTCAACGGGGTTTGAACCCATGACCTCGCGATTACCGGTGCGATGCTCTAACCAACTGAGCTATGAAGCCACTGATGTTGGGAGCAGGTCAATTGCATTCACAACTGCGATCGACCTTGCTCATCAGCCATCTTGAAATTGAGCCGACGGTGACATTATCAGCGGAGCTATGATTACCGAAAACATGACTTCTAAATATAACCAATGAAAAACCTCGAAATAACAGAGGCGGGAAAATTAGCCACTCAAGAGAGGTCATATATTACAAAATGACATTCTCCCGCGCTTTTAGCTCTCAGTTGCAGAAAATGGTCGGTGAGCGTAGTATTGAACGTAGTTGGGTTTCTTCTCGCGGTTTTCTAAAACCAAGACTTTCCTCTCCCAGCTATTGTTTGTCATCCCAAATGGACAACCCTGAACGTGGAGACACTGATGAGGTATCAAGTAAAAACGAAAGTGTAGGAACGTGTACGCAGATACCAAAAGTTGGACAAAAACAGCTTCCAGTTCTCGTCAGTGCGCGGGAAGGAAAATGTGTCAGATAATGTTTCGGTTAGGTTATAGTTTCGTTCCTAATTTTGCATTTAATATGGAATGATTCTCTTCTGTTATTCTTAATTGATAGAATGATAGCGGTATTTTTTTCTAAACGTCAGAGTGGACTTGCGAGGAAGTCGAGAGGTGGGTCATGAGTATCTTCAATGACGAGAGCATTGGGCAGCGATTTGTGGAAGAGGACATTACAGGAACAACTTTACTCTCCCAACATGTTCTCAACGACAACTCGATGGAAAGGCTTGGTCTTAACTCTATCGGGAAAAAAGAAAAGTTTTCTTCAGCAGTTCAGAAACTAGGTTAGTAGAATTAGAATTCAGCTTTAAGAATATTTTAGATTATTGTGAGGCAAATAACACATCAACGAAAATGGATATTTAAAACGGTAAGCTTCTTTAAGCAAAAAAAGTTAGCGTTTGATTACAAATGTTCGACTGGGAGGAATGCTTTCTTCTTAGTTTTCGATAGATCTGTCAGTAAAGTTTCCCCATACTTCTTGTCGTCACATGGCTTTTCATGTTCTGAAAGTGATAATTTCAGAGTCATGTTAAAAACGTTTACCTTTGTACACGTATGTTTATGGGGTACAACACCTGGAACTGAATTTCATGCTTGTATAGCTTAGCCCCCACTGTTAGGGCCTCAAAAGAAGTCAAATCGAGTATAAATCTATAGCAGATTACTCATTGCATGAAGCCGAGATTTTTTCACCTCCCCCGCTCATAATAAATATTTTAATTTAAAATTGCTTACCTTTGCAAATGAAATCTGAAAAATTGCACCAAAACTCCTTGCCGATCTCTTTTGTTGGCACTCCAAACTTTGAATATAATGGTATATCGACCGCGTAAACAGCAGAAAACCCCCATACGAAATCTTGAAGTGAAGGGAGCAAGCGACTCCCATGTATGAACGAATGAATTACGTGTGAAAGACGCACATAACCCTTTAGCTGGCGATTGCTGATCAATGTTTGGTCAATGGTCAAATGTCCCACCAGGTAGGATTCATGTTGGGTCAAACTCCCTGCTGACAGGGGCTACCCACTGGTCAAGTGTCCGGGGGAGGGGGGGAATGAGCGCTTTTGAAATTGACTGATACATTACATTGTCGATGGCCTTGCATGGTTCTCCTTTTTTACTAGCCAAGAAAAGTGCCTCTTTAAATGTGTGTACTCCTTCTATGGTTGGTAAACTGCTGGATGGCAGACAAAAAGGAAAACTGACACGTCCAGACATCAAATCTCTAGCTCCTGCTACGAAGTCAATTTACCTTACAGTGTAAGCTTGTTGTAACTATTACAGTCACTGTGATAGAAAAAAAATATCTTGCAAGGCATTAGTGCTATAGGCTTCCGCTATGAATATTATGGTGGGTCTGGTACCCTTTAATTCCGGCCTTTTTATCTATGAAAAATAGCAGCCTTCAGGTTATTGTTGAGTCAAATCACACCTTTAGCTTTCTTTCTTAGCAAGGTACTTGAAGCTTGTATGTGGGAGTGCTGTTGTAAATAATTATTTTGACACTGCAATTTATCCTATAGTGTACTCCATTATCCATGCCTCGAAAGTTGATACTACTGCGTTTACAAGCTATGTTTTGTTAATTTCTTTTCTTCTTCTTCTTCTTCTTCTTCTTCTTCTTCTTCTTATTATTATTATTATTATTATTAGACGATCACGCATCCGTAGGGCTACAGAAAATGTTTCCTGGTGACAACATCCCTGCATTTAGAAGCAATCCAGAGGCAACGAGGAGACTAGACAAGTTAGTGCAGCAACTGGTCAATTCCTACTGAATTGAACAAGTTGACTTTGGAGGAGGTAAACTGTTTTGACTTGGTAATAACTATTTGTTTTTGATCTCTGTTATAATAATAGTTTCAAATTTCCATTCTGCATTTAATTGCAGAGGGTATCCGTTCACACATAATGGCAGTACTCAATGAAAGAAGGAGGATGGTTTCCCTTGGACACAGTTAGAGCGGTTTTCAAATGAGTGTCGTAAAACCAAAACCAAAGCAATTACCTAACCAATCATGAGTGTAAGTAAAATCAACCTTCAGCCAACCATGAAGGGAAGCAATTCACAAAGTATTTACTTTGTTCTAACTAGCCAATCACAAGTAAAAGAAAAACCAATCGTGGAATTACTAGCCAATCAAAGAAAGTGTTCTATCATCCTCTGACTTGAAATGAATATCTAGCCAATCAAAAATGGTGATGTATCTTTTTGAGCCACTCTTGTCTGAGAAGGTTGGATCAGTTGTGGTTTAGTCTATTCGTGGCAAGGTTGAGTTTGACAGCATTTATTTCGACCTGTATTACGTTGAAAATGGTATTGGAATAAATGGTTTCAGAGGAAAAGATGTTGTGGTGATATAATTTGTTCTGGAAGCAGAGTTTCGGCAATGTAAGTATTCTTTTAGACCACAAAGTGTTCGCTGAAATTAAGATGTTCTTCTTGGCGCGGTGACATCTCTTTGGAAGAACTGACTATGTTGCTTGTTAAGCGTTTCAAGTAGCGTCTTTCATTCGAGGGTACCATTCAACCTGTTTTATTATTTATTTGCTTTGGACAGTTTCGTTTTCTTTTAATGCTTAAGTCATGGCTTGCTATCCGTTTGGCCCAGTCACGGCACAGTGCGTGCTGTTGTCAAGTCTTCGCTCAGATGCACAATGCAAAAACTTTATCCTAATTCCAACGATTTTTGTCAGGTAGGGCTTGATGTTTTCAGTCAAACAACATGTAATTTTGTAATGTATTGGTCTGGTTTGTTTTTAGAGATAGTGTATTGGGTTCAATGTTCGAACGTAACACAACTGAACATAAGCTTAAGCTTATGCCAGACGGCGTTTTGGGTGCAAAAATATTTGCCACCCGCGTCGGTAGACCGGCACATTGCAACAACAGTAAAACTGTTACAGTAAGTTATTGCTTTTTATTGGCTTTTTTTTTTTCTCATAATTATGTCAGGGCCGCACTATTGTAATTTTTGCAAAAATCACGGGATTATGACCCACATTGCACCAACCACAAACAGGACTGCCCGTGGCGAGAATGCGTTTGCACTCTGTGCACACACACTCGTTAAAGAAATTTGTAAAGGCGAACCATAAACAAAACTGCCGAGTGCCACAGAAACTGGTCCGACAGCAGGTCCATCCGAGTCCGGCTTCTCAAGTTTGTCAGCTGTGAGTGTCTTAAGCGTGGTAAACGCGGATTCGTCCTCTAAAGTGACAACTTCCATTGCGGCTGCCAGAGCTGGTAAGTAAATTTTGTTGAAGTGTAATTTTTTTACTTGTTACTAAAATTTCGTCTCCATAGCCGTAGTTTTAAAGATTGAATTGCTTAAAAAATACAGGGGTCTCACACTTTTCCCAGCCCTTGGAAGTTTTATTCCGGGAACCATAAAGCCCATGATGAGGTATTTGTCAGTTTGCTGATTTTCCCATCTGACTGCTCCTCATTGTCTTGAATCAGGAAAACTTTATGACTTCATTATTCAAATTTCCTGAATTTTTCATTATCTCCTCCTATTTTCATGACCTTCCAGTCCTGGACAATGCAAGGCCCTTTATTTTTAGCTTAGCATTGACTATGACAACCCCCGTGGGGACAAGTTAATAAAATGCAGTATGTAAGGCTAAAATTCAATACTCTAGGATTTCCAGGACCCATACAAACCCTGAAAATAACAATAATATTGCTTGGCACGTGTGTTTTACATTTTGTATATCTCTTTGCCATCATCTACAAGACAACAACGTTGTATGACCAAATTTTAGATTTTCTTGAGAACTTGAGTGCATGACAATAGATGATTCTTTAATTTTCCTTACTTTAGTGCCATTCATCGTAACTTTCCTGGAGAGGTTGCTAGCATTTTCCAGGTTACACAAATTGGAATAATCAGGAAAGCATTACAAAAATGAGAAGTTATATTTTAAAACAACGTTTTCATTGACATTGCCATTGTTCCTTAAGCGCGCTAATCAGCCCCAAACTAATAAAACTTATGGGCTAGAACCTCGATATAATAAATCCGATTTAACAAACCAGTTTCAACAGAACTTTCATTGGAACTTTGTTATATCGAGGTTCCATTGTCTTAATGCTTATTGTAGCGTACACACTAAAATATAAAAAAAATATAAATATTTTATAAAGTATAAATATTTTATACTTTGTACAGGTAAATCACATTTTTTGAAGTGCAATTAGGAATAAATAGCACAAGTAGAATTTTCAGACTAACAAAATTTGTGGCTTTTGAAAAATGTGCAATTGCTCGTGTATTCTGCATTGCACTCAAAATCGTGATTACATAATAAAATTTGCAATGGTGTTAAACTTGAACTTCACTGCTATTAGTCAATCAGAATTGAGTAATTTTAAATGTTCATGTATATTTTTAATTTTTGCTCTTAATTGAATATTTTGCATGGTACCAAAATCTTTCAATTTGCAGCAAAATGTAAACGTCTGCATGATGAGGCAAGAAATGAAGAAATGAACAAGTTTGTCAATGCATTCATGGCTTCGCTTTCAGAGGCTGAAAAGAAGCTTCCCTTTCTGACAAATCAAGCAAGGGCCTTGAAGGCATACTCACAGATAAAGCAAAATGTAAGTGATACTTGTGGAAGTATAATGACAGTTGGTTTCTTAAATAAGAAAGGGCTCTACTGCCACTAAGATATGCTAAGTAAGTGTTCATGCCTCAATGTGTTCATATAGAAAATTACAAAAAAGGGTCTATCTTGCCACAGTCAGAAAGTTTTAATCCAGGGTCCATAATGCACGTCAAGCATTACTTTGTTGTTGGATTTTCCCATCTGGCTGCTCCTCAATGTCTCTCAATGATTTCAAGAAATCGTTTTTACTTCAGTCCTTCTAAAATTTCAGGGTTTTCTAGGACTTGCTGGAAGAAGAATGCTAGACTAATATTTCAGTACTGTTCAGGATTTCTAGGACCAATTTACTGTTTCAACATTGGAATAATCTTTATACTCAGCTGACTACAATAACACTAATTTGGACAAATAGATTAAATGCTAAGTAGGAACTGATCTGACTGTACAGCTGATTGCATTCCTTCAAAATAACAGTTTATCCTTGAATAAGTAATTTCTGATTAGTCACAAAAATCATCATGCTTTATCTGGGTGGTAACACACAAGACACAAGAAAATTATCCCATTATTGTGTGGCAGGGATGTCGTCAGCAGAATCACTTGCAAGTGTTTGCAGCTACATATATATTTTTGTATACTTGTAGCTCAGTGCTCGACCTTAACGGTAGTCGAGTAGAAGTAGTAGTCTTTATTAATTCATAAGATAAAATCTATATCTTATGTCACAAAACTTTAAAATTTAAACTAATTCACGTCGTAATATACAGCTAAATCCAAACTAAAAGTATTAATAACAAAAATATCAAGTTATAAAGCCAGGTCATATTTAAAAATTAGGCGATTAAAATAAGAATTCTTCACTCAATTTGTGTTTAATTTCGGTCAGTGACTGGATTTATGTCTTAGATTATAATCTGTGACCTTCAGTTTAGGCATAAGGTTTCTGAGAGGATGTCTCTCTTGATGTTTTACCTTGTCAAAAATTTTCCTATCTTGTTTTTCTAATAGGTCCACAAGCCCAGTAAAATTTGAGAACCACTAGCCACTTGGCTACTTGTAATAGAAGAGGTTATGTAGATAGTATTGATGAAAAGAGTTTCAACCAATGTTGAATTTATATGACCCAAAAAAGAAATGACAAAAAATCCCTGATACAAGCTTGATAGTCACTATATTGTTCTTAAGAGGTGATCGATACTTGGTTACCAAATGACACCATTTAGCTAGTATATTTTAGACTCCACTAGCCCATGGACCAGTTGGTTAAAAAATTAAGATTGAGTACAGTAGCTATCTAAAAACTGTGCAGTAATATTCACAAACTTTCTTTCTCTGCTTTAGGCATCACTTCCGGACGCACCAACGTTTAGGCAACCCTCATACATCATGTCAATGGCACAGCTCCAAGAGATGTTTCCTTGCATTCCCTATACAACTTTGTTACAGTTGTATAGGGACTGTGGGGAAAATTCAAACAAGGTTGTAGATGCCCTGACTACAGACCAGGGGAAATCAGATGCAGATAGCACTAATTTGGCTTGGTCAGAAACTGCAGTTAGCTCACAGACAACAAAGGAGAGCAGGGAGTCAGAGGAGGAGGACCAGTAATGTCTTTAGATGACTGCATTAATCAGCAACGCCTCCATGACATTTTTCCACAACATAAAGACATTATTAATGATGTATTTTGTTCTTTTACTTTTGATTTTGTTCTTCTTAATTTTTCCAGCAATGATTCCAGTGTTTCTGTTTTAAGTTTCTCTTGTAAACCAGGTGATCTACCACTTGTTTCAAATTGTAGCGCTGATCCACTTTCTTTGGCTCTTTCATCAGCAGCAAGCCATGGAAGTGGGAGAAGGCCATTCCGGTGTTCACACTGTGGACACACTTGCCAGATTTCTGGCGAATTTCGTTTTTGTGCACATTGTGGACACCCATTGGAGGGTAGGCCTCGTCTGTAAAGTATGTAATTGATGGGTTGAGTGCATGACAGGCCTCTGTCATATTGGTTTTCTCTTTCATTAAAACTTGATGAATATTGGCAGCCCAGTCAAATTTTTGTGAGTAGTACATGTAGGCAATAGAGGCAAAGGGCCTTTGCCGCAAGAGAAAGTTTTGAAAATATCAGCTTCAAATGGTTGCATTTTCAAATCCTCTAAGTAATATGCTCTATAAAAGCAAAACTATGGGTTTCTAAGTCTTCATACTTGATCCTTTGTGAAAGAATTTCGAAATAATAATTATTGTTGCCGCTGCAAGAGAATTGACCAATGACCGTTCTAGCAGCCCATTTTCCAACACAATGTTCAAGACATTCCCTCTACAAGAAATGTTGGTATCATTTTTTTTTGTCAATTTGAAGTGGTTGAATTCTAGTATTTGGTATTAGTGACTGGGGATGGAGTGCTAAAGTCTGACGTTACAAATAGGGCGGTTTCCAATTTAGTGTCGAAAGTAATTCTGGTTTTACATTACTTCGCTCTGTGATTGGCCAGGAAAACTCGTGCCACTTTCTCAACCAATGAGAAGCAAACTAAAACCAATTGTGATTTGCACGCACGTATTTTCCCACGCTTTACACCGGCTATGTGTAATTGCTTTGTATTCTGATTGGCTCACTGCACTGTTTTTGTCTGTTGTGGTTGGTCAGAGTAATTGCTTTGGTTTTGGTTTTGATTTTATGGCACTCAATTGAAAAGTGCTCTATTAGAATTTTTGAAATTATGGGATTTGTTGAGATTATCAAAAAGAGCAAGATGACAAGTACTAACTGCCAAAAACCAGCATTTCAAGGCAAATTGGCTCCGAGATATTAGCACCACTATACTCTGCTAACTCCATACAAATCCTTCTAAATTTGACTCAAGTAAAATTTAGGATTTGTATGGAGTCAGCAGAGCATATGAGTGCTAATATCTCGTTCTCAAACTTAAAGTAAATGCTCATATTTGGCAAATTGGTCTTTTTTATCGTGTTCTTTCTGAATATCCGAATGAATCCCATGATTTCACAAATTTAGTTTTTGTGACATCATCACTTCAGTACTCTCTTCAGTAAGGTTTTGAGCACAAAGAAATTTATTTTTCACAGGCAATCTGTTTAACTTTAACTTTCAAAAAATGTTGATGTACTCATGACAGACAGGCAAAACCGTGTTAACAGCCAGCAAATTTGCCCAGTTCTAGGCCGTTAATGAAAATCTGCTCTGAAGAAGGCAGAAAATATTTCGATGTTTGGCTGCTGGCATATTTTGACTGGGCTGAGAATTGTGGACTTAACCTTGCAAAAATTGACAACTTACATGCCTTCACAGGCGTGTTTATCTTTCAAAATCTTGGGCCGTCTTTCCTCTTTTCTTGCTCATCTACATGTAGACACTGCTTGAAGTCTTTCGATTGCCTTTCCTGGTTAGTAAAGAGGACTGAAAGGCTTACAGGAAAACTTGTTTTGTGTGTATGTCTTAAACCAAATTTTTAATAATTATTTTGGAATACATTCATAAATTCAGAAAAAGTGTCATTTTCCTTGAGATATGTTAGAATTTGGCAAATTTTTTTGTAAGAATGTCAGACCAGAAGAGAGCTCCTGTGTTTTCATCTATTTTTTTATTTTTGCTTATGCAAAATTTGGGTTGGGGGGGGGGGGGGGTGGGCAAACAAAATGTATTATGGGAGATGTGGAAGTGGCAAAACAAAACATTTTTTTTGCAATGCTTTAGACTTGCTGTCTACTATGTGAGCATCCTTTGCTAAATACTTATTAAACATAAGGAGGGTGTTCATTAGGCATCCGAGATCGGAGAATTCTCTGGCAACTACACAGAATTCTGCTAAATTTCGCTTGCTCCCTGAAAGAGCTTTACCCTTTCATAATTCTCCTGTTACTGTCACTCTTAACGAAAATCCTCTTAAGTAATTGAGGGCTGAAAGCGAAACTCTCGTATGTGACGATTTAGCGTCGAAATTTCAAATTGCTCGGAATTGGCTGAATTTTGACGGGACTCCATTTTTGTCAAAGAACATTGCCCTGTATTTTGCACACTTCGTTTTCGAAAAAAAAAAACCGGGCCTAAAGTACGTTCACACAGACCGTCACAATTTTTAAACTTGCCAATCTTGTGAAAACAGCTTACACAAGATTCTCTTTCTATATAGCCATGAAGAGTATAGTTCTATTACATCAAGTTGTGGTACTTTTTATTAAGCATCCTTCTTAACTCAATTCTGTAATTTGTGTAGGGCAGTTTTCAATTCAAGTTTCAAATTATTCTAATTTGTTTTTTGCTTGCTTTGCAAAACTCAAGTCACTCACTTTTTAGGCAGTGAGAAGCAAAACCAATAGTGACTTGTGCAAGTTTACTTTCCCATGCTTAGCACCTGTTGTCAGTGGTCAGAATTACTTTGCTTTTGGTTCTATGACACTCAATTGAAAACTGCTCTGGGGCACAGTTAATATATGGAGATGGTTATGAAACTCTACAAGTTTCTTTGTTTCATGTTTATGTTGGCTTTTTTGACTTTGACCATGCAATAAACATGGCTATCTGGAGAAGATAACCAATCAAAAGTTTCAGTTAATTTATTCACAACTAACTTGCAAACCAAAACCAAAAGACTGTGCATGGTCATAGTCAATTCAACATTGATTGCAATAGCACTGTTCTCAGGGTTTCATAAAAGTCCCTTGATTAACTATGTCTAGGGGTATGTAAAACTGGCATGCCTTTTCTTTTTGTCAAAACATTCTTGGTCAGTTATGTCAGATACAAGCACCGAAGGACAACAAATAATCAGAAATAGTACAAGTGTGTGGTCTAAAATACATGGCACAGAAAAATGTGCAACAGACTCGCAGCCTTTGTTTTTAAAAGCGAGTACAAGTGCAGCATGAAACCACAGAGGAAAAATTTATAAGAGAATAGGCCTTATGCATGATTACACGAAGTGTTCAAAATTCATGACCAAGAATTGTTTCCAATATGTTTTTCCTCATCCTCTGGAAGTGCATGCTGTTTCCACTTGGATATTATTTACAATTGTGCTGCTTTGGGAATTTAGGTCATGCTAAAATTAAAGTTTGAGATTCAGAAACAAGGCTTGGTGCTGAAATTAGCTACAACCTTGGATAAAACTGTTGAGAAAATTGAGCTTAGAAGCTTTATTACGTGCACACAGTGATCAATTGAGTTTCAAAGCCCCCCTCCCCCCAATTCAATGTTGTCTGTGCCTCCTAACCGTTTCCCGGACAATGGTGGCTTCCCAACTTCGACATTGAAAAGGGGGAGGGGAGGGAAGTTACTTTAGGGATATTGTTGACAAACACATATTGGAGAAGGATTTTTTGGCCCCAGGAGGCCTATTTTCTCAAGTAGTTCCGTCCAAGATTGTAGTTTGACGTAAACACTCATAAGGGCTCATACATTAAGTGCATATTATTATGCATCTTCACCTTGCATGATGAATGGAAACATTATTGATGAGACTGGAGTATTAAGCATGCACTATATACAACCCGTCTTTTAATGCAGAAACAACCGCCAAATGGGCTTGTTAAGGTGCCAGTCAGTGCACATTTGTACTCCCTTCATGTTTCACTAGAACAGTACACAAGTTAAAGGGATCATGTATTGATGTACAACCCCCAGGGCACAACCTCACGTTAGCCTGATCAATAGTTACAAGCAATAATTATAGAGCAGTTTTCAATTGAGTGTCGAAAGTAATTCTGGTTTTGCTTTGGTTTTGCATTGCTTCGCTCTCTGATTGGCCAGGAAAACTCGTGCCTCTTTCTCAACCAATGAGAAGCAAAACCAAAACCAATTGTGATTTGCACACGCGCATTTTCCCGAGCTTTACGTCGGCCACATGTAATTGCTTCGTATTCTGATTGGCTCATTGCGCGTTTGTGTCCGTTGTGATTGGTCAGACTAATTGCTTTGGTTTTGGTTTTACCACACTCAATTGAAAAACTATTACCTTTGAAACTGAGCTCTCTAAAAACTAAAGAGACTAAGGCCCGATTCATACGTCGCATTTCTGCCGTGTTGAATCTACAGAACCTAATACATAGATTTACATACCGGGCCTTAGGCTGGATCTGTAAACTTTTGTTGCATTTTCTCGAGACAAGAGAAGCACAATCATAATATATTGCCCCGGTTGTTCAAAGAGCAGATAACTTTATCCACTGGATAAGCCTATCCATTGAATAAAACTGCTATCCACCGGATAGTTATCCAGTGGATAAAAAGTCGTTGCACAAAGCCCGGATAGTGTGATGGATAATTATCCACAGGATAAGCCGCTATTCGGTCCGTTGCCATGGTGAATCTCGGCCACTTTTCAGATAATTACTTTGGAGACTGCTGAAAACAACTCTCAAGTTATTAAAAAGAGCTATTTTGCCAAACATCAACTTTATACCAGTGGAACTACTGCGTGGGGTTGCATGGGATAAAACATTTTATCGATAAACAGTCGTATTAGAAATTCTGTAAATTAGAATACCTTATATCTTGAACTTTCACAGTGATTATTAAGTTCCTTGTCAATGCATCCACCCTCATATAAAGCCATTTTCATTTAAATGTCTTTTATAATTTGAAATATGTTTGTTTTGAGTCCTGCGGGCGACTACTGCGGTCTAAAGGAGCACAAAAATGATTTAGCTTAGATTAACCTTTGCCTTCTCGAAAATCATCTAGAATAGAGTTCAGAGTAGGCTTGCTAATACACTTGTAGGAATGACCCACTCGTTAGAAACTTTCCTGACATGAAATTCTGCTGTATCTGTGTTAAAGCAGATTCTGTGAAAAGCCAATTGATTGACATGTTGAAAATAACACTACAAAAGATCGATTTTTCTAGCACAGAAATTGTAAAGGCTGAGGCACACTAGGTGACAAGTCGCTGCAACACGTCGCGGGGACAAGTTGCCACAACAATTTGCCTCGTGTGACAGGAAGAAGTTTTGTGAGAATTGTTGTCACTGCAGCAGAATTTTGTCGCTGCGATCAGTTGCACGAATTCAAACCAGTTTGAATTTGTGCGACTGATCGCAGCGACAAAAATAGCAAAAGCAGCGTTGTTGCAGCGTGTGTACACTTCTGCAGCATGTCGCTACGACAAAATATATATTTCCCATGATTCTCAACAACACATTCAAAATAGCGACTGACCATGTGGAAGATAAACAATCTGAGCTGTGCGATTCTTCTCCTTCAACATGGAATGTAACCACAACTAAAATGATAATCCAGTTCTATAAAGAAAACAGACTCCTGTGGGATAAAAATCACAAAGACTACGGGAAAAAGACACTCCAAAAGAAGACGCTCATCCCTTTGGTTGCAATGCTGGAGTGATCGATGGTGCCAAAAACCAAAGAAGAAATAAAGAAATGATGGCATAATCTGCGTACGTCAGCTTTACGTTACTTCAAAAAGCACTCCTCTGGTAACGATCAGGAAGTAAAATGGGCTTACTGGAACGATATGTCCTTTTTGTGAGAACTTTCTGCAGCTGAAGAGGAAGAAGGATCCAGCTCTTGGTCAGATGAGGAAATAGGTGATTAATTATTAGCCTGTATGATTCTATCGGCTATGTAACAGGTTTGAAACGTAAAGATGTGGGCTTTAGCGCCACATAAAAGGCTAAACTGGGAGAAAAATCTGCCCCTCCAAAAAAAGCAAACAAAGCGGAACAAAAACTGCACCAAAAATAAAAATCTAGACTTTGAAAACTGATCGATGATTTACTTTCATACATACATACATACATACATACATACATACATATGTAATAATACTTTTAGTGAAGACACTGTACAGGATGAATACTTGTCTGTAAATTTAGGTACATAATAAATTGTTCTGAAGAAGTAAGCAGTAAGCTTTAGGATCAGTAGGAAAGATCTGTAATTTAATATGGTTCATATATAATAATGTACATTACATACAATAATAATAATGTTCAATAATTATTATCAAAATCATCATCATAATAGCCTTATTCCATTGAAAGCACCTAATTACATTACTGTATTTTCTAGCATTACTGTTTTTTATTTCCTTTATTGTAACTTACCTATATTGTGCATCTTTTTTCTAGAAATGCTTATCAGCTTTTTTCAAACAAATGTTTATGGAATCATAATATTCCTTCCTACCACCAACAATCCCAAAACAAAATCTTTATGACATCCTGTCTAAGGAGCTGGATGACAAATATGACTCTTCAGAGATTCAGAAAAAATGGAAAGAACTTGAAAAGAAGTTCAAACAAGAATACCGTAGAGCTAAGGTGAAAGGAGAAACCATCTGTTTCAGGAACTGATGAAATTTATAAGCCAACATTTCCGTTTTATGATCAACTGCAGTTTCTAACTAGCATTTGTGAAACAGACGAGACAATTGACTCAATTGAGGAACTCTCCAATCCAAAACCAAGAAAAAGGTCAAAGAGACAAATGCAAGAAGAGAGAGAGGAGCGGAAATTGGAGTTAATGTCTGAAGCTATTCAAGCCATGAAAGAAACACCAGCTTCAACAAGGATGATAAATCAGGGCGGTTCGGTGGAAAATACAGAGGCTGTGGCATTTGGAACTTACGTAGGAATAACTCTTTCAAAGCTAAGCAGGCGAAAATTCTGTCAAGCTAAGAAATGCATTGGTAATATCTTGTATAATATTGAAGAAAGTGAAGAGGCATCAGCCTCTAATATTCCTGTCTATGATCATCAATTTGACCGACAGAGCAGGGCCTCAACACCTAGTAGCTTTGAGACATTTCATGGTAGTAGTTTCCGTCCAGCCATGCTGTACACAAGCAGCTATAAAAATTGATAGCCCTCTACAACATTGATGTTCACTTTTCATACCTTTTTTCGGTAATAGAGATTCAAGGTATATACTAATCCAGTCATTGACCTCCCCCCCCCCCCCTCCCAGGTTTCTTGTGTCATTTTTTGTTGCATTTGGGCTTCCAATTTGTAATGGGCACCTTTTAGTCCAAGAGCCAAGAAAAGAATGAAGAGGAGTTGACATAAGGGATTTTCTTGTGTTGGGTTCTTTGAATGTTATCTTGTCTACAAAAAAAATTGAAAACTTATTTCTTCTGTGGGTCTTAACTTAAGGTACCCCTTTAGCTTGGGTTATAACATATATATAGTTACCAAGACTCTATGCTTAATATAAAACACATTGCACTGAACTCAACAAGAATATTTTATTTCAGAAAATATACCACAAATTACTTTGGAAAGTTTTTCTCCAATGTGCAAGATAAGCATTTAATCACAATGTATTAGAGTCCACACATTTTCCTTTGCCATGCTACGTCTCCTTCATTGTTAAACCAGGTTGTAAACTCTTCACGCATCTCTTTGGCAACTCTTGTGGAATTCCTTGATAAGGAAACTTCAAGGTCCAGAAAAGATTCCCTGAGAGTATCATCTCTCCATGTGCCCGGAATAAACTCACCTGTGTGAAGGTCTTCCTGATCCATTATTGCAAGGGGACAGTACACATGTTTACTGCTTATGCCTGCTCTAAGCCAATTGTGAAGTACTATTATTATATGACTGGCTCTTTCAGCGGTCAAGATGAATCAATTCTCTGCTGTGATTGGCTACCTGCAAGGTCAAGATGGAGCCATCTTGACTGCTTGGGATAGCCCGTTCGTTCCTCGAAAACCGGCAAAAGAAATTTGAATTACTAGCGCCAGGGGAAGCTTTTTGTGAGAATTATGCTCTAAAGAAAATTATTTTGCGAAGTACAGAAGCCATTTCTACTCTTAATGACGAAATAGAGCCCGAAACGAAAATTCAAGAAATTTCGGTGAACCACACCAAAGTTCCAACACATGCACGAAAATTCGCTAATCTAACAACGATATTTCGGTGAGAGTTCGTATGCACAGAAATTAAAATTCAAGAACCTATACATGTAGATCGAAAAAAACGACATTTGTCTTGCCGGAAAAAATAGAATTCAGACTTAACTCGCATTTTATTTGTTTTCTTACAATAATTTTGGTCTCGATGGAAAGCTAAATCTTTGCAGTTTTGATTTTTGCATTCCCCTTGGGCGAAAATGTTCGCAGGACACGAAAAAAACAAGTTAAAAAGAATGCTTCGCTTTACTTTTGTTGTTGTTTGTTGTTTTTTTTCTTTTTAACCTGGAGTAGATGATCGGAGGCGTGTTAGCAATCAGTCTATTTACATAAATTCTCACTTCACTGTCAAGTCGGTTTCATTGAATGAAAGACAATGCGGCAAATCAATCAGTTTCAATGCGCTCTTTCAGTGAAGGACACTTATTGAAAGCAAGCTGTGGACTCTGACCTTAATAAATTAGCACGTTATTGCTTTGTCGGTTCTTCCGTAGCCTTCGCGCAGTCTGTATTGGCCATTAAGGCCTTATTTTGCAACAAAAACTGACACAAAAATTGAAACGCAAAGTGACGTGAAGACATGGAAGCGGTTCTGTCTGGCTGAAGACGAAAGCAGAGAAATAATAGACATACCGGAGGAAGAACTCAACTTGCTGCTCTGTAAGTTTTTCAAAAATATCAAGAAAAAGGATGGCACGGAGTACGAGCCAGGTACTTTAAGATCTTTTCAGCAAAGTATCCAGCGCTCGTTGAATGAAAGTGGATCAATTATTAACATTATCGAGGGAGAAAAGTTCAAGCTTTCTCTTGAAGTTCTGAGTTCTAAACGCCGCCAACTTGTCGTAGAGCACGGAAAAGGAAACAGACAAAAAGCGGCCAGGGAACTCACGGAGGCTGACAAAGACAAGCTTTTCGCTTGTGGTGAATTTGGCATCTCAGATCCGACTGTTTTGCAGCGAACGGTGTGGTGGGTACTTGCTCTGCACTTTGGTTTCCGAGCTCGCGTTGAAAGCCGTCGGTTAAAGTGGGGAGATGTTGCTTTGGAGAAAGACCCAGAAACTGAAAACGATATCCTGGTTTGGAAGTACGAGCAAGGGTCAAAAACACGACAAGGCCAAGACAAGTCACACAGTGTTCATGCTTTTCATCCGAACGCCCAAGCCACTGGAAATGAGCACTGTCCTGTAAAATTGTACAAAGAGTTTGTCAAGCGTTGTCCAGTCGAGATGAATGGACCAGATTCTCCATTTTACCTGGCCGTCAAACACCAGAGAAAACCAGAAGACGAAGTCTGGTATATGAAAAGTCCCCTCGGCCACAACGAAATTGGAAATTTTCTTTCCACAGCTGCAAAAAATGCTGGCTTGCAAGGCAGAGTAACGAATCACTCGGTGCATAAAACCTGCATATCAAGTCTCCTTGATGCTGATGTCTCGGAAAATTATGTGGCACATTTAAGCGGGCATTGAAGTCTTAAAAGTCTTGACGCATATAAATCCGCGTCGTTCGAGCATCAACGGCGAATGTCCCGTGCACTGAGCCGCTCAAACAGCAATCAGAATACAGCTCCCTCTCGTAAAGAAACCACAACTTGTCCCACTGAAACTGTTACCAGTGTAGAATCCTGCAGCTTCAATCCAATCCAAATGGGATCAGGTTTCTTTGCCGGTGCCACGATTGGCAGTTTCAATAACTGTACTTTCAATATTCAGCTGGTGTCAGGGCAGGTTTCAACCACAAATGCATCAGAAGCGATGAACACTACTGCAAAACATCCAAGAATCGATAGTGGTGGCCAGATTGACTGAACATTAGTTATTTGAAGGCTTTACAACCATGATTTGCAGATATAAGCCATTTCAAAGCTCTTTTAAAAGTTAAAAATAAGGGAAAGTTTTCTTTTTCGCCGCCTTGTGCTTTTTGCTAGCTAGTGACTTGATCCATTCAGAAATTTGACATTTTGCTCGTTAAACATTTAAGCCAATGAAATGATTGCACGCACCATGGATTTTGCATGTGAATGGCTTCCTTTCTAATAAACAAATCTTTTTACTGTCTCTAGCGTCCTTTGAGTCATATAATAAATCCTTTATTGACCAAGCTTGTTCGGTCAAGATGGCGGGATATTGGCCAAGTTCTTTATTTGCGTGTCCATAAACGCGGAAAAAAAGAACGAGCCCAATATCCCGCCATCTTGACCTCACACTTGGCCAATAACCCATATGTATTGCTAACGCAATTACTTTGAGTTTTCTGGAGTTAAAAGGTAGGGTACTTGAAGACAGCGCCATCGATTACACAATATGCCTAAAATATTTTCAGAGATCCTTCTACCCCTCGAAATACGATAATTGGAAATTCTCTGTTCTACTGTTAAATTTTTCTGTGGGTAAGGCCGTAACATGTACTTTGCTAATCCAAAGGGTTCGTCCCCTGTTAGGACAAAGGGCACAGGTGTAGTGCGACCTGGCTAGGGTTGGGGCAGTGGAATGTGAAGTGGATTAGTAGGGTCATCTAGTGCTTCCTTGAAACTGCACCTTGCCCAAGCATGACCATCTGGGTTTCTTCCATTTGTTCCAATGTCAGCATAAAGGCATTCGTAGTCCGGTCCAGAAACCACCAGGTCAATTATGTTCTCATTGCCTTTATAGTCATGATAATGAGATCCGGAAAAATGCCGGCTTTTGGATCACAATTCGTTTTCCATTGATTGCCTCAATGTTATTGGGAATATTCCATCTAGAGAGGAACAATTCGGCAATTTCACGACACTTTTCTTCGCTGTTTGGTGTTTTGAGATATTTTTCCTTTAAGGTATTGAGCATAGCTGTGCAAACTTGCATGACAGTTTCTCCAATCGTTGTTCTTCTGATTCGAAATTGAGATGACGATTGAAAACTTTCTCCAGTTGCTAGATACCTAAGGGTTAACGCTAAACGTTCACCAGGAGGGATTGACATCCGCATAGAGGTATCTTGCTTCTGCACTAAAGGACCAATGATGCTCAACAGCTCGATGAATTTACGATGGGGCATTCTCATGTATTCTGCAAATCCACAAGAATCCTCGATAGCCAGTTCTTTAAAAACAGTGTAATAAGCCCCTCTTTCTTCTCTTCTTGACACCAACAGTCGTGTCCAGCATCTTCTTTCTACATATTTATATTCTTCATTATCTAGCATCATTAAACACAGAAGCAAAAGCTTCTTTTTCCTTGACCTTCGAATTCCCTGCTCTGCCATATTGAATTTGAAAACTAGTTCACATTCTCCTCATCCGTGTGCACCTAACGGGCGTCCTGTCACAGTGACTTGTTTAATGAGAAGCAGTACACACGGAGCAACTAGTCGCAGAGACCTGTCGCTGTGACTTGTCGCCTAAGGTGTCTCGGCCTTGAAAACAATAACACACTTGACGACTTGCCCGAAGTTTTACGGTTTTATTTCTCTTATTACCATACCTATTTCAGTTGATAAACGATTAGAAAATGATAAAAACATCAAGTCATTTACATTTACGCCACAAACAAAGCTGTTTCCTCTGCAGTCCGCATATCGCCGTGAAGGAAAAATGTTTGATGTTGGGTTTGACTACGAGCATTTAACATTTGGTACCAAAAGCTAGGTAAGACTCCAGTTCTGACAGAAAAGTATTATTTAATTTCAGCTCTTTTGGCCCAGGAAAACAATTCTTTAAAAACTAAATATTTTAAATCTTTAGGCGGTGCTAGCTAACAATGTGTTGAGCAACCAACGAACAATAACTGATGCTAGATTTGTCAAGCGATAGAAAATAGTACTTAATGTCATCGATTTACAAATGTAAAATATCTCTGAAGGAAAGTACGAGGTCATCATTATTGCTGTTCTCCAAAAAAGTTCTCCCTGGAACGATGGCACAATGCGTGTTTCTCCCAGAAAATAAAATGACAACAGTATTAAAAGATCGATCAATAGCTTGTTACATATTATTTCTTTATTTCGCAGTCAAAGCATCTGTAGGTTTTCCAGGTACTTTGTTTCAATTTTTTTAATTACAGTATATGGTTGACTGTTCGAGCAGCCATGTTTGTTTCTTAACAGTTTTATCCAGTGGATAAAAATTTATGCGACCTACCTAGATGTGGATAACTTTATCCACTGGATAGCGGCTGGATAACACTATCAAAGCTTCGAACAACCAGAATGACGCAAGCAGATAAATTTTATCCGCCGGATAGCAATTTATCCGCTGGATAAGAGTTATCCACTCTTTGAACAACCGGAGCCAATTTGTAGTATAAATGAAGTGTGGCCGACATTCACAAGTGCGACATATGAATCAACAGTTTCATTTCTGCCGCACTTCATTGAACTGAATTCGACATGGCAGAAATGTGATGTATGAACCGGGCCTAAGCTTAACTGTTTTAGAACAGATTGTTTTTAAGGACAGATTGAAGCAAACTAGTTTTCAGCTAAAAGCACAAACTAACTTAAGACTTGCCAGCACTTGCAGTAACAATTTTGAACACTGCGAACAGAAACTTGAGCAAATGCAATTACAATAGCGAATGGGACGTTGGCTTTAAGACGCTCTGCTCACCTTCTCACATAAGCTTTTGGAGTCCCATAAACTAACTTGATTGGGTTGAAATCGTAAGACGATTTTGCAACCGCGCGACACCTACATGGGCAGCTATATGAGTTCGTGGATGAAGAGGAGTTTGATGGTTTACATCAGTGGGAGCACGAACTAACGGATGATGTATTTTCGATCAAGGAAGAAGTTGAAAATGCCCTTGCTTCCAAGACTAAGTAGACTCAAGAAAATCCTGTCATCGATTTGACGGCCAAGGGTCATCAAAGTAACGAAGCCGACAATTTAACCGGAAGTTCAAAAAATCAGGGTGACACAAGCGACAATTTGGTCGGAGGTTCCAACCATCAAGATCAAGCTACCAGTAGTTTAATGGAAAGCTCGAATAATCAAGCTAAAGCAGGCGATAGCATAGCCAAAGGCTCTGAACATGAAAGCAATGCCAGCGATAACTTAGCGTCTACTGGGGATGAAGTACAAGAAGAAAGCACGAATGGTCAAGAAAGTAAAGTGGCAAAGTCAGGTGGTAAGGATGTGACCTCGCTAGTTTGCAGTCCCTTCACAACAGCAGCCAAGAATGTTCCGTTCGATGCATGGATAGACGATCTGTGGAGTTTCAAGAGACCGTTCTACCAGCCACTGTAACTACTAGCCTCACTATCGCGGAAGCTCTTTTGAAGTTGGAAGCTAACAAAGACATCCCATCAATCACGATCCCGGATTTCCATGGAGATCCACTATCGTACACAGATTTCTTGGACCACTTCAACATACACATCCACGACAAAATGCATCTTACTGACGATGCACGTATGATTCAGTTGCGCATGCGCATCAAGGGCAAAGCTGAACGAGCACTTGCAGGCCTTGGTTCAAAAGGCATCATGTACGCAATAACCCTAAAGTCTTTGAAGGAACAGTTTGGTCAGCCCAGTGTCATTGCCAGAGCGGTAGTCAAAAAGCTTACCAAGGGAGAATACATGACAAGAAACAACAGGCAAGCTCTGCAGAAATTTTCTCTAGACATCACGAATTGTTTGGCCATTTTGCATCACCTCGGCTATTACGCAGACATCAATGCCAGTGAGAACTTAAGGAGAATGATCATGCGCTTACCAGCAAATCTAGTGGAGAAGTTAAAGAGTGTGGTGGCAGACTTAAGAGAGAAAGGCGAAGTTCCGAGCTTGCACTATATCGGCGAATTTGTAGTGGAAGATATCCATGGACGCTGGGAGACAGGACCTGACTTTCTCAAGAAACCACCTGATGACTGGCCGAAAGATCCCAATCCGCCTGTAATTGAAGATCCCGAAAGAAAGGCATCCCGGTTTCTTGGTCTTGTCTCAAAGGCCCAAACAGTTGTTGATTCATCTAATTTCTCTAGTTGGACACGACTGACAAGAGTTACTGCCTACATTCTGCACTTCATTTACAACACGAGTTGCTTCCAGAAACCCCATCAACCGTAGGAGTGGACCACTCCAGCCAGCAGAAACGTATTGGATCAAAGAAGCTCAAAGCAGCCTGAAGAGTTGGGAGATTGATTTCGTCAACCTGATACCATTTCTTCACCAAGGAGGGATTTACGAAAGTCTCATCAAACAAACAAAGTGATCCTTGCGAGTCGCAATTGGAAGTCAAGTCCTCTCTTGGAACGAGAAGTCACTCATTAACAGCAGGACACTTGGGTATTTGTCAAGTGATCCAAATGATCCCTAGCCGCTGATGCCAAATCACCTGCTCCTTGATCGTGCCTCCCCTTGTGTTCTACAAGGGCTGTTTGAAGAGTCAACGAATCCCAGGAAGCATTTCGCGTTCGTCCAGAATCTCGCCCAGCAGTTTTGGGAGACGTTTTCTTCGGGAATATGTCCCAACACTTATGCACAGGTCAAAATGGCAAACAAAGGGGCGTCAACTCGTGGTGGGAGATGTCGTGCTACTTGTTGATTTCACGTCCCCACGGGGAAAGTGGCAACTCGCCCTGGGCAAGGAAGTCCACCCTGGCATGGACGGGATCGTCCGAAATGTCCTGGTTAAGACTAAGGATGGTCAATACAAACGATCTGTGCAAAAATGCTGCATCATCATGGAAGCAGAGTGACCCCTCTGTTCCTCAGTTGGCACCCCGGAGGATTTGTTATGAATGACCTTGGACTTTGACTTGTTAATTGATTTGAACATTGATTATTAACTGATTATTGCCACAAATACGCAGGCACTTCCGATCAAGGACACGTGTTATAGATCACATTTCATTTAGTCTTAGTAACCTTTTGTCCATTATCTTGAGTTCGACACGCAGTCAGCATATACACGTACACGGAAAGTGTTAGCCATTTATTTCGTCTCGAGTTTTTACTTGCCGCACGAGGATCTACCCTTCAGGTACTAAGACATCATTTTCAATTTGTATTTTGCTTTATTTCAATTGTAGTTTCTTCTCTTGTTGTAATTTCACATTTTCTGACTCGAGCAAAGTTGTGTAACGCCCCAAATAATGGTTAATGGTTTTCGTTTCAGAATTAAAATATTAATAGGAAATCCTTGTGTTGGCTCATCATTCGAGGTTGTCCATACCAGTGGTAGTTTCACAAGTGTGATATTTTTGGGTGCCAAAATGTTTCTCATGTCTTGTTCATTATGGATAGATGCACTGTCCATCACCAAAAATGAATCGCGTTCAATTAAAGGAATAAAATATTGACTCATACTGTAGTTAAAATGAACCCTGTTGAAACTTCCATGGATGGGATATGCTCCAAGAATTCCGCGGTCGTAGCTGATCACACTCAATACGGACATTTTGTCTCTTTCGTCGCCTCTGTTTGTAACAAGAGGAACATTGCCATTTGTGTGGCATCGTCCAGTAGTTCACACTCCATTGGCAAGCTGAATGGCAGTTTCGTCGACAAAATAAAGCTTTCTTGGGTCCACAGTCCTTCGCCAGTTTACAAAAGCTGTTCGTCATGCGATGTTCTCTGGTGTAAATCTTTCTAAAGGTATCTCGGAAGCCTTGTGCCTCATCAAATCTAAACTCAGAAGAGTTCTACATATTGTTGGAAGCGACGGTATCTCTCCATGAGGCAAATTCAAGTCGTCTCGAAGGGCTGTCTGAATTTCGCTTAAGTACATAAAAGGATCGTGCGTGACAAGTGCCTCCAGGTATGCCACTTTCCAAGGTTGCATTATCGTCAGCGGTGAGCTCCGGTCTCCTGGCAGCCCTCAAAAACTTGTCAACAATCTTCACTGTCACATCGTAAGTACACATGTTTTCAGCCACAGCAGCACCGTAACTACCAGTATGAAAGTAAGAGGCGGCCATGTTTGTTGATTCTCCAAGCCATCGGTTCAGTCCATCAGATTTCGCATGTGTTCACTCCTTAGGTTTTCAAAGCTATTTCTCAAACGAAAAAAAAATAGACTAAAATAAAGAACAGCCATGCCAGTTTTATGCAAAGTAAGCAAAAGTGATGGAGATGATGTGACAAAAAACTAAAGCCAGAATTGCTTTCACTTGTCAATTTGATTGGCTAGTGAAACCAATACCTCGGCTATGATTGCTCCTGATTTGTGGAGTAATTACTCGTCATTTTTCAGAGCCAATGGGTAAACAAACCAAAACCAAAACCAATGCAATTGCGAAATTACTTTCGACACTCAACTGAAAACCGCTCAGAATTACCTTTTAAAAGCTACAGCTGTAGAAAGAAAGACTGAAATATTATATTTTAGATACATGCAAATATATGTCAGGTAACTAAAGACCTGTATTATTATGATAAGTTTCTCTAACTAAGCCATAGAGGTGGCTTTCTTTTTTGTTCTTATTTGGACTACCACAGAACAATTAAGGCAAGGAAAACTACGTGGAAGAAGTACAATTATTGCCATATTACTTGCTTAAGTGGCATGGAAATCTTGTAAACCATTACTACCACATTGTGGAAGGCTTTGTGATGTGTCATTCTGCTGTAGCGGAAGCGATTACTGAAGGGAATAGTCTATATGATAGATATGCTGATAAACCAGGAATGCTTCTTGATGTTCATGATGTGGGCGAAATATTTGAAACAAACCTACACAAGCATGATATGCATATTTCAGAAACGACACCAGTTTGGTTATCACCTTCAAGTGATCCTTTTAGTTGCACTTTGTATTATAATCTTACTCAGTTTTCCCTGCAAAGAGGGCAACATTTTGCTGTTTTCCACAGGAAAAAGTCCCCAATTCCCAAACTTGGTAAACACATGGTATTCTAAAATTACCAATCATTTACCAAATTTGGGAAGAACTGCAACTGATAATTAGTCTTATTGCCAAAGAGTCACCCTCACGAGGACGCGAGGGTGACGAGGCGGCAGCATTATAAAGCCATGTGCGAGTTGATTTTGGTACAGGGAGACGAAATCTCGAATGAAAAAAGTTAGCATGAGGTAATGTAAGAGTGACATCATCGGTGATTGTTTTCGAGTTAGCCAATGGCATCACGGTATTTTTTTATCTAAACCAATCACATCAGGAGGATCATGATCGGTGACAAGATGACTACATTGACCTCATGGTGGCTTGTGCGGGCTTAGGCAGGAAAAGGTGAGTGGAAATATTCATATTATTCACTCGTGAGCGTTGTCTTCTTGCGTGTACTTTAATTTAGTGTTTTTGGGAGCCAGAGTGTCACAAATCTAACACCTAGCAGGCTGAAAAATCGCCCAGCGAGGCTAAAATCGTCCAGCGAGGCAGTTATCGAAATCAGCTCAAAAACGGCTAGCTTGCCAAAACAGTCAATTGCCTTGACAAGATCAGCCAGCGTGCCATTTAAGAAACAAAAAAACAAAACCACTTGAACACAATCACTATAAACTCAATCAGAGGGCGTATAAAGCCTCTTCTTTTATCGAGCTAGTGTGCTCAAAATTACAAATTTGACAGTCACGGTGAGCGTGCCAAAACAGCAATCTTGCCAAAACAACAGTCAATTGTTTACAAAATTGGCCAGCGTGCTATAACTAAGGAAAAAAACACTTGAATATATTCAAATATATTTACTATAAACATAATCAGAGGGAATATAAAGCCTCTTTCCAATCGAGTCACGAGTCACACGACGTGTCGCTGTTAGTTTGTGCTCATCCATTAGCGTTCACAAAAAACAGTCTAAGCTCTGTTTGCCAGAAAGCCACTATCTGTCAAGCTTAAGGGAACTAAGCAAATCAATTTGGATAGTCTTCTTATTCCAAAATTTCAGGGGGCTTGCAGCTGTAGCTTCGTTTGAAAATTATCCGATCAGAAGCGCTCAGGTCCAAAGTCCACTTGCTGAAGTGCGTGCACCGAAGTAACAGCTCACGAGAATTTATTATGCTTCTTCTATTCTGTATGTTCTTAGTCGTAAATCATTGTAAGGGCCATAGTGGTGTGACTAATTTCGATTTTTCACGTGGATATCAAAATGTTACCGTTTTCAGATTCCGCGGGAGATATTTGTCAAGACATATATACCTTATCCTTCTAATGGTAGTTTGAATCCCTTCGCAATTTCTAACAACGTTTGTTTCATCTCTCTCAAGTAATGCAAGGGACTCATATTTCAGCTCTAATCTACACTACAAGTTTAATTCTTATAGACATTTTAAAAAACAAAGAAAAACGTGAGTTTTGCACTGCTTTTTTAAACAACGATTCAGTTTAAAAAAATCGACTGTACTCTGGTTACTTCTTATTTTCTCTGCGCACACAACTATGCCAGTGTTTACTCGTTGGCACTCTACCGCCAGGTATTCCTAGTACATATTGGTAAAAGTATCTTCCCAAGTTTATCGTTTTTGTAAATTGGTAACATCTTGGTAAATAGGGACCAAGTGCAAAAGAAAAGTCCCAAATATGGTATTTCATTGGTAATGGTAATGGTTAATTGGCTCACTGTTAAAGAGAGACTTTATTTCAACGATGCTGTAATGGTATTTAAATGTGTAAATAATTTAGTTCCTGAATATCTGACTAACACGTTTGTTCCACGATCTCATATTCATAGTAGGGTAACAAGATCATGTAATCTGCTCCACATCCCACAATGCCGCCTGTCCTATGGGCAACGTGCATTCATGTATCGCGGATGCAAATTGTGGAATAGCCTCCCAAAGGACTTGAAAGCAGCAGAGAATGTGAACGCCTTTAGGCT
>JAEMWC010001057.1:150000-162500 GCA_016490735.1 Pachyseris speciosa | reverse complement strand
GTTCTTTCCTCATTGTTGACTAAAAGCATTGCATTTTCTCCTTTTCTGTACACCATGTGAGGAACACCAGGTTCTTTTCCAGGCTTTAGAAAGCTTTTACATCTTTAGTGGCAGAAGGGAGAGTGGAATAGTCCTTTCCCAGGATAATTCGCGCACAACGGAGACTGGGCAGAAATATCGTGAAAGCGAGGCTGTGGTAAGAACAGATCTTCCAGCGATGGTCAAAACAATATGGCGGAAACCAACAACGTTGTTAAAACCGATGAATTTAAAAGCTGGAAGAAGCCTGAGCTACAAAAATGGCTCAGAAATCATGGCCTTAAAGTAACCGGTACAAAAAAGGAGCTAGTGATCAGGGTGGAAAATGCGAAATGAGCGGGAGTGAATCCGAATTCAAGTTGCACGCCTGCAGGGTCAAGAGCTCGAGTCCCTCGAGGTGCTCTGTATTGTTGTGTCCCATTATGTCACAGTTTTAAAGGGAAAGTTGTAAATGGAAAGCCGGTTATTACATAGGCTGCCATCTGATTTAAAGCTGAGACGTCAATGGATTATAAAGTTGCGAAGTGTTCGCAAGAACTTTGTTCCGAAAACGGGAACAAGAGTGTGCAGTCTTCACTTTAAAGGAGCTGATGGGCCGAAAAATTGGAGCAAACTCCCAGCATTGTTTCCTTCAAAGCCACAACCGGAATCTCCCACCTTGAAACGATCATTGCCTGATAGATCCAAGGGCTCATCATCGAAATTTGGGCTCAAAGCAACAAAACGTCTATGTCTTGAAAAACGATTTGACGGCAGCGGAGTTACCATTTACAAATCGGCAAAATTTGAGGACAGTTTTCACGATTATTTACCGTCAAACTACTGCCCAGGAAGCATATCTGCAAACATTGTCAAAGAAAATCAAACTGATACCGGTACGTAGTTCCATTCAAGTACAGAGGACAAAAATATCCAAACTAAGGTAGTAACATGTGACGTCGGGGTGCAAGTAAATCTTCCTTCGTTGACAGCAGAAAATCTTAAAGGCAATGACGAAAAGACCAGATTTTTTACAGGAATAGTCAATTTTGGAACTTTTACACTGTTATTTAATAGCATTGCTAAAGTAGCTGGTAAATTGAACTACTGGCAAGGGAAGGATTCTTTAAAAGAGAAATCGTACCTCGCAGATGAAGGGAGACAAAAACCAGGACCTAAGAGAAAAATGAGACTGATTGACGAATTCTTAATGGTGATGATGAGACTCAGGATGGGACTTCTGGAGCGGGATTTAGCAGATCGTTTTTGTGTCTCAACAATTACTGTGTCCCGAACCCTAATTACTTGGTATGCTGTTCTTGCTGATCATCTGAGGCATTTAATTTCTTGGCCTTGCCGGGATGTAATTGAAACGAGAATGCCACAAAGTTTCAAAAAATTCCCTGGCACTCGAGTGATAATAGATTGTACCGAATTTTTCATCGAAACGCCGTCATCTTTAGTAAATCAATCTCTTACATATTCCACCTACAAATCTCATAATACCATTAAGGTTCTTGTAGGTATTAGCCCATCGGGAGCTGTTATATTTCTTTCGCAGTTGTGGGGTGGTAATGCCTCTGACAAACATATTGTGAGGGAATCAGGACTGCTTAATCTGCTGGAGAGTGGAGACAGTATCATGGCTGATAAGGGATTTGACATTGATGATTTACTTAAACCATTAGGGGTTACCCTAAATATGCCTCCAAAAAGGGATTCTAACCGTCAGCTGACAAGGAAAGAGGTTGAGCAAACAAGGCGCATTGCAGCTATTCGCATCCACGTGGAAAGGAAAATGGAGCAAATTAAGAACTTCAGGATATTACAGGGGACTATCCCTGCTACAGAATGGAACAATGCAAATAATCTTGTACTTATCTGTACTGCTTTAACTAACCTTGAGCCTCCTTTAGTTAAATGAATTTAGTTAAAGGAGTCTAAATTTAGGAGTAAAAAGCAAGACACACAGTATTGAAAGTTAGTGAAAAGAATTGTTAACAATAAATCCACATGATCAACAATTTTGTTTCACGGTTTAATGGTGACAATAACAACAAACCAGGTAGCAATATATGGAAAATTTGGCTGTGATAAAAGAGGGATAATTACTTGGTTAGGGAAACCCCCTTCTGACCCTCTCAGTAAAGCCTTTGATACAATGGCCTCCTTAAAAAATGTCATAAGTTTTGGAAGCATTTGCTTCATTCAGAATGTTTGATTAAACTTGACTCTTGTTACTAATAAACCTTTGAGTGTCCATATCACAAAGTCACATACCTTTAGTTTGCAAAGAGCCATTAGACCCTGAATTTGATAGTAGTAAATTGATGTTTTCTTGAGTTTTACCTTTCCCTTTGAGTTGATGTAACAAAAAACTTCTTGTCATGAGCTGCAGCTCTTGGAGTTAGGAAACGCCATTTATAGGGACACTTAATTTCAAGTAACCGTTGATATTCTCTGCAGCCAGGGCAGTAAACAAACCCATCAGAGCTTGCACCAAGATAGGGGAGATCTGACTGAATTACAAGCCCCCTTTCCATGACAGTGAGTCTCTTGTGCCCATTTTTCTTCATGAATTGAACATATCTCTCTTTTGCTACTGACTCATGCTGTGATCCCCATTGTAGAGGTGCAGCTTTTGAAGGGAGAGACCGATACCCATGAGACTCTTGTTTGTAACCCATTATATCCCTAACAACATTATCTGGAGCTGTTGTTGGCCTCATCTTACAGATTCGACCAAACACCGATGCTGTTATTCTCCCTTCCCTGGCTTGCAACCATTTAGGATTGTCACTTTGCCCACGAGTACTGATTTCAATCACCTCTGTCAGCCTTTGACATGGTCAGTGATGCAAAGTAATTATTTCTTTTTTCTTGAAATTCATCTGAGGAATAACTAAGATTATCACTTAATAACTCTACATTTCTAGGAGGACATTTTTGCACTTCAAAGTGTTTGGCAAATTCCTCAATATCAAATTCTGATGTTTCTGCCTCTTCATTTGCCCTGACGTTATCATCACTTGAAATATCAGTATCACATGAAACAACATTTTGCTTTTCTATAACTGTAAAAATTGCACAGTCAGGATTCACTGACTGTAAGTTATCCAGAAAACTGGTGAGGAAAGAGTTGCTGACAGGAGCACCTGCCTTATATAGCCCTGGTTTAGGCACAGCTGCTAATCTAGGCTTTTTGCCATACTGATGTTTCACAGGTTGCAAATTGCTTATTCGCTTGGGGCTAAGCTTTCTCTTCCGGGGCTTGTTCCATTCACATGGCAGTGAAGTGCAAGACATCTCCCCATCATTCATCATATTTGCATAGTCTTCAATTGCAAACAACAATGCTGCAATATCATTACAAGCTTCTCCTAGCCTACGATGTAAACGAGAAATATTTCTTAGAAAGTTACTTCTTGCCAGGTCCCCTAAACCAAACAGCCAGATAAGGACCATCAACAAACACTTTTCTCTTTTAACCAAGCACAAATGTAGGAAAACAAGAAAGGATGTAAAATTATAGTACCACAAATTGGTAGATTGATGCAGTTTACACATCATACACAATGCAAAAGAGCTAATAAAGGCAAGATCTTTGATAAGTAGTACTTTTTAGATGTTTTAATTAAAACTTTTAAATATGATGTGAGGTAGGATTTTTACTATGATCTTTTAAATGAAAAAGCTTATATTTAAAATAAATGATAGTGTTATTTTTGTTTTAATAATAACGTCCCCTGTTGTAACATTTTGGTTGCCCTTTTGGTATTCCTTTCATAAGCCTTATTGGCTTTCCTGGGCTTCCTTGCCTTATAGATTAATATTTCGTTAATATATTTAGAAATGGCAAAAATCAACAAACAAATAAAATTTAGTGCTTATCATGCTGAGGGCATTTGACACTTACGTACTATGCAACTTACCCAGCTATGCAGTTACAATCGGCTGAAAAAACATTCGCAGTGTCTTTGACTATAGATACCCAGGTGTTGTACACTCGATCAGTTTTCATAGATGGTAATACTTTGGCCCTGACAAAACAGTAACTGCTTCTATCGTTGATGAACGCAAGCTCGATGTCTTGAACGTGGCCATCTTTGAAAAATTTGTAAGCTTTTAGCTGCTTGAAACAGTGCATGTCCTCCTTCTTGTAGAACTTACAACTTCCAAACACGAGATAATTCATTATGTCTTTACTTGTTAGATGAGGAAGCCTTGACAAATCTTTAGTCCACGATTTTAGATTCTTTGGATCAGGGAGGATCTCTGTCGGCGTACTCAGCTTTTCAACAGCTCGTTTTATAATCTCCTTCTTCTCACGTGCAATTCTTTCAACGACTGTCTCAACTCCCGTTCGTTTCGCATTTTCCACCCTGATCACTAGCTCCTCTTTTGTACCGGTTACTTTAAGGCCATGATTTCTGAGCCATTTTTGTAGCTCAGGCTTCCTCCAGCTTTTAAATTCATCAGTTTTAACAACGTTGTTGGTTTCCGCCATATTGTTTTGACCATCGCTGGAAGATCTGTACTTACCACAGCCTCGCTTTCACGATATTTCTGCCCAGTCTCCGTTGTGCGTGGATTATCCTGGGAAAGGACTATATTCAATTTCTGCTCCACGATCTCTGATGTCCTGGAATATATTTTCTCGTTGAGATTCAGAAATCTCTTGAAATCCTTTGTTTTCACTACCAACAAGTATTTCCACCTTGAATATCAGTCAGACTTGTCATGTGCATGTGCAATCAGATAGTTACCTTTATTTAATGACGAAAACTGTCTTAACTTGACGGCTGAATCAATTTCCTTCTGAGTTAAAACAGGTGCATTGTTTCTGTTCCTTGTTATGTCTAAATTCTGAAGAACTTCTCTCCTTGTTTCATTGTCACTGTATGTCTTCTCAATGTTGCGACGATTTGTTGACTGGTTAACATACCTTTTAACAGCTCTTTCTAGGTCAAAAACCCAATAATTATGTGGTGATGAAAAACGGTAGATATCATCTGCAACATGAATCAAATTGTGCTCTGTAATGACACAAGCTTCCAAACCAAACACCTCCTCAACCAAAATATTGTGGCGCCAAGCTAATTTGCTGAACAGTTCAATGTCCCTGTAGGTCCACCCATGGGTGCGACAGCAGTTCAAAACCATTGTAACTATCTGCACTAGTAGTTTCCAACACTGAAATTCATTAGCAGGCATTTCGTCATATAAAATAACTTCAGAGGCTGGAAAGCAGAATTTTTGATAGTCTTCTGCTTTCCAGTATCCAAGTCGCGACGTTATTCCACAAGGGTATCGAGAGGCCCTCATTTCTGGAGTCCATGGAAAGCTCGCGAGTCTTGATTCAATGAGGTCTCTGTTTACATTTCCAGTGTCAATTAAGCGTTGCAAGTGCTTCTTGACTGGATTCATTGGTAAGTTATGCATCAAATCAATAGGGGTGTCAAATAGTACATCAAATCCATAAAGGTCATAAAGAATAGCAAGTTGGCTTAAACCAGTAAATCCACTGTCCCTTGAAACCCTGATCCATGCTGCTCCTACTTCTTCATCTGCAATCTTCATTTGTGGGAATGATGCCTCCATAGTTCTACTAGGCCATTTGTGTCTTGCATGATATCTCCATTCGCATAATAATAATGAGGTAACCCAGGCTATAACTGTTTAGCACAAATTTCACATCACTAAGGGCTGAAATATTATTGGTAATTCCCAGTTGAGCTGAGATTGGTGTGTTTATGGGTTTCCCTGGCTGTCATGGTATTTTCCTGGTATAATGGAACTTGCAACAATCTCCTTTTTTCTTGGGAAAAACGTTGGTAATACGAGATTCCCAAGAACAAATTAAATTGGGAATGATAATTTTACCAAGCATTTACACTTACTTGGGAATTGCTTGATTTACCAACGAGATAATTTATTGTAACTAAGATTGGGAATTCAGATGTTTCCTGTCTATTGTTGGTATTTTTAAATAATGGTAAACAAATTGGCATTTTCTTGGTACAAAATACTTACCAATGTCCTTTTGCCTTGAAAAATCTTGGTAATGTCAAATTACCAAGAATAAATGAAATTGGGAATGCTCGATTTTACTAAGTTTGGGACTTTGTTGGGAATTAGATGATTTAACAAGAAGAAAACAATCTTTTACCATGGTTGGGAATCGGGGATTTTTTCCTGTGAGCTGTGAAATTCGGTCTGCATTTTGGCTTACATTGGCAGCCTGCTATTTTGAGATCCGTTTCTTGAAGTTAAACATTAATGAAAAAATGAAAAATTTCGAATGGAAAACAAGACATTTCCAAAATAATATTGACATAAACTGAAAGTTACTAACATAATATAAAACATTAAGAGTCAGCTACTCTGCAGACCAGAATTCTTTAATATTTACTTACAGGCACGTTTGTTTGTTTGATTATAACATTGTCTTAATACATGTTGCATGTATTAATAAATTCTATATCAATTCTATTTTGTATGTGAACCTGTACCGAAGTGTAGTAATAATATGACTGTAAGGACTGCATTAATGGGTTTATTTCTAGATATTAACAAAGTTGAGTTTTAATTATATTATCTTGCTTTAGTAATACATGTCATGTTCATCTAGCTGCAGATATGGTATTGCTTTTTGTGATACGGTAGGATATGGAGTCGGTTGACGGTTCATTCGTCCTAAGTGTTGCAAATTTCTCAACTGTTTCTGATAGCAAATTTAGCGCCCCACTGCAGCTTATTCAGGTTTATAATTAACTTCAAGGCTATAGTTATAAATTTGTATTGTTTTCCTGTCAACTTACCTTGGCCACCACTGGCCTAATTATTATCTTGTAACAGCCTCATTGATGCTTTGCAGTACTTGTTGAATTTGTAATACTTTTATATTAAGAGCAACATTCCTGCTTTGTATTGCATTTAACATGTAAGTTACATCTACATGTAAGTTCTTCCTAATAAAATGGAAAGGTTGGAGTTATTACTTTTGTCTGTTCTTGGCTTACACAGATCGAGAGGGTTTCCTGCTTAACTTGTAAACGAATCAATAATTATTAAAAACTTTCTTCAACCTTACTGAATTTCTTATAGTTTGAGCTATTCTTTCTGATGTGAGCTGTTTAATGGGAAATGTTTTTTGTTTAAGGAAGGTTTACAATTATAATAATGATTATTGTTGTTGGCTTCAGTCCCAATAAAATCATTTTTGATGAAAATCAGAGCTCCGCACAGTAGGATGATTGCAAATAAATTGGGAATCAAGGTAGGTCGAAATTGGGGCTATTCTTAAATTCCGATTTCAAGTTAGATTTGGATTTTTATTGGTAATTTTAAAAACCCAATGTAAAACAATTTGAATCACCAATTTGGAAAAGTGGTAATTTCTTTATGTTTCCCAATGAAATCCCATTTTTGTAAGTAATTTCCAAATTTTGGGATATAGTAAAATACCCAAAAATGGGAATTGAGAATACCCAACAAGATGGACTTTGGGAACAGTCTCACGTTCCCAATTTATGTATTGTTTGGGTTTTTATTGGGATTATTTTAAAAACCCAATAAGAACCCACTGAATTACCAACATGGGAATCTGCTTTTTTTCCTGTGCATGTAGGTGAGCAACTTTCACTGCTCTGTTAACGTTTGTTGTAGAAATGTAGTGGCAAACGAAATTCAACCATGAAACAAACTGTACCATATTTCTTCGGTTTTGTTTCTGTCATTTGGCAGCTGGTGGCAAATTCTCTTAGATGATTATAGTTGAAGCAACTCACTGGATTTTAATAGGTTGAAGATTTGTTGCGTGATCATCAGCAAACCTGAATTGAATGTTAAATAAGTCATCTCGGAGCTGAAGAACAAAATTAACTTAGTACCGATTGATACAAACGTTTTTACACCATGGTATACAGTTTAGCGTAATTTTATAAAAGCTATACTAATACGCTGACAATGTTAAAGAAAAAAACTTCCCTTACAATGTGTATACTGGTGTTTTGTTATGATTTTATAAAAAGATGTTAGCCTTCCTTGTTATTAATATTTTGGCTTCATTTGATGTTCGTCAACAACAGATCTGGAAAAACCTAACCAGCCTGCCTTAAGCCTACGTTGCTTTAACCAACATGTTGAATGAAAAGTTTTGAATTGTTTTTCGTTTTAGACAATTTTAAGACATTTAGACCTATTTTAGACATTCTCGAGACTTTTATACTGAGGGAAATGCTCTTGATAAAAAGTCTCGAGAATGTCTAATTATAATCTAACAAGGTCTAGCTGTCAAAATGTCTAGAAACGTCTTTCATTTTAGCTGAAATTATTGACATTTCCAAGACTTTTCTTTGAAAGAAGCCGCCAGACATAAAGACTTTTTCAAGACTATTTTCAAGATCTATTCTTGACAATTTTTAGATCTACGCATTTGGCACGGGCTTGTTCAGTAAGTAATCATTAAACATCTGATAATTTTTGTTATCACTCATATTCACACTGTATCCACTTTGGAATTACTTTTTGACTTCAGTTGATACATATTTAGGAAACCATGTATGATACAGTTGTGTATTTCATATTTTTAAAGTTAGGTTTAGTTCAACATCTTATTAAGGTTGCATAGATGGGGGTTTTATTTACAAACACATACAAACACTCTTATTAAACAATTCAGATATAGCAATAACTAGAAACGTCAAACATAAGCAATACATGAACTGTAACAGACTGCCTTTCTAAATTGCATGCAAATGCTTAGTTAGCTGAGTTGATTTTTTACACTGATTCTTTTCCCACAGGATTTGTCCTTGCTAAACATCCAGGGAAGACAGTATACAAGGAACTTGTCAATGAACCAAACGTATGGAACGCCAAGGGTGACAAAAGGTTCAAAAATAAAATATAGGATATACTACTGAATATGTGCCGTAATGTGTTATAAATGGGTTGAAAATTACTCAAATATGGTCCATAATGAGCAAAATATGGGCTTCTTGAAACTCGATATATATGTTGGTGCAGCATCAAATATATATAGGTTGAAATTATAAATGTCCTCGAGCCTCTGAAAATCTTTGTTACACGTGGCCACGCGCGTGACGTGGGACAGGTCGAGGAAGCATTCGCCATTTTGGAATTGATCATGGACTATGGTTATCTTGGTGACTTTTTCAATGGGATTCCAGCTATTATTTTCCAGGCTCGTCGGCATATACATGTTGTAAATTTTTATTTTCAGTTAATCTTATTTTTTCGCTAGTTAGTTTTTTTTTCTAACTAGTTGATTTTATTTTTAACTGGTTAATTTTTTCTAAACTAGGTTTTCTATCAACTGTCTAAAGAGGGATTTAATTTTATTACCAAAGACAAGATAGTGGTACCAAAAAGCGAGTTACACAAAGTTCTCTGCCAATGCCATTCCTCTACAGCACACAGAGGAAGAGACAAAACCAACAACTACGTCAAAGGTATTTACTCTGAAATCCCGCAGCAAGTAGTATCTTTGTTTACCAGCTTGTGTCGACTCCATCCCAGCAGACGAGTATTACTGACCACAAGAAACGGCCCATAACAAACCCAATACATGCTGTAACGTTTCTGTCACACATAGAAGTTGATCTTATTGACTTCCGAAATCTCAAATGTGCATGTGATAATACAAGCCACCAATGGGTCCTGCACATTAGTGACCACCATACAAAGTACTCGTGGTTATACGCCTTATACAGTAAAACGGCTGAAGAAGTGTTAGAGAAATTGGAAGCATTATTCTGGGTTTTTGGGTTTCCTCACCCCCTCCATACGGATAACGGCAAGTAATTTAAGAACAAAATGATGCAGGAATTTTGCCAAAAGCATGGAATAAAACAAGTACATGGGGCACCACGAACACCCCAAACACAAGGCTTGGTAGAAAGAAATAACAGGACAGTGAAAGAAAACTTAACCAACATTCTGAAAGAGATTCAAGCTGACCTCAGTTCATGGCGTTCAAAACTCGGAGAAGCAGCATTTAAAAAGAATATCACCACCCACAGGGCTGTCAGAGAGACGCCCTATCGCCTTGTGTTTGGAATTGATCCTAAAAAAGAAGTCCAAATGAAAGTCACAGCAGATGATCAAACAAAATTGTCTGAGGAAGAACAAGAAAGCAAAAAGAGAAAGCATATGCAACAGAAGAAAAGAAACGGAAATCCTCACCCACTTGTGAACCTGAAAGCAGGAAAAAATTGAAAAGTGAAGCCAACACACATCAAATGGATTACAATGAGAGAATGAAAAAGTCCAGGCCAAAGGCTAAAACTCTAAATGTTGGACATTATGTTAGCATTAAAATTCACAAAGCAGATAAGACACCACTTCATCCAAATGTACTCATTGGGGAAATTTTAGCATTTGAAAATGATTATGCCAAAGTAGCCTGCAAATTTGGAATCATTTCCACCCTCATTTCACCAGCTAGATCGGTTAAATGTCAAGCAACAAATATAGTAATCAGTAAAGATAAGAATATAACATTCACCAAAGCATGCAAACTGGCAAGAAACCAGTAGAACCATTTGGTTAATTTGCTTTACCAGTTAAGTAAGAAGTTTATATTCCTAAAAGACTGAAAAGATTCATAATGACTGTAATGAAAGCAATTCATTAAAAACATTTTGTCTTTGGCTGTTATTTGTAGTTGTTGTCATGAATATGGTAAGTAACCCTAACCCCAGCCCTAACCCTAACCCTAAAACCATAATGCTTAGGCCTAATCAGTAAACCCTGGCCACAATAATATCAAGCTCTTTTAAAACAACACATTTGGGAGATTAGAAATTAAGACTGAATATGCAGGTGGTGTCATAACAAAAATTAATGGAGGAAAATACTTTTATTATTAGAAAAGGCCAGTTGATAAAACCATTAAGTACCTACTTACCAAAAATGTAACTAGTTTTAAAAAGGAAATAACTACTTGATACAAAGAGAAACCTAGTTAGAAAAAACTAACCAGTTATAACATGAAATAATATAGTTAGAAAAAAACTAACCAGTTAAAAAAATGAAATAATCTAGTTAGAAAAAAATTAACCAGTTAAAAATAAAATCGATCACTCTACGAGACACATACTCAATATATATCTGCTATCAACTGGAAACTCTGCGTGGTCATGGGAGGCCGAGGTTTTTAATCAGCGACGATCAGATATGACAAGCCATCCACAACTCCTACAAACCTGTTGCATGAATGTAGTAACCTTTCACATGTAGTGTTATAAGATTTAGCTACTACAGTTTCGCTCTAACTAGTAGGTCTAGTAGGTCTTTTAAAGATCTGCCTCTTTTATAAGAAATAATTGGATGTTCATTAAACATTTCTTTAAGTTTAGGTTGTGATTCTATGAGATGCCATTTATACCCCATTTATCCATTAGAATGCGTTTGAGGTTTGGCACACATGGGTTGTATTGCATTACAAAGGGTAGTATTTCTTTATGCGCTCTAGTATTTTCTTTGAGAGCTATCTTTCTATCAGAGAATCTGACTTCCGAGAGTGTTTTATCAATAAGGTTGTTTGGGTAGCCTCTCGCCGTAAGGCGTAGTTTGAATTTTTTATGTTTTCTGTGAAAGTCTCCTCTGAAAAATTAGTTCTTAGTAGTCTAAGATCTTCACCCTTCAAGACTGAAGCCTTTTTTTGACCTCGGGAGGGTGACAGGATTTAAAGTGCGTGTACTGGAATGTTTCAGTAGGTTTAAAATAAGTGCGCATGTTAATTATTTTCCAAAGTCCTTTTTCTCAAGTCCGGAGTCCCTCAGATAGCATGCCTTCTTGGCAGGACGTTATTTGCTCTGGCTGGTGCGGCTCTGCTCTGTTTCTCGTGAGGGCGTTTGCTGCGTGATTCTTCCTCTGATTTCTTTGCTGCTTTGTTTGGTGGGGTTGGAGGTTCTTCCTCTCCTTCGTCTTCTAATGCAGTTTCTAAGATCTTATCTTCTTGCGAGTCCGTGATCCTTGCTTAGATGGCTCTTTGAGAAAGCCGCTGGCGTCAAGGATGTTATCTGACATCTCTGTGTCGTTCATTTTTCTCTGTGTTTTGTGTGAAGCTTTGAATTTCTAAAGCAAGACCGGTTTCTTTCCTATAGCAGAACTCATCAGTTGCTGCTAATTAGAGTAACTGAGTGGCGAACCAGGCGGTTCGTGGGACCCACAATTGTGCTGTCATGGACACGCGTGCGGCCATGTGTTACAAAGATTTGCTGAAGATCGAAGCAATTGATAATTTCAACCTATATATTTGACGTTGCAACAACATATATATCGAGTTTTAAGAAGCCTATATTTTGCTCATTATGAACCATATTTGTGTAATTTTCAACTCATTTATAACGCATTACAGCACATATTCAGTGGTACAGCCCATATTTTATTTTGAACCTTTTGTCACCCTTGCCGCTCCATACAAATGACAAGTGCCACTGCTACCAACGGAA
>JAEMWC010001057.1:132500-135000 GCA_016490735.1 Pachyseris speciosa | reverse complement strand
ACATTCTTTTGTATGAGTTAGTGTAGAAAGATATGTAGCCGTTATACATCCTTCTTACTTGAACTGTCTCGATACTGTGACAGTTCGATGGTGCTTTCTGGTGACTGGGAACAGCAATTCAAAGCATACACATTCAATGAGGTATTCAACAGCGATACCGTTCACATTATCATTTATGCAATGTAAAACCTCTCATTAACAACTTGTGAGGTCTTCAGTACTGACCACGGCCAGCTAAAGAAGGCAATACTGTTTAGATAACGTCTCGCCACGATGTATCACTCTACTGTTTAGGAAACGGCATAGTGAGCCTCTTCTCAACAAGGCAACTTAACGCTTACAATATTCTACACCTCTCCACCTGAACGTGAACCAAGTAGTCCTTTGTGAAGAATCACAAACTACCTTAACCATCCTAACCCTTTTGTAACAAAAAATTAATTACATACAGGGTGCGACAAAGACAGTGTCCACTTGCCCCAGACAAGTGGTTTTCGCCAGTGGACAAGTGGGTTATCAATCTTACTTGTCCTTTGGACAAGTGAATCTTCGGAAAATAATTAAAAACAAGGTGTGTTAAATGTTTCAGTGGAGAAATTAGGACTGGGTCGGGCAAGATGTCAGGTTAGACGTGTTTTTGTAGCTCCGGTTTGGGAAGCTATTTATGGCCGATAATTCTAAGAGGAAAACGTGGAAAGGAAGCTCGACATCATCTGAAGAAGAATCCTTGTCGCCAACAGACAAGAAACTTAAATTTAATACATCTCTGACGGAATTTGAAGCGTTTAGTGAATCACACGAGGCGGTGTCCGTCGTCAATATGGCGGATTCGGCACTTACGGCAGAGTCGGTTTTGCCGAAACTTGAATTGGTCTTGCAAAAATTATCCAATTTGGAATTGAAATTCGACAGTATGGAGCAGTATGTTAAGCCTGTGAATGATAAAGTTAGCAATCTGCAAGTGAAAGTAGAATGTTTTGAGGAATTTAGAAGAGACGGCAAAGTCAATGAAGGAGCTAGAAGACGGAATGAGCTTTGCAAATGATGAAACGGAATCTTTGAAGGAGAAATTGAGGAAAATGGAGGCCGAGTTTAGTCAACTCAGAGATGAAAAGGCATATATGGAGGTCTACCAGCGACGTGAAAACCTGCCGTTTTTCGGAATTAAAGAGGCTTCCACCAGGGACACTGAGGAAGATACAAAGACAGTGTTGCTTGATTTTTTGAAGAATGAACTTCGCACGGACAATGCCGATAGCTTTGAATTCCAGAGGGTCCATCGAATTGGAAAGCGCAGCTCTTCTGAAGGAAAGCCGAGGCAAATCATTGCTAGGTTCCTACGATATCCAGACCGAGAGAGTGTCATGTCCAGAGTGAAGGAATTAAAAGGCAAAGAGTTTGGCATTTCAGCGGATTATCCTAAAGTCATCATTGATCGTAGGAAAAAGAAAATGCATTTATTGAAGAAAGCGAAAGAACAGGGTAAGACCGTTTTTTTTAGTAGGGCAGAGCCTGATAAACTGTATATAGATGGTGTTTTAGTATCGTGATCCATATTACTCCCAATCAAAGGCCATATAATTTACGAACAATGTGTTGTTAATATTTTGCTTCCAAAGAAACCGGAGCAGTATGTAAATGTCTGTACATGTTATAATGAATGCAAGACCCGTTTTGCTAGTAGCGTCATTAACAGCTTTTGCTGGCTACTGTCTTATTTTTTTAATTAAGTGTTGTAATCTTGTCGTGTTGTTTTTGTCTTTTACTGTAGTTTTTGGTGTGTTAATTAAGCAGTGGTTTTGTTTGAGGGACGTGCGGGACTCATATGAGCGCTTTCATATTGGCAATATTTCTTCACTCGTTTATCAATCCGTGTTATTTATTGCATTGCTCATCACAGTGTATGAAACGTAATCTTAATTTTAAAATGTTATCGTTGAATGCTCGAGGGATTCATTCTTTCGAAAAAAGAAAGGCGCTTTTTCATTGGTTAGCAAAAGACAAATCTGATATAATATTTTTGCAAGAAACGTACAGCACTCCTGAAGTAGAAAATATATGGAAGTCACAGTGGAGGGGAGATATTTACTTCAGTCATGGTTCGGAACATAGCAGAGGAGTTATGATACTTGTAAAAGAGGGACTTGACTGTGAATTTAAGGTTTGTTGCGAGGATACACAGGGTAGATTCATCATACTTAAAGGCCTTATTCAGGGTCACGAGTTTGTTCTTGCCAATATTTATGCAGCAAATAGAATTAATGATCAATGTATTTTCTTTGAAGAAATTCAAACTCATCTTGATGATCTGGAAATAGAAACAAATTGTGAGATAGTTATTGGGGGAGATTTTAATGTGATTCTCGACACTAGTATGGATGGGGTTGGTGGTAAACCTAAACTAAAAGAATCATGCAAAAAGATCGAAAATTTGTGTTCTTCTTTTGACTTGATCGATATATGGAGAATAAGAAATCCAGAAGTTCAACGTTTTACGTGG
>JAEMWC010001057.1:105000-127500 GCA_016490735.1 Pachyseris speciosa | reverse complement strand
GCTCTACCAAAACTGGAAGGCCTCAAGGATTCTGATCCATTGCCCATAACAGCTACTTCCAAGCCAAGTTCCAGTCAAACTATAATTCTGAGTGGCCTCTTCAAATGTGGAAAGGACAGTAATCTTGATGTTGTACTGAACAAGGGAAATGCGATGGGGATGCGACAAACATTTTCTAACTTTCTAACTGATGCTATTGCCTACACTGAGAAGAGATTTTCCAGCCTGTCTAAACCCCCAATGAATTACTTTGAAGTATTTGATCCTACCAAAGTGCCAGGGGAGAGAAAGCTGAGAGCCAGTTTTGGCAATGACAAAGTGGCTGCATTAACTGATCACTTTAGTAACTTGTTGTCTGATGATGAAAAGGAAGGTGCTGTTTTACAGTGGCAGGAGTTGAAGATTTACCTCTTCAAGCAATGAAACCCCTTGAAATCTATGCCAACTTAAGCACATTCTTGTCTTAGTTGAACTAATGCGCAGCCTCTCCCCTTCCACTGCCAAATTTGAAGACTCGAATGGAGCAGAGAACCTTGTCAGATCTGCTGAGGATCAAAGGAATGGACTGTGAAATTAAAGACTTTGACCCTAACCCAGCAATTGAAGCTTTGCTTCTTGGTGCCAAGACAAAGAGGCATGCAATGAAAAGAGGCCATGATGCACTAGTGGTTGTCCCCACAGATGGCCCATCTGTTAGTGAGTCCTTCCAAGCTCCTCCTCCCTTGCCTCATTTGCCTGAGTTACCTCAAATAGACAGCAGCTCTGACAGCGATTCAGAGTAGTGAAAAGGGGGAATTTCAAATATCCCATGACGCTTTGCGGCTTTTTTATCACTGTTTCTCACGCGCTTTCAAGCATTCCGCAGGTTCGACAGAGAATTCTGTTCAACGTTTTCCAGCGACTGAGGTTATTTGAGGTAAGTTTCAAAGTGTCGTTTTATTTATTGATGCTTCTTCGACATAATGGAATGCTTCAGTGTTCAATAGACCTCGTTTTTGCTCTGTTTAGGACGTCTCTTTGTGTCTGTTTTGCCTTGCAAATGAGGGAATGGCTGACTGCACTCCAACAATTGGGTAAGTGAGCTTGTTTGAGATGAGGTTTGCAGTCACAAATTATTCATGTAGGCAGATAAGGGATGCCTGATATCAGAATGCTGCTTTGACTTCTTTTGACTTCACGATTTCGGCGGGTTTCACCGTTACGAAAAATGGCATTTCTTAACCGTTTGTCCGCCAAAATGCAAAGTGAAGGTGTCAAATTCTGTCATCCAAATACCGCGAAGATGGCACCAATTTCACCTTGTGCTCGCCTGCTAACCTTTATTTATCTCGGTAAAAGCGTTTTCAAAATGTCTGTGTAGTTTGATTCCCTTTGTATAATAAAAGGTCTGTATATCATTCTTTTAGATGAATATCCGTTTAATGCACATGGATGGATCGCAGAAGCGATTGCACATGGTGACTGGCAACACTCCTCACAAGCCAGCCGACAAAAAATCTCGCGAGGAGAGTGCAAGTTGCAGCTCACCCGTTAGGTAAACACTTGGGTTTCAAGAAAGGGCAAGCCCTTCACGGAAGGTATTTACCATTTTTTTGTAGCAGTGTGTTTTAATTAAAATCTGTTTACATGCGATTTTGTATGAGCTTATACTGTATGTAACTTCAAGCTAAGTTTCTTTTCCTGATTGTAACCTAAGGTTATTGAAATGAAAATTAAATCTTCTCAATTGTGTGGTTAGAAGGTTCATTTGTGTTTCTCTCTCTGTCGTCAGGCATCACGTTGCCTCCTTCAAAAAGCTAGGTTGGTACGATCACCGAAAAGTCCAAAGCAGTTGCCATCGACCTCAAAGAGGTCTTTTACGTGGCAAAGGAAGGAACAAATCGCCTTGGTACAGTTTGTTGCTCTCTTTGAGGAATTAAAGAAAGATGGCTCTGAGTGGCCCACATTTGGCAATTGCCATGAGTATTGGGACCAAGCTGCTGCGTTCATTCAAGAAACCACGGGGACTGAGTTTCGAAGATCTGGTGAGTCGAAATAATATTAGATGTTTATTCATTATAAAAATGGTATCCGAGACATTCTAACTACATGTATTTACGAATATTTCTTTTAATTGGTTTTGTACCTTCCTAAATTTATGTTCCTTATTAATTTCCTCAGTTTAATATTAGTTCTTGGATTGTTATGCTATGCTGTTGACTGAAAATTGCTTTAAACTTATAATGGTATGGAAGAATAAAAAATACAATACCCAGTAACTTATGAACATGTTATCAGCTTCCCTGTGCGGTCGACTCCCGGGCCAAGCAGGGAGATAGGGAATAGGGGGTAGGGGGTGGGTTGAGGGAACACTAGGAGAAGGATGGGATTCTTTGGCTGAGGGTAGGAGAAATCTTGACACTGTTTTACGATCAAAGATTAGGGGGTGGAGGAATTCACGTTTCAAAAGGATGTCACATGGATTTCCTGCTGAGAGAACCTCACCCAGGGGACTTTGTCTTGAGAGATTCCCTCCCAGGGAAATTCCTCAAGTTGGCTTGACTGAAGTTAGAATCCCCTGGTTAACCTGAAGGTCAGCCCCACGGGGAAGCCAATGGCATGTGCTTTATACTGAGATAGGAAAAGTGCAAAATCTTTAATATAAGCTGGTCACAAGCTTTGAAAGCCCTGAACATTCATCAAAATGTGCATTCTTGAGGCCAAACTACCAATAACTGGGCATCTGTTAAAGGTTAGACTGTGATAAGTTATTAAAAAGCAATAAATTATAGCATTTACACAATTGTGCATATTATATTTTTCACCGTTACTTATGGAGAAATACCTTGAACTCATACAGGTAGCAGTATCCAGCAGCGAATCGTGTGTGAATTAAAGCGCAAATTTAAAACTGTGACAGAGGCAGAAGATGCCCTTGGTATCACAGTGGAGAGTTACATGGAAGAGTCACCACGCAACCCTGCAAGTTTACCAGAGGAACCTCAACAGCCTGTTGTGTCACCAGCATTACTCCGAAAAATGGAGAGTCTGACTGCTGATCAAATCACCGATATAGTAGTTGAAGGCCTGGCCTCTCTTGGGTGGAACAAAAGAGGAGATTCATTTGTATCTACAGTAACAGACATCCTGTGCAACATGTTTGAAAAGAAAGAGGTTCTTGATGTGATAGCTGTAGTTGACAAGCTATACACGTGGATAGCTTGTAAGAAAGGTCTTACATCAAATCCAAAGTCGTTTATTCAGCTCTCCCTTGAGGCAATGAAAAGGCTAGAGGATCACAACAAGGCAAATCTGGTATTTAAACTTTGCCAAGGACTGGCACTGGACAGATCAGACAAGTCAGGTCCTCTTATACCAATCCACCGGATGCCATTTGGTTTGATGCAACACTGTATGGAATTCTTCACATGCACAAATGTCACGCAGGTAACTGCCCATTCTGTACCATATCATGAGCACAGTAAATTTGTCATAGAAGAAGTGGATTATTTATTAATTTAAAGATGCCATTTCATTAATGCTAATACTGATATCACCTAATAACAATTCATTGGATGCTGCACCGAATTCTTCGCATGCAAAAATGTCAAGCAGGTACCTGCCAAGTCTATACCTTCTTGTGACAACAGCAAATTTTTAATGCAGAGAGTAGTTCAGATGCCTTTAAAAAATTATCAAATTTGCTTGCTGTTTCAAATGATTAATTATCAATATTACTGTTTATTTTATTGAATATTTTCAGTGGTTATTATTTACATGTACACAGCAAATTAGTTTGTTTCAAGTAGGGTTTGCTCTCATCTAAGTTTTGTTATGATTTTTATCTTAAACAGATTAAAGAACCTGAAGACGTTAGATTATGGCAAGAAACCATGGTTACCAAATTCCCTGAACGAAATGCAGACGCTCTTAGCTGGTCCTATGTGGAGTGGCCTTGATCCCCAAGACATGAGAGACCCACTTAAGGTAAGAGAGGTCAATGATATTTATCCACTTTTATGTAAGGTTGGTTGTAATATTGATCAGAATATTGAGTGTAATAGCTTCTTGGCAGTAATGTTGTGCTCAGCATCAACACGGTTCTCTTTGTTGTGTACGTACATGGTGTAGGTCAAAATGAAATTCAGGTCAAAATGATTTTATCCAAGGTCAAAATGAAATGTCTTCTAACCCTAATTATTCATGCAAAGGAATATCATATGGACGAAGGGTATGATTATTTTGACCTACAACATATACCTGAATGATTTATTGTTCTTTTGATGCTGCATGATTTCTGAAGTGATTTTATTTTTGTCACTTGTTTATACAGGCACGTGTGAATGTTCCCTGTGCAAGTAAAACAACTCAATACAGAAAAGACAAGAAGTCCTTGTTTACTTCAATAACTGATGTGCAGGTGTTTACTTTGTTTGAGTCCTTTCAATAATTAAATTTCCTTCTGGACTTTTTGGGGACATTTTTTCATAGGCATTTTAGGAAATATCTAACCCTGGGCTGTAGTAACAGGGATGAGACTCTGATTTAAAATATCATTTACATGTAATAACATTCACTTGTCTCGGAGATTCTCAATTCTACAAATTCACTTTTCTTTATTTTGATCATTGTAGATTTTTTGTTGTATTTCTAAGGTCCAGAGAGCATGTCATGTCAAACCTAATTACTGGTAAGATACAAAATTAAGAATTTGATTACTTTTATTACCTTTGCAGGTTGCAGCATTTGACCAGTTAAAAGAAGAAAATACAGATGGAAGATTCTGGTTGAATGTGGATGCTACCGATCTTAAGGAAGCTTTGATGGAGTCTGTTTCTGGGGTGGGATGGAATGGAGATGTGGACTTCGGTGATGGGAAGTTGCAGGAGTTGCGGAGCATGTATGACAGTAGAGTAAGTTTGGTGGCTAGCGTAGCGGTGACTCAAACTTGGCACGATCTTGAGGCTGAATTAAGAAAGTGTGTTGACAGTTTCAGTGATGACATCCCTTTCTTTGATGATGGTTTCCTATTGGCTGTTGAGGATTACAGAAAGAAATTTGACAACAGGTCAACACCTGAAGAAAACCGGAAAAATGCAAATTGCAATGTTGTGGAGTTCCAAACACTTCTGCAGCAAGCTTAGCAGCTTAAGGGGGCATACTAGAAGCAGCTTAGTTACCTTGACCCAGCTGCACCAACTAACCTGCAGGCTATCAAGACCTCTCTGAGGGGACTGGTTCCTGAGGCAAAAATTTTCCTCCATAACCTGTTCAAAAAGAAGAGAGTAGCTGCAACACATGTCTTGGTCCTTATGCTATCTGACGAAAGGAGAAGTCGTAAACCATATGCCCTGCCAATTAAATATTTACTATACTCAAACTTGGCAAGATCTTGAGGCTGAATTAAGAAAGTGTGTTGACAGTTTCAGTGATGACATCCCTTTCCTTGATGATGGTTTCCTCTTGGCTGTTGAGGATTACAGAAAGAAATTTGACAACAGGTCAACACCTGAAGAAAACCGGAAAAATGCAAATTGCAATGTTGTGGAGTTCCAAACACTTCGGCAGCAAGCTCAGCAGCTTAAGGGCGCATACTAGGAGCAGCTTAGTTACCTTTACCCAGCTGCACCAAATAACCTGCAGGCCATCAAGACCTCTCTCAGGGGACTGGTTCCTGAGGCAAAAATTTTCCTCCATAACCTGTTCAAAAAGAAGAGAGTAGCTGCAACACGTCTTGGTCCTTATGCTATCTGACGAAAGGAGAAGTTGTAAACCATATGCCCTGCCAATTAAATATTTACCATACCAGAGTCTGCGAGACCAGTATGTTCGTGATCTGATCAAGGATGTAAAGGCAGTAATGCAAGCAAGAGGATTAAATCTTGTAGGTAAGTATGTTATGAATGGAGGTTGGGCTAGAAATTGCTCTCATTGCTGTTTTATGTTCATGTGGTATAACAAAAGTTCAATTGTGCACCAAGATAAAGCTATAGGTACGTCCTTGTTTCCTTTTCCTAACACAAGAGAATTTAATGTAACTAAATCAAACCTTAGAAGGTAACAATAAAATAATTCTTCTCTTCAAGACTCCACCGGTTTAATATAGACCTGGATTAGGATAGCAAATATTATGGTGGGGAAATTAAGGTCGAATTTTCAGAATGTCTAAATCAAAGTGAAAATGCAATGCCATGCCCATATTTCCTAAATTAGTCACTTTATTGTTTATAAAAATACTTTTGGTATGTTCACCCGTACATTGTTTCTATAATTCATAATTTGATTAATTAAGGCGTGTTTCAATGTTTCTCATAGGCAGTTACAGATGGAGAGTTTTGTTCTCTACGGTCAAGAGGTGAAACAAGGGCTCTTCACTTATGGCAGCTTATCCATGATGCCCGAGAGTGTGTACAGAATTTGAGCAAAACAACTTTACTAGAAATGCTGATTTTAATCAACAGTAAGTTGTAGTGCATTTCATTGTTGTTCTCATTAAAGTTAAAATATTATAGTGTTTCCACTTTCCCAGATGTACCTTAAGTAATATTGTCATTTTTCTTCATGATGCATGGACCACTTCTTCAATAGCAAGTTCTCAGATCAGGGATTGCCTGTGACAACTTAACAACATAATGGCCGTTTTTATGCTAGAGACGTTAAAGTCGTCTGAGACGTTAAAGTCGTCTCAAGATGACTTTAACGTCTAGTATAAAAACGGTAAATAGGACAGACGCATTTAACGTCTGACGACTTTAACGACTTTAACGTCTCAGACGTTAAATGTGTCTAGTATAAAAACGGAACGGCCTTACTGGCACGCCTTTAGCCCTGACTCATCCACAGACGACTGGCACGAGTTAGCGTTTAGTCCTGAAATCGAGGCTTAGCTCTTACACAACATGGCAGCCAAGAAGAACTTGAAGGAGTCTCGGGGCAGAAAGTGGAGTGAAGTTGAGCTTAAAGTATTTGCATCTGTTCTCGCAGACGACCGAAATGAATTTGCATTGACTTTAGAGACTCTGGCACTTAAAAAGTCAGCCAATGTTCATATTTTTGAAGCTATTAAGAAAGAGCTTGATGCTCGCTTACAGACGGAGAACATATCTTGTTCTAAGAAAGGAAAAGACAAGGCGATCGATACATCAGTGGTCAAGCTGCGAGCAAAATATAAATGGTTGAAGGAACAGTGGAGAAAATTCACCGACAGGGCAAAGTCTGGCAGTGGAAAATCAGCCATAGATGAACCTGAATGGTTTACCATCATCGACCCGATATTCTCCGAAACACACACAGAATTAAAGGTTGCAACGAAGGCAGCGGACATCCTCGATAGTGAAGGCAGCGGTGAAGGTGACGAATATAGTGAAAAGGAGGACGAGATTGAAGAAATAAAGCTTGCTACCAGTATGGTACCCCGTGAGAGGAGGCAGCCATTAGATTCAAGTGCCTCTTCTTTAGATGCAAGTTCTGAACAAAGTCACTTGTCAGGGAATGAGAGTGAAGAAGAATATAACAGGTAAAGGATACTTTGGTATCATTTTCCCCAGACTTTTAAATGAATTTTGTAATAGATATTATGTATTTGAATGTGAGACATTTGTGTCAGTAATGTGTAGATACATGTATCACTACTTGGGATTCATGTACATGTACATGAAACAAGAATATACAACTGTGCTATTCAACCAATGTTTACAGTGACTATATGCATCTTTACATGGAAACTATGATCTATTAGTATTTATAGGTCAGCCCTTTATCTTGCCACATATCAACTAAATTTCAGTTTTGCCGACCTTAAAAAGACCTTTTTTTAATGCGTTGTATAGGGCCAAAAAGCACAAACCGAAAAATCAGCCACATAGTAAAGACCGTGAAGAGTCTTCCTGTGAAGAGGATGAAGTAGATTCAAAGGAGACATCAAAGAAGGAGGTACTGAAATCAAGTGTGTCAGTGCGGCCCAGGAAACGTAAAGTAACTTCACAGAAAGATGCTATCAGCCAATTATCAGCAACCTTTGAGAATCTTCAAAAAGCACAAGAAAAAAGAATGCAAATTTGGTTTGAGGCAGACCAAAAAAGAGAAGAAACATTCCTTCAATATCAGGAGAAACAGGCAGAGCTGAACCGACAACATGAACTCCGTATGTTGGAGATGATGACTCGTTTTCAGCAGCCTATACAACCATACCAAAATGCTTGGGTGATGCATGAACCAACATTTCCAAGTGCCTATCCTGGAGCAGAGAGTCAACAACCACACTACACGAATTTAGATAGTTACAATAGATAGATTGCTTTCATAAAACCCATAAAAAGGTTGACATTCTGCAATTATAAGATACTTGATTAGGTTGTGAACGTGGGCAGATTTCAGGCTGTTGTTTCAAGCCACTGTATATTTTAAGCAGCATGAAACATAAACCAGAAATCTGTTTACATTTGCAGGGTAATAATTGATAGCTATGATGGTTGTAATAGGGTTTTGGGAAAAAAAAAACTCTAATATGTTAAAAGTTGTGTTTCCAAAAAGTTAATATTTTGCAGTTACCTACTCACAACTCACAGGGAAAGGGTGTATGGAAAAGATATTAAACAAATTGGTGTGTGGGGATTGATGTGGTCTTAGTGTTAATGTGTGGGTACAAGTAATAAAGAGAGGTGCAAGTGTAGAGAGTACATGATTGCTGAATTATGGTTTTGGGAAACAATTCTAATGCATTAAAAGTTGTTTCAAAATGTTGATATTTTACAGTTACCTACTCAACTCACAGGAAGAGTGTATGGAAAAGATATTTAAAAAATTGGTGTGTAGGGATTGGTAGGTGTGTTCTGTGCGTTGGTGTGGGGGTACAATAATTTAATACAGAGAGGTGCATGGGAAGAGAGTACATAATATTGTTGTATTAGGGTTTTGGGGAAGAACTCTTAATACATTACAAGTTGATATTTTGCAGTTATGTCTCATGTTGCATGTTTACCATTAAATTAATCTCTATTATTATTCACTGTTCTATGATCCAAATTATAGTGGAAGCCAAGCATTGGGTTTTGCCAAAACAGAATGAGAGGGAGGGGTTTTCTTTAAAATCGTTAAATTCAAGGGTGGGGGGGGGGGGGGGAATGGGGGTTAGGATGACATGTTTCCATATGCTGTGTCAAGTATGATAGTGCCTACCACCCTTCCCCCACCTCCAACAAAAATATTGTCTCATCTCACCTTTAAAAAATACCAGAGAAAATGAATGACCACTTTCACTAATTTCAACACTCCAAGCAGTCACTCAACTATGGCTGTAAAATTTGGTTCATAAAACATTGGCATGAGTACTGTTGTTGTTTCAAGGGGCTAACAATAATAATAATAATAATAATAATAATAACAATAACAATAACCACTTTAATGGGAGAATAGAGGTCATGTGACTGATACTTTTGACACCAAATACTGAAACCTTTAGTTAAGCTTAGCTTAAGAATAGGCTTAGAATGAGGATTTTAGGGCAAAAGTTATTGTTTTGGCTTTAGGGTTAAAGTTTAGAGGCTTGGAGTAAGGTTAGATTGATGGGTTAGGGTTAAGCTTAGGGTTAGGGTTAGGATAAGGTTAGGGTTAGGGTTAAAATTAGAGTTGGGGTTAGGGTGAGGGTTTAGGGTTAGGTTTTGGCTTAGGCCAAGCATTGGGTTTAAAATATCCAGTGTTCTTGTATCCATTTTGCGCTTTGCTACAATACCAAGCTCTTAAGGCTTGTTCTAGAATCTCACCCCCCTCGAACTCTCTGTTATTGGCTCTGGATCTCACAAACATTTGCAGAAATACTATTTTCCATGACTTCTTCCTGTTTGCTGGGTACACAATTTGAAAATGTGAAACAAGCTACAAAATGTATTGTATGTAATTCAAATGAAGAATGATCTTCACAGTTATGAATGCAATTTATACAATTGCGAATAACCACTTTATTTATATTTAAGTCTCAAATCTTTCTAGCTGAGCACAGATGCTCTATTAATTGGGGAGACTAAATCAAATCAACTCTAAATCATATAGAATCACATCAAATCAAATGTTGGTTTTTGGGGAGACAGGGAAACCAGAATGCCCAGAGAAAAAACAGAGCAGAGTAGGGAAACAACTCAGCCCACTTATGATGCAGAGTCCAGGAATCAAACCCAGGACACATTGGTGGAAGGCAAGCACTCTCACCACTGCGCCAACCCTGCTTCCCCCTGCTAATAAACAAGTTTTCTTGTGTACCACTCACTTGTTTTATTAAGGCTATCATCATAGTCTAGTTTCAAAGCTTTTAAGCCAGACCTCAGTAAAAGATTACTGTTTGTTAACTTTTACATACAGTACTCTTGTGTAAGGTTCCACCAAAGTGTTGGTGTTTGAAAACATATAACATAATGCTATCAGCTGGTGATACATGTTTTGTAATGTCAACAACTAGCTATACAGCTAGTACCTATTTTATGGTATCGCTACTGTATGTACCTCGACAAACATGGCTGAGATGCACTACAAAGTGCTTACTTAAATAGTCAACTGGAAAATATGTAGAAAATGCATTTTGTTCTACAGGTTTCGTGAAATTACTATATTGCCCAAGGATTTTGTACTTCAGTAAAGACATCTTGATACTCCAATTCATCAATCCTCACTAAGAATGCTCACAGTCTAGTTCCACACTCTAGTCCATTGTCTCCAGATCTATACCCTATCCTGGGCTGTGTTTGGGTGAGGTGAGGTTTAGTGTGGTGGAGTGGAATAGGGAATATAGTGGTTGTTAAGCTTTTGCCTGACTACAGGAAACACAAGCTAGAATTTCCTTTTGATTGTTTTCTTTCACTCCATCAATTGTCGTTGCTGGTTGATATCCCAGAGCCAGTTAGTGATTCTGACCCTGACCTGATCTGCCTCACCATCTTGTTCCACATTGCTCCTGTTCCTAATAAGGTGAAGTTTTTCAATGTCCAGCCTCCACCTGGGTCCGCATGGGTCATCTCTTGCAATGCATATATTGTGCAAGGCTATGCAGGCCATTATGACGAGCCTAATGTTCTTAAGTTTACACTCCGTCTTCTTGTAAAGGATTCTCCATCTGCCTTTGAGCATACCATATGCATGCTCTGATACCACTCTAGCCGAGCAAAGCCTCTTGTTAAAGTAGCGCTTTCTTGGATCTCTTGTATTTTCATTGTATGGCTTCATTAGCCACGTGTAGCGTGGAAATGCTGAATCACCAACCGTTGTGAACGGTATGTCCCCGTACTCCCTTGTTCTTAGCACAGTATTTGGGAAAACGTGTCGCTGCTGAATCTCAGCAAAGAGGTCGCAACTTTTCAGAAGCCTCGAGTCATGGGTAGAGCCAGGAGCCCCTACAGCAGCCCAAAGAAACCTCTTATTTGAGCCAATAAATCCCATACTGGATACTGAATATCTCTTCTTGAAGCTAAAATAATTTTTTAACTTCGTGCTGACATAAATATGAAATCCATCCCAGGCTCCTACGCATGGAAATTCCCAGTTCTCAAGGAAGCTTTCAAGTTCATGCTTCCATTCGGCTCTGTTTCTTGGTAAGTAAACAAATCTGTCATAAAGATTTGAAACCAGTATCTTACATACTTGGTTAAAAATGACACTTGCGGTTGATTCGGCAACACCAAACAGGTCTCCTACTGTACTGTAGGTACATCCATGGGCCAATCGATACAAACAAATGGCAAGTTGTGTGTCTGGAGGTATCGGTTCAGGTTTGAAACAAGTCGGCTCTTTGACTAGTTGGTCCTCTATCTCGCCAAGAATGAACTGAAAAGTTGCTCGATTTGTACGCAAACGTTTTTTGAACGCAGTATCGTCCCAATTTTGGTAACCATTTCTCCACCACGAGGAACTCCTTTCTTCATCCACGCTTTGTTCTTTCCTTGGTCTCTTCATAGCTACGGTACACAAGCCAAGTGCCAGGGCCATATCAAGTTCTCCGTCCATAGCCTGCAAAAGTCGCTTTCTCGATTCATTTTTCTTCTTTAAAAACATCTGTATTTCCATATCTTGCCTTTCTTGGCGACGTCGAGTAATGGACTTAAGAAGTTGTAATTCCGCCATGTTTATTTTGTTCGTATATTCGCGCGCTTAAAGTTTATTTGGCGCCGAGTTTGCTCGTGTCCAGTGTCTTCCGAGGATGGAACCCAGTCTTTTTTGGAAAAAGTCTTTTTTTTTCTGTTAGGTCGTCTTCTTTTATGCGTCCCGTTTTTATACCAGACGGCTTTAACGTCTCAGACGTTAAATGCGTCTAGACGACTTTAACCTCTCTAGCATAAAAACGGCCAATGCATGTATTACTTTTATCATTGTTTGTGGCATTTTATTCAACATGTTCAGTTCTGTGATAATATATAACCCATATCCTATTTTCAGTTGCACCTGATGGGAGTCCTGTTGTTGCTAGACCAAACAGTGCCATTCCAGACCATGTAGTCTTACAACTGGATGAGCTGATCCACAGTGGGCTAAGCTTGGAGGATGCCATAACGTACATCAGAGGAAAGCTTGTGCCTGCAGGATACACACCCTATCCATTTAGGGCGAAAACTGAAGAATCCCTTCTCGACAAGCTGAGGTCTGTGGATGCAACGTACACTTTCAGGAACATGGTAAGGGAGTTACAAAACGAAGGAGTGGATTTCACTCAACATCTCTATGTTCCAGAGGTGGACCCTGTTACCAGTCGTGTTCGACATGATCACGCTGATCACAACCATCTTCTAAAGAGAATTGCACAACATGTCAGAGATGGTGGATATACTGCATTTGATTATGAGGCCTTTTCAGATGTGTTAGCCGACCCACTCAGTGGTCTCATGCATGCAACCCTTGTTGGAAAACGACATCAAAGCGTCAAGGATGCAGAACGTCTCCTGTCATATCACGTGGTAGATTCCCTTGAGAGGAATGGCAAGATGGAAGAAGCAAGCTACATCCGAACTGTGGCACAGTGGCATGAGTCCTCAGATGGTAGGGGTTTGAGCAAGCTGCAGAGATGCAGGTTTAACTATCAGATGTTGAACTTCATCTTGGAAGAGTGGATGCCTCGGTATAAGGAATGTTACGACTTTTCAACGATTGACATAAACAGGTATAGATGTCTTTGAAAAAAAAAGTTCATGTAATCATGATATTTAACAATTATTCACCGAAGTGAAGGTGAATAGTGGTGGATATCCACCGCTTTCACCGACACTGAGGTGAATAATTGTTTTAGTATATACCACACAAGCTGAATTAGCGGACCAAAACGTTACTCTATGTGTGACAATATACCGACAAACGGTCAGAAATTGTGAAATCTTGCGTTCCGGCTACTCGGAGGTGAATAGTACTTGCTAATCACTTCCGAGTTAACCAATCAGAGCGCACGAAAAGCACTATTCACTTGTGTGGTATATACTAAATAAATATATTTTTTATGTAAACATATTTGCCATTGTTTGCCCCAGAAGTACCTAGGCTTTCTTATTGGGTGTTTAAAGGTGTGTGACATGACACGTAACAGTAGTGATGATTGGTGTAGAACTTGTCAACATCTGATTTGACTTATAGTGTGGTTTTTATTCCAGGTAAAATAAAAGGGTTTTTAGTTGCCTTTTTTATTGATGAATCTTAGTAACCTTAAACTGTGAACAATACAAATATTACATTATTACAATAGTAACCTTAGTTACAGCACAAAAGTTTCTCACATTGTTAACACAACTTACAGGTTAACATAAAAATACAGACAAAGAGACAAACAAAAAAATAGATGAGACAATTATGGTAACCTCGAAACATAGGCAGTTGAAGGGTGTTTTCATGTCTAGGGGAGGAGATAGAACGGATATTCACAATGCCTGAATGATTTTACGCCATTTGTTTTCAAAATTTTCATCATTCGTGTAGTAGTTGAGATGTTATGGTGTGGAGTGCCAACGGCAATCAACTGATCGATGTTATTTAGGTTTTTATTTATGTTGGTCAGGTTTTGTTGTGAACATTTAGTTCATAAGAATTAATAAGACATGCATTTTTTTGTATCTTGAAAGGCCTGTTGGAGGCATACGTGGTTTTTCCAGAGAGACAGTGGTTGAAGTAACCACTAACATTGCAAGTCAAGAGCTGCGTAGGTTGGCGAATGCAGAGATTGGGTATGAAGAGCACCCCAGGGCTGCAGAAACAGATGACCTTGAGGCCTACTTCTGTGTTTGTCACAGTGACCTTGGTTCCATCTTTACCCTTAAACAGTTCAAACCATATTGGCCTAAGAGTGTCCGGTAATACAATAGGTGCTATTTTTTAATGCAACAAAGTAATGAAACAAAGTGATTGTTAGATAGTTTACGTAATGCAATATTGCCATGGAAACCCCAAGAATTTTATCCTGATTGCTATTGTCATTCAGCCTTGAAAGAGTTAAAGTTGTATGGTGCAATTTATTCTGCATATTTATTAATTTCTGCCACACAATTATACTGGAATGTAAAAGCCATGTTTTACAGTATAAGCAGATCTGAAATGATCTTGAAGGTGACTCTTAAGGTGATTCCCCTGTTTTGCACTGCGCATTTCTACTGCGCATTACATTGTGACATCCAACATGGCGGCGAATTTTATTGCTGCCCCGCGAGCTAAGGACAAACAAGGTCGTTTTTGTAAGAAAAAGGCTGAAGTCTTAAAAGAGAAGTGGTCTGCGTATAGAAACCTGAATTTGGTTTGTCCTGAGAAAAAGACTGATTTTAGCAAGACATTTTCACCGCCGGGAAGACGAGTTGTGGAGTTGGGAGGCCTTGCGAGGTCCCTTGATGAAGGATGTAAAACCTGTAAAACGCCTCTCGGCTTTCCGACTGCACAAATGAGACAATCTCTGGCTTGGGATCCTACCTGTACATAGTGTGCCAAAATACAGCATGTGGAGAAATTAATCAGTGCATCACCAACAAATCTCATCGTGTTGCCGGTACTACCCGCTGCTGCAAAGTGTTTGATGTGAATACAAAACTCGCAGCAGGTTAGTCTATTCAGTTGTTGGTACTTAAAAGACAAATGTTAGTTTAGAAATCATTCTTATCTTGATCGGAAGGAATGTATTCGATGCATTTTAGGAATGCTTCATGCGGGAATGGGTCCCACTCACATGAACGCACTGTTGTCATCAATAAATCTACCAGTCATTGGAGATAATGCACTGAAAGCTAGAGAACGTGAAGTCGGCCCAGCAATCGAAACAGTTGAATAATCATCGTGTTTAGCTGGTGTTGAGGAAGAGAAAGAGGTGGGAAGTAGAAGGGAAGGGTCAAGATGGAAAAGTACCGATTGGGGCGTCATACGACATGGGTTGGCAGAAAAGGGGCAAAGGCCACAACAGCTTGACAGGTACAGTGTAGGTACAATTCTTGATTCAGTTTTGTTTAACAACTGAATGATACACCCTTTGGTCTCCCTAAATATGTTTCCCTACTTTTTTGTTTATCAAACCTCGAATTTGAAAGAACTATATGAACCTTTCCTTCCTAGTTTCTCTTTGGGAATAATAAATTTTTAATTTATGGATGTACACCCCCATCTGACAAGTCTTTTAATGATGTGTCCACCTGAAAAGTCTTTTTAATTACAACAGCAATACTAACAACAACAGTCATGATCATAATAGTCAATGATAGTCGATTGATTGCACACCCTTACTAATAACCATAGCCATTCCCTGTTATAAAGTAACACATACATTCCAGTGAAAAGTGCTAATGGTTATTTTACATGCACATGTTTTAGAAAGTTGCTATTTTAACTAGACAAGTTAATTCATCCCATAAATCCTTACAGGGGCTGGAACCACGATCGGTGTAAAATCTGGAAAAGTGATTGGGTATGGAACAAGAACAAAAAGATGTGCAACCCGTGAAGCTGCAGAGAGGAAAGCCAAAAAACCAAGAGTGCATGACTGTAGACTCAACTGGAATGGATCATCCAAGAGCATGGAGGCTGATGTATGTGCAGAGCTTGTTCAGACATGCAGGAAAAAACTTGACATTCAAGTGGTCATTTTAGTTGGAGATGATGATTCGTCAACTATTAGTAAAGTGAGAGGCACAGTCCAACACGACGTACAAAAATGGTCAGATTTAAACCATGCTAAAACGTCTTTGGTTAATGCACTGTACAGCCCTCAGGGTCAAAATAAGGGTAACAAAACATCACAAACAAAGTTATAGAGTATTTCCAACGTTGCTTCAGCTATGCATTAAAGCAGAACAAGGACAAGCCAGAAGGAGTGAAGAAAAGCCTAAGAGCCATAGTGCCGCATGCCTTTGGTGACCATAGCCATTGCAGTGAGACATGGTGTGGCTACTTGAAAGATCCCTCCAACTACACCCACAATTCCCTCCCACATGGTAGAGACCTTCGAGGTGAGAGCCTCAAACAGGATCTGGAAGGGATCATGGAGGTCTTCGTTCAAAATGCTGAGAATAATAATAATAATAATTAAATAACAATATATAATTATAATAAGAACCTTCCCAGAATCCTTTGCAGCTGGAAAATCGTCAATCCCAAATAACTTGGTCAGTTTGAGGGCAGCAAGACCCCCACGTTGTCTAGAAATAAGTCTTACCATAAACTAATTCTTGTACAAGACTAAGGGCGATGACGTCATTGGTCACGTGCCTTTGCTCACAAGTGCGTTTTTGCTCACTGTGACGAAATTATTTTGTTATTTAAAAAGCAGTCAACGTGGTTTGAAGCACAATGGTGTGAGCCATTTTGGACTGCCTGGGTACCGAACAAAATATAAATATTAAGGGAGGTATATACAATTTTCAAAAAGTGGGAGTCTGGGTACAAGTGCTATCTCGCGTTGCATTAAACGCGAGGAAACAAAAATTTAAATATTGGTAGATATTTTTATGAAATATACATTTTTGTCATTTTTAATGCTGTGACGTCATCGGTCACGTGACCAGAACGGACCGAAGTTTAATATTCGCTCTAAAAGTTTACTAGAACCTTTCTCCAAGAATATTTTTAAGCGAAGTTGTAGTTTAATAAATAGTGTTTTAAAAAATGGCCATGATTACTTTTTCCTAAAAAAGTGCGGCAGTAGAAAATCTAACTGGAAAGTTTGTCAGCTCCCTGCTCAACGACCATTTGAGGTAGGAATAAAAGAAAATTTTGCATAAGGCTTGAGAGTATGCTCTTTATGATGGCGTTGTCAGTTTCTTCTAATTTCAATTGCTTTTGGCGAGGATCAATGTTTAAGATTTTTTTCAGAGGAGAGGGCCTGGAGGAAAGAACGAAAACGAGGCTTTACTTTCGCGCGCTTTTTGTTCACTGCGACGCGGCGCCACAAAAGATTAGCTAGAAAAAAAATTCCAAGGACTGGACAACGGACTGGACTTGCATTTTCTTTAAACGGAACTTTTGACGACTTTTTAATTATTTTTTTTTTATGGCTGCTGTCTACTCAGGGACAATGTATACTTGAGAAGGTCAGTTGATACAGATAGTTGTTGCTGTTTTGTTAAAAGACAAAACAAACAAAAAAAGCGCGTTTGTGGTACACTAAAATGCACTTCCCACCTAAAAAGTGTTGTGTAATTCTTCAAATTATAAAACTTAAACTAGAAGTTGCAGCAATGCGAATGAAATCAAATTAATGCTAACATTAAATGAAACAATTTAAGTTGCTTAATCGATTTTTGAAGGTTAAAAACGTATCTTAAACAGTGACGGAATAAATGATTACTTTATTTTCAACCGGAACTTAAAACGTTACCTTCATTCGCACAGACATCAAAACTTTATTTTATACTGTCCATGAACTAAATTCCCTATTACAATTATAACAAAGTGTACAATAAAGCCATTATTCAAAGTATTGGCCTAAGAAAAATAATTGCGCATAAACAAATACTAGAACAGTTCGTGCTTTCAAATGGATTACCCTAATGAATTACACGATTCCGACACATAAGTTTAATTTGAGTGGCGAAACATTTTGTTGTATCTGAAAAATTACTGTACTACAAAAAACGTTTTCACAGAGGTTGTAATGCATGGGGGTTCACATAATTTAATTCAATTTTATAAAGCTAAAAATTGTATGTCAAAGATTCAGCAGAAACAGAGAAAAGTTTTAAAATCACGGCTGTTTGTGCGAGTTCGTGTACGTGCGCGCTAAACGCGGAAAGTACCTAAGCTTAATAACTCTGAAGACGTCAAGTACTTAAGTTTATGTCAAAACCGACCAAGAACCAGTCGAAAAAGAAAGATTAGCAAATAATTGTTTTAATATATTTGGCCGTTTTACAAAGTGTTACGCTTCTGGTTTGTGGCACCTATTTACAATGGTAGTCTGAGAAAAAACCTTTTTACAACAATGTTTAAATTATAAGCTTAAGCTTACGGTAAATTTCATTTGAATCTATTTTTTAAATTGAGGGGAAATTAAATTGTAATTGGCTATAAGAATGGGTCCAACACAGAAATCCTGAAAACCTTCTTCACAAACAAACTGACAATAAACTTGAAAACCAAATTTGAGAGTAGGCTTAACTTCTTGCCGAGCCATACAAAAGTTGGGCACATAAACAAAGACAACGCTTATCTGGCTTATCGGTTGAACGTAAGTTTTTTGAAGAAAACGACTAAATAAAAGGGCAACGGTAAATACCTTCTCCAATCGTCGAAAAGGCTACATCGGGCCACTGCGTAAATCGCACATCCTTCGTCTTTAGTCATGCTCAAAGCACAGCGGGAAAATTTATGTGTTGTCGAATGCAGTCGCGGCACGAATACAATCCCTTTCACAACGCTTTAGATACATCCAAAAAGCAATCCATCAAGCCTTGATATAATTCTTCCCAGAGTGGCCAGTTAAAAATATTTTCACAGTCTAACACATCTTCAGGTGACCTAGTCGAAGTGGCGGAAGGAGAATGCAGTCGAACGAGGTATCGCACAGCGTTGACGTGGACGTCGTTAATCCACTGACTTGATCTAAAGTTTTATGCTTCGGACTAGAAATTTCCCATTACTTAGTTGAATTTGACGGCAAATCTCCCATTTTGGCGACCTTTTCAGCTTTTCACCACACAAATCTTTTCACAGTCTAACACATCTTCAGGTGACCTAGTCAAAGTGGCGGAACGAGAGAGTCGAACGAGGTATCGCACAGCGTTCATGTGCTCGTTAATCCACTGACTTGGTCTAAGGTTTTATGAGACAGGATGAACCAAATTTCAAAATCATTTCACCGTTTTGAATGCAGTTAAGCTCCGGACTAGAAATTTCCCATTACTTTGTTAAACTTGACCGCAAATACCACTTTCACCACAGCTACAGCGCTGTCGCGAGCAAACCGTCGCTTCGTTTCAGAAGGTCGATTCACTTTCTGTGATTGGTTAAACAAAATGACGTGTGAATCGCGAGGTGTGGAGAATCTACGATTCGATGACAAACATAGCGGGCAATGTCTTCCTTCGTAATTTTAACCAAAGAAAAAATTGCAAAACATTTAATTTTTGGTTTATCGTGAACTAAAAAAACTGTCAGAACAAGAGCGGATAGGCGTGTTTTCAGAGCATCTCTCTCTCTCTCAACTAACACTTGTGATTTCTTTGTATGAATGAATTAATATGCACAAACTAAAAAAGGTAAAAATAATAAAGAAAAATTGTCAACTATTTTCCCAAAGAAGTACAAATATACTTGCCTCGATCCAAGCCCACTCATAATAAATATCCACAAAAATATGAATACAATCTTCCTCTGTACAACATTTAACCCCCAAATTTCAATACAACCATTTTTTTTTTACATTTATTAGTAAGCTCTGGCTTGCTGGCTCAGCAACAAATAACTTTCAAAACCATGAGAAGTTAAGTGAGAGAAACAATGTCTACAAAGTGTAAATAATAAGTCAGTAGTGCATGAATGGGTGGGGCAGGGGTTCTGAACCTTCAACTGATTGTACTTTTTTCTTCTGGTTCTACCCCTTACGTAGCAGTGTCTACTTACGTCTTACCTTTGTTGCAGAGTCTAACAAAATTGTAAATTCATCACAACTTATCATTGTTCTTACCACATTGGAAATGCCACTTTTTTGGTAGCCGCTTCAGTACACGTCTATTATTTCTATTTCTGTATTGTAACCGTTTTCTCCATTTTTACTTTGCTTCAGTGTTGCCCCTGAAGAAGGTGAGTCATGTCTCGCCGTAATATATGGCATTAAAAGTTACCCTTTTCGACCATCATTTTGTTTCTTTGCCTTATATCTACCTTTTTATGGGATATATAATTATATATTGTTATTTCCGGTTTCACTTGTAATAATAATAATAATAATAATAATAATAATAATAATTTGGAACTTATATAGCACATTTTCCATGTGTATATGATCAAATGCGCTTTACAAGCAGACGAAATTGGAATTTGGAAATGTTGGAAGCTGGCCCCACTAGGGTCAAGCCAACCCAATGAAGCCCTTAATAACACTATTGGTAGCAAGACACCTAAAATTCGCCATTATGGTGCCAGTGAAAGTAACGATTTCCGTGTTGCCTGTGCAGTGAGCCAGAAGAATATTGGCCATTCTTATGTTGCAGAGGTTAGAAGTTGGCAATATTTTACTAGTCCCTCATGACCACTAGAGCCTACATGCAATCCAAACAAAATAATGCTCATAATTTGGCAGCTGGAATTCAATAAGTCCCATTTTACTTCCTTTCCTTTCAAACTCCCAACCTTAAATCTTAATAGACCTTTTTCATAATGGCGGACGATTTTAATTATTCGTTTGTATATGTGTTAATTAGCCCTACTAACCTCACTTTAATGAAAAAATTCTATTGAATTTTGCACATGCTGACGAGGCTAGTAGGGCTCATTATCATAAGAATAAAAGAATAAATTGTCGGGCGCCATTATGAAAAGGGTCTATATCTGACCTCAGAACTTACTTACAATACAAAACAGGCTGTAAAATGTTTTTTCAAAGAATTAATATTTGTGTATCCATTCCACAACAAAAGGCACATATTTGATGGATAATAGGGCTACAGTATATCAAGAAGTTAAATGTGAGTAATCGCAAACATCACTTTCAGTATTTTCTTTAATAGAGAAGCAAACAATTTGGTTAAGTAGCAAATCACTGAATTTGGACAAAGAGAATAGTAAGAAGATCGTTATGAGCAGCAATTCAATCGTGGCCAGAATTTTAATATTATTTTTTGTCAATTAGGCACTTCAGAAAATCAGCCTATCACCAGGGACATACTGTGAAAAACGTTCCCAAAAACTGGACAGAAAGATCTCGAACGTCAAAGTGAGATAAAGCACTAAAGAATTTAAACAAAAAAGGAGAGCCAGGAAAGAACAAAGATCAAAAGATCATCCAAGACTCAACAGCTAGAGATGAGAGAGGGGCCGAAGTATGAAACTGGTTTGTGGTATACCAATGACAGTGAAATTGAAGAAATACCTCCATCTTCAAATCCACCAAACAAGGAGATAGTTTCTTTATCAGATATCAATTCCAAAATTGTGTTTGATTTGGAAACATCATCACGACGTAGTTTACCCCAGGGTATCATTTTAAAGTTCAAAGTGACAAACAAAGGAAAATTTCTCTATTATGTTAAATATAATAATTTTTAAAAACTACTGAAAAGTATTTCACTATGACAGACATCATAGTCATCAATATTTGTTATTGTCCAGAAGGGACGGTTGTTCACAGATTGGTTATCCAGCATTATGTAAATTTTGAAATACACTTCCTATTCTCTCATTAGGAGACAATGCTGAAATACTACAAATTGCTGAAACTGATGGCAAGAATGAGTTCAATGCATATGTAGTGCCGCAGTATGGAATTTCACCAGCAGCATCAGCTGTTAACAAACTCACATTTGTGCACGGAACACTGTTTTATAATGGACGCCCAGTAACTGCAGTCAAGATAGCAGATGCCATCAGAGATTTGATTGTTTGGTTGACTCCTAAGAAACCATGCTTAATGATAGCCCACAATGCAAAGTCGTTTGATGTGAAACATCTCATACGAGCAGTAGAATCAAACAACCTGTCTGATGATTTCCAGAAAGTTGTATTGGGGTTTTCAGACACTCTTCCAGCCTTTCAAGAGCTTCTTCCTGGGCGAAAGTCACACAGTCAGCCAAATTTAGCCAGACTTATAATGCCTCGGCAGACGTTCAAGTACTCCATCAGTTGACCACAAAATTCTTAAACACCAAACTAAAAATACAGTTTCACAGTGTCATGGGCGAGAGACCACAGCATCTTTCTACAAAAGAAAAAGAAAAACCTTCAAACTCTCCAGCCATTGATCCAGGAGAAAGCACTATCTACTGGAATGGCAGACAAAGTTGCATCATCAGGTCTAAGTTTTCACCATCTTGAACTGGTATTCCAAAGAAATGGAATTGACGGTCTCCTGAATATTCTAAAAGAAAAGTTCAATGG
>JAEMWC010001057.1:87500-92500 GCA_016490735.1 Pachyseris speciosa | reverse complement strand
AGAATATCTTCCGTCTTACGTATTGTATCTTCTGCTTTCTCCTCACCGACCGCGCTCAAGTTTGTTCATATCATTTTACTTACATCTTCTTCTTCTTTGCTTTCTGGATACTGTTTGTGTCTTTTGCAATGCAAATGTTTCTCTGCGCCCTCTTTTATGCCTATCTCCAGATTCACACTTATAAAATTTGAGCGCCTTCAGTGAATTCAATGTCTTTTCGTTGCATATAAATCCATTTATTTACATTCCTTTGTTCTTTATTTGTGCCAGACTGATACTATCCAGCAGCTAAGAAACGTATTGAGCTTCTCGAAAGCCAACAGAAGGGTGATGTTGAGGGCCAAATAACCCGTCTATCCACGTACAGCCATAGAAACGTAGCCGATTTCGACAAGTACACTGCACTGTCCCTGGCTGAATCATTGGCCTCGCAGGCAAAGCAAGTCAACCATTCAAAAGCGTCGTTCCTTGCCGTTGCCTCTCAGACGTTAAGAAGTCACCTTCACAAGTCGGATAAAGTATTTCAAGCTTACTTTATTGCTCTGTTTGCCGATAAAGAGTATACGCAGGTTTTAGACCGCATCTCGAAGGTCGACAAGTCGCTTCGTTCAGAACCTACTCAACGAGTTCCCGCCATTAATCAGGATCTGCCTGGTTCGTCTGGTAGAGGGTCCTCCAGGCCCCAGCGTCTCGTATGTTTCTATTGTGGCATCCCTGGCCACTTTGCTAATAGATGTTTTCGTCGTAGCCAATTTGTAAACCGCTACACCCCGTATTCTAGGCGGGGTCGTGGCGTTAATAAGTAGACCTCTCTTATTTCTTGTATCTCCCTCTAAATTTCCTGGTTAATAAAATTATATTGTCCTAGAGTCCATTAATTTTCTTTCTCTCTCCCTATTTGCGCCCCGCTCTAGGATGACAGTTTTGAAAGGGAGTCTAATTCCCTCTCGGATTACTGAGGCTCGAAGCTGTCATCCCTTGAGCCATCTCCTCCCTTAATCTTTTTTTTTTTTCACTTTTTCTTTTCTTTTAGTCCCCTGCCAAGCGCTTTAAGCTCGCCTATACCTTTCCGGAATGGGAAGTTACTTCTGGTTTTAACCCAGAAAATGTACCCAGACCTTCAGTACGTTGGGTCAAGTTTGATAACTCACCTCTTGGGATGGCTCAGGGGATGACAGATAACAATTGCCATGTCTCTCTGGAATTTGTGGAAGCAGTTCTTGCCGGCCATGCCCTTGGAGACCCTTCAATGCTCGCGTTGCGAGATCCGGAAACCTTTGTCGCAGGTTATCTCCACAATTGCTTTCCTGCCTGGGAACGTATCTCCAAGTGTGCTCCATTCGAACTCACTCACAAGATTTTGCATTGGATCAAAAACTGTGTTGACATACACGAATTTTTTCGACCCTTCAAGGGCCAGTATAAGGGAGAAAACTTTGACTCTGGTTTTCCCCCGCGTAAGACCTTTCCTAATGCCATCTCTTGTAAACCCTTCTCTAAGTTTATCTCGGACACTATTATCGCTCGCCTAGCATCCGGGGCAATCTCTCTTTGGGGAAAAGTGGGTCACATTGACCCTCCTTATCTGGTTTTACCCTTAACAGTGGAAGAGACAAAGCCGCGTCTGTGCAATGATAATCACTTTCTTAATTTATGGATCAAGGACACATCCTTTAAGTTGGATTCTCTTTCTAGTCTGCCACGTTATGTTACCCCTTCTTCTTTCCAGTCAGTGTGTGATGACAAATCCGGGTACGATCATGTCTTGCTTTGCCCAGAGAGTCGTACCTATTTTGGTTTTCAATGGGGTGGATGGTTTTTTACTAGTAATACTCTACCCTTCGGCTGGAAATCCTCGGCATACATCTACCATTCTATTGGGCTTCTCGCCTCTCATTACTTTCGTTCTGTTCTTATACCTTGCTCGTTGTACATCGATGATCGCCACACAGGGGAGATCCAGCTATCCATCAAGGCCCCAGCTTATGCCCCCCTCTCCTCACAACGGGAGAAATCCCTTGCTCGGGCATCATCCGCAATTTTTATAGTTTGTCATACCCTCATTAGTTTGGGATACTTTCTTGGCCTTAAAAAATCCATCCTCACCCCTAGGCAGGTTGTCCCTTACCTTGGCTTTTTGGTAGATTCGGTTCGTCAGGCCTTTTTGCTTATCCAGGAAAAGAAGCAAAAGTGTCTCTCTCTCACCCGCCATGTTCTTAGCTGTAGCTCCACAGACGTCAAAACCCTTCAGTGTTTATCTGGGAAGTACATGTCTTTTGCCCTTGCAGTCCCGGGAGCTCGCCTCTTCATTAATGAGCTCAACATTGCTATTGCAAAAGGTCTCCGCTCTTCTCATCCAATCTCTGTTTCAGGGTCTTTAAAAGACGAAATTCAACATTGGTTGTTCCTTGAATCTTGGACTACTTACCTCCCTTGGCGCCAAGAGCTTCATCATCAAGTTAACTTATGTTCTGATGCTTCTTCCTTCGCTTGGGCGTGCACCCTTGGTCCCAACGCCCATGACGCCATGATACGCGATTACTGGCCTGCGGATCAACGCGGTCTTCACATAAATGTCAAGGAGACGTTAGCCCTTGTCAATGCTCTAGAGGCCTTATCTTTCCGTTACAGCTGGGTAGACGTATTTACTGATAGCCAAGTCCTCATTAGGTCTTGGCAGTCTCAGGGTGCAAAGTCACATGCCCTCTCTAAAGCTCTTAAGAAGCTGTTTTGGGTTGTCAGTAGAACTAATATTCATCTCAACCTTTGTTATATTCCCTCTCCTCTTAATCCTGCGGACCCCCCTTCGCGAGTTTTGTCTCTGCAGGATGCCAAGTTATCCCCGTCTGCCTGGTCGCAGGTTCAGGTGAAGTTTGGGGGCCGGCTTGGTCACTCTGCAGATTTGATGGCTTTGCCGTCCAATGTACAATGCTCTTTGGATGGCTCCCCACTTCCTTTCTTTTCTCCATACCCAACTCCTGGTTATTCTGGGGTCAATGTTTTTGCTCAGCTTCCAGCTAGTCATGGTCACCTGTTTTCTAACCCTTACATTTTCCCTCCCATTGTACTCATTCCTCAAGTTTTGCGCTTTGCTAAAACCCAGTCTATTCCTTGCTGTCTTGTTGTTCCTGACGTTCGGCCTCGTAAATTTTGGTGGCCTCTACTTCAATCTTTTCCCTCTTTCCTATTGGCACCTCGAGGAACACCGGATATAGTTTGTTCTCCCTCCCCCCATGGTTTTTCTTCTTCCTGGCCCCTTCCCTGGGACTTATGGGTTTTTCGCATAGTTTTGCCATGAAATAGTTTTGTGAACTTCTTTTGCAGCGTTCCTACAACATTGTTAACCCATCTCCTGTGATTAGCTACAACAACAATAAGAATAGAATTCTGTATACAGCGAAGTAGACTTCTATTTTGTTATCTAATAAAATGAGTTCTTGCTTATTCAACTGTTTATCATTCTTACTTTCTCCTTAGGGCCTTCCCCTGTCCCTCACTTATTTGTTCCTGCCGTGTCATGCCCAACTTGCCATTATGCCAACGATCATACCTTCCGTTTTTGCCAGAATTGTGGTTATTCCAGGCGACGTGTGCACAATCTGGCCCCGACGCCCGTTACCTTTAACCTCTCCGCTATTGGCGACCGTATTAGCTTCCTCCAATCAAGTCACTTGTCAACAGCCTATTCCAAGCAGAAGCAGTCCTTAAAGATTGAACTAGAAAGCTTCCTTTTTGCTTTGCCAGGCCAAAAAAGCCTTTTCGATGCTACCCCCTTGGATGTTTGTCGGTTCCTGGTGTTTAAGGATCTCAAGGGTAAGACGCAAGTTCATAAGTCTGGATGCCCTTATCTTGGTCAACGAGGCACAGCCCTTTGTCAATGTCCTTTGCGTCTTGCGTATTCCACGGTGGATTCCTATATTGGGAAGCTACGTTCTATCTTTTCCGAGGTGGGACGCCAAGGAGACTGGAACCGAACACTTTTGCTCGGTAATCCAGCTACTGATCTTCTGGTCAAGCAGTATCTAAAGGAGGTTACCGCTGAACAACTTCAGGCTCGGGTAGCTCCCAAGCAAGCCTCTCCCATTTTCCTGGACAAGCTACTCTTACTCTCACGTCATCTTGAAAGCGTCTTCTCCTCACTTCTCACGCCGACCGACATTTTTATTACTGCTAGAGATCAAGCATTCTTCAAGACCCTGTTCTTCTCCGGAGATAGAGGAGGTGACCTAGGGCAAGTCAAAACGCCTGAAATCGCTCGCTTCCCAGATGATAATGGATTTTTGTTCAATCACATATGGGGAAAGACTCTTAGGGATGGCGCCTCCAATATTTTTGGAATGCGCCGTCATCCTAATCCCACTTTATGCCCTATTAAAGGTATTGAGACTTATGTAGCAATCGCTCAAGAATTGGGAATTAGTCTCTCCAGTGGCCATTTATTTCGTGCCACTAATCCACAGGGCCACATCGTCGACAAACCACTTTTAGGCTCTACGGCCGAATCCCGCCTTAAAAAGTATCTGCGGGATGCCCATATTGACAATGGCGAAACCCTTCATAGTTTTCGTTCAGGCTGCGCTGTTACCTTAGCCCTGTCGGGCTCTCCACTGGCAGATGTTATGTCGCATGTTGGTTGGATGAACTCAAAAACTGCGTTATATTACCTTAAGTTAGCCGATGTCCTCCGGGCTGGGGCCCCGTGACCTGCTTGCTTCAGATTCCTACTTGCCTCAGTCTCGAGAAGCCTCGCGGGTTTATCTTGATTTTAATGACTTAAAGAATTTCGTCACCGCGTTTCCCGCTACGTCCTTCCCTAAACGTCTACTTCCTTCCTAAGGTTTTCCCTTTAGCTTTTACTTTTCCCTTTGACGTTTTCCTCTTTCGGGTTTTAGTTTTGGGGATTTTCTTTTGAGGCTGGGTATGCTTACTGGGCTGGCTATTCGTAGTACCTTGTGTTCTAGTATTATTCCTGTGTGGCCGCCAGACCTCCATACCTCAAT